>JAGFNQ010000324.1:158470-286531 GCA_024364735.1 Boesenbergia rotunda | reverse complement strand
TTGTTTTTGATATATGGCAAAGGGGGAGAGATAGGAAAGGAGAGAAGCTTTAAAATTTTTTTTCAAAATTCAAAATTTCAAAACTTTATCCTGTCTTCAAAAAGTATCTATTTGTTTTCAAAAGTATTAAGTTTTTCCTCAATGTTTCTCTAACATAAAGCTGCTTTCAAATTTTTTAGTACTTAAACCTAAAACTGCTTTCAAACCTGTTTTAGTACTTAAACCTAAAACTGCTTTCAAACCTTTCTAGTACTTAAACCTAAAGCTACTTTCAAATTTTTTAAGTACTTAAACTTAAGTTGTTTTCAAATCTCTTTTTAAGTACTTAAACTCAAGCTGATTTTCAAAAAGTTTCTGTAAGTACTCAAAACTTAAGCAGTTGTAAATTTTGCTAAGTACTTATCTTAAACTTAAGCTATGATTCTAAGAACTTAAAACTTCAGAAGATGGTTCTTTTCTACTGACTTGAAATCTTTTTTAAGTGTAAAACTTCAAAAGTGCACAACCAATTTTTTTCAAAATGATTCTAAGTGTTTGAAAAAATTCCATATTGAGACTTAGAAATTTTTTAAGAACCCCATGAACTTTTGAAAAACCTAGGGGGAGATTCCTTCCAGGGGGAGGAAACTAAACTATCTGATTAACTTAACTTTTTGAACCGGGTTGCCATAAATCAAAAAGGGGGAGATTGTTGGTGCAGATAGCACCTAAGTCGAACCTGTGTTTTGATAATGGCAAAAGGGTTCAAAAGTTAAGATGTTTTGTTTTTCTAACATACTACTTGAGTGTGCAGATTAAAGTCCTAGCGAAGGACTGCTAGGCACCTAGCGAAGGACTGCTAGGCATCGGAACCCTAAGACCCAGCAAAGGGCTGCTGGGCACCTAGCGAAGGGCTGCTAGGAGTCAAAGACCTGGCTAAGGACTGCTGGGCACCAGGCGAAGGACTGCTTGGAACGAAAGACCTGGCGAAGAACAGCTGGGCACCAGGCGAAGGACTGCCTAGAACTAAAGACCTAGCGAAGGACTGCTGGGCAAAAGTCCAATTGGAGGAGCCGGTTGGCAACAGGTAAATTCTCCCGAGAGAAGTAGGTGAGGACACGTTCCCCGTCGAGGGAACAGTAGGAGTCGGTTCGACCTAGGGCTCTATTTGCGAGACCTAAAGTCAGAACCAAGACAGCTAAGGCTGTATAAACCTAATACTTGATTGCTTTGTGTTGTTTTGGACTAACCCTGGATGCAGGACCGAAGAAATGAGTGTCTGCAGCTCAGAACGCCTCAAAGGAGAGAGGCAACAGCTGAGTAGGGCGCCCCCAGTGTCCCGGGCGCCCCCAAGGTCAAGGCAAAACAAGTTGAGCAAGAGTACGTTTCGGAAGCTTACTGGGCGGGGCGCCCCCGTGCTCCCGGGCGCCCCCAGTGCCCATGGCACCCCGGGCTCAAGCCAACGAAGAGGATAAACTTCATCCAGCCGAGAAGCTCACTGAAAGGGTCTACCAGGGCGACCCCAGCGTCCCGGGCGCCCCCACAGTCAACCCTCAGCCCTATTCGAGTGGGATAAGAGCTGACCGAGACTTGCTCGGATCGGGTGACACGTGGGGGGCACCCCCAACGTTCAGGGCACCCCGAGAGGCTATAAAAAGCCCCTCGACCCCAAGGCTTCGGACATCAACTTCTTCCAACGCAAACACGCTCTTCTACTCAAGCGCTTCGCTCCAGAAACCTCTCAACTCGAGATACAAGCGCCGACGACGTCCCTTTGCTCCGAGATACATTCCACACCGGACGTCGATAACGAAGAGTTGTCCTTTCTTTGTTTACTATACTGCAGTTGTAATATCTATTTGTAAACCGTTTTGCGCACATATAGAATTGCCCGCAGTAAACGGTCAACGACCGTGGGCCTTGGAGTAGGAGCCGACCGCGACTCTGAACCAAGTAAAATCTTGGTGTTTGTGTATTGTTTTGTTTTAATTTTTCCGCTGCGTTTTCTCTTTTTCAATCCGAAACGAGTTACGATATTCACCCCCCCCTCTATCGTTTTCTCTCGATCCAACAATCGGGACTACTACATGTGAGATTGCATAAAACTCCTTGCAGAGGTCAAAGTTTACATAATGCTGACAGTACACTAACTTTTCTAACCCAAAATGAGTGATAATCTCAATAATGTGAGGAGTAATCTCCTGAAAATATGATTGATTGAGATATCGACAATTCATTAAAATAAAGTCATCATTTTCAAATCTCCGCCAGCAGACCTCGGAACGAAACCGAGGTGCCGCAAGATCTAAGGGAGGCTGTCGGGACGGCCCCCTCACCAACCCTTCACTTTTGCCTAGCCCTAACCATATGCATGTACCATGAATAACCCAATCAAGAAGAAAAATAAGGTAAACATGCACAAAATGAAGAGTTAGTCATGAATCACGGATTAAATGGGAAAAATATGGCAAATAATTCATTACCATCTCTCCATTTGTTGCATGATGGATGATGATCAAGTTTGACTCAAGGAGGGTGCTTTTCTTGCCCTAGATTCGAATCTAAGGTGAAGGAGGGCTAGAAACACGATTTCAGGACCTTGGGAAGACTTGGAGTAGCTAGAGAGGTTGGGGGAGAGAAGTGGCAACAAGGGGCGGCACTTGAAACCCTAGGTTCGATCGGCTGCCCTGCGCGGGGTATTCTTTAAAGATTCGCATCATCAGTCGACTGATGGGGGATCAGTCGACTGATGGAGTAAACAGAAAGATCAGTCGACTGATGGGGAATCAGTTGACTGATGCATAGAATATCCTAGTTCCTGGATCGAACTGTACCAGTCGACTGCCTTCTGCATCAGTTGACTAGTACCCTATATTTTCAGCATTTCTAATCCAACTTTAGAAATACACCAGAAATTCCACAAATCTCCAAAAATTTCCAAATCTTGTGGTGAGATTTGTGGTACCCGTGTCTACTTTGAAAAAAATACATTCACACATGTATCTATTACCAATCTCAAGATTGACACAAAACTCAAAACTATCTAAATGGTTCAATTGAACCTTGACATAAAGTCTTAGTTTTGATCTCTTCTTGATGTATCTTCTCATACCCAATCACAATGCATCCCTAACATTGATTTATATGACATCTATACATTGAAAACCAATTTTCATGCAACATGGTTATGGACCTTACTTTTGATGTGCCAAATCCCTAGGAATTAAGACTCAAATTTGTCTCCAAATCTTTTGGCACATTCCACAACCCATCTAGTCTTCCTAGAGAAATCCACTTGAGATCCATTGACCATGGGTCTCATCTTCACTCCTAGAGCTCCCCCTTGGGCTCTTAACCTTAGTCACCTCCCTAGATGACTCATCTATAATGGCAAGACCGCACCGGTGTACCTTCAGTAGTTCTTGACATACAACCCTAACCTTCTTAACTTTGTATATCTTGTCCTTGGTTAAGTTCTTCTTCTTCCCTTTAAATGGCTTTCCCTTGACATTTTTGGTCTTTCCTTTGCTATAATCATATGACATTCTTGCATATGACTTTTCCATAGCATGTGGTCTCATAGATCGGTATCCTAAACCCAATTTATCATTGTTGGGCTTTGACTATTCAATACCATGTCTAAACCCTTAGATCCACTAGTGAATCTATCTAGGTTTTTCTCTAATTTATCAAGTTTTGCCCTCAAGGCTTGATTTTCCCTCTCTAGATTCTTAACCTTAGCATCACCACGTCCATCTTGGACATTTCTAGATCTACCCATTTGTCTAGGCATGTGTCTCCCTTTCTTTGACTTAATGTCTTGGTCCTTAGATCCAAAGATTCTAGGTTTATCATGATACATGAATTCCTTAGGATTTTGACATGCAACATTAACCTTATTTTTATCACAATATCTAAAGCCAAAATGATGCATAGGTAAATAATTCTCATTATTTCTAACATGCATGGAGGAATTTGAAAAACGCTTAAAGTTAGAGATTACCTCCCTTACCCTTGTAGCTCCCCCTTGATGTAAGCTTTTCTTCTTCACTTTCTCCTCCCACTTCCTCAAATGCTCCAATTTCTTGAATTCTCCTTTCCTTGAACATTTGGTGTGGTAGTGTCCTAGCTCACCACACGTGTAACACCTAATATGCTTTTTCTCATTCTTTTCACTACAACCCATGTTAGATTTTAAAGACATTGACTTAGGTTTAGAATTTACCTCCTTTTTACTTAATGAACACTTATCCTTGTAGTGCCCCTTCTTGTTACACCCAAAGCAAATAATGTGGTCTTTTGACTTTGCTTTGATAGAGGTGGATGCTTCTTCTTGCTCCGGTATTGAGGATGGTCTCTCCTCCCCTCAATCCTTGAAGTGGAGACCTCTTCTTCACCCTTTGATGAAGTGGATGTTTCTTCAATTTCTTGTGTCACTTCACTTGAGGAGATGGATGAATCTTTTTCTTCTTTCTCCTCTTCTTCGGATGTTGAGCTTCTTTCTTCATCTGATTGGTCCTTCTCCTCTTCTTGGACTATTGAGCTCATTTCCTTGGGCTCTTCCACTACTTGAACTTGTGTAGGGTTTTCATGGAGCACTAACATTTTGCTTCATAATTCGTGTGCATTTTTTATGTTCACCTATACTACTCATTATATCATTAGGCAAAATATTAAGTAATATTGAAATTACCTTTTCATTTATCTTTGAGTGAGTTTGTTGCTCCATGGTCCAATATCTTGGTCGGAGCTTTTTCCCGTGTTTATCTTTTGGAACTTCAAATGGCTCTTCTAGCGCGATCATGAGATTCCAATCCATGTCGAACCATGTCTTTGTCCGCATCCTCCAATACTCGAAACTCTCGCGGTCGTAGGGAGGTGGAACATTGATATCGTCCCCTAATCTTTCTTCAATCGTCATTTCCTCTAGCTTTTTGCTCTCTCGGCGGTTAGTCCGTAGACGAGAGAACCTCGCTCTGATACCACTTGTTGGAACCTTGTCATTCAGCTAGAGGGGGTGAATAGCTACTTTTCGATTCTCTTGCTACACGTGTTAGCAAGCGCAAGCGGAAAAACTAAAACCATAGACTAAAAACAATGCTAACACCAAACATTTACATGGTTTGGAGATAACACTCCTACTCCACGGTTGTTCGTACGGTGGACGATCCTGATCCATCAGTGGATGACTCCTCGGAAGACCTCTGTGATAGATCGAGTGCGTTGCTAGAGGGGGGGTGAATAGCACTTTGTCGAATTTTCTCTACAAGATTGTTAGCGCAATACAAACAAAATATATAAAAAAACAAAAGAACAATGCTAATTCAGAAGATTTTACTTGGTATCCACCTCGAAAGGTGACTAATCCAAGGATCCACGCGGGACTCTCCACTATGAAACCCTCCTTCAAGATGGAGAAAACCTTTACAAGTCGTCTTCTTCCTCTTTACAAGATGTAATAAAAGGCGAGAGGAAGATCTGAGAAGTATTGGCACGAATATCACTTTCTTACAGTAAAAAACTGTACCGTCCTCGTGCCAAAAAGTCCCCTTTAAATAAGAGAACAGGACAACTTCGCAAGCTGTCCAGCCCCGCACCAGTCGACTGCCCCTGGGGTAGTCGACTAGCCTAGCTTTAAATGCCAGCCAACGGCTAGTTTTTGGGGGTGACCAGTCGACTGCTCCTAGGGCAGTCGACTGGTCCGAGGCTGAAAACTTTCTGTGAGTTTTGGCAGTCGACTGTCTTTCGACCAGTCGATTGCCCAGCCTCTACACCCACTTACACTCACTCCGAACACTCTCCTTCACATGTGCCTTCAGGTATGCTCCCTTGGCTTGCCCCTTGAAGTCTTCTTCCTCTGGCTATCGTCCCTTGGATGCGCACACAAGCCTTCCCTTGGCTTGCCTCCATGCCACCCTTCAAGTGTGCCCTTGAAGTCCACTTCCCGACTTGCCCTTGGAGTCCTCCTCCCTCGGCTCTCGTCTCTCGGATATGTTCTTCATGTGTGATTCTTCAAGTCCTGCAAACTCAATCACACATATCAAATACAACACAACACCCTAACCTTAAACATATTGACACACACACATCAAAACCATGATCTTCCCGATCATTCTTAAGTCGATTGTCTCAACAATCTCCCCCTTTTTGATGTGTGGCAATATGTTTAAGTTAGGGAGAAAATACCAGTCAACAACAGTAAATAACAATAGCAATTGAAAAAAAAAAGACATAGTAAAACCAAGAGGAACCTCCCCCTTAACCCATGTCTTCTCCCATTTTCAATTTTTATCATAAACCAAAATTAAACCATAAGTTAAGTTTCAAACCTAACTTAACAACAAGCAAGAACAATTGAAAATACAAGACATAGCAAAACCAAAAGGAACCTCCCCCTTAACCCATGTCTTCTTCCCATTTTCAATTTTCATCATGATCTAAGATTAAATCAAAATTTTTAGCTAAAAATCTATTAAAAATCTAACTTAAACCACCTATTCTCCCCCTTTGACACCATCAAAAAGATTGCCCCAAGCAACTTAACCCATGGCATCAAATGAGAAAATTTTCGATTTTTGAAAATTTTGCTCAGTAGGCTGAAATCAGGTGTGCCAGTCGACTGCCCCAAGTCAGTCAGTCAGAAATTTCAGCTTCTGAGCCGAATTTCAGAAACTCCCCAAAAATTTTAGAAAATTACAAAAATTGTAAAAATTTACAGGCATGTTTGATATAATATACTCTATCAAGAAAAATATCAGTTCATGAAAAATTTCAAACATGATTGATTTTTGACTAAAGTTCAAAATTCTTGAAAACCACTAAGTGTGTATCAATCTTTCAATCTACTTTTGTAATCATATATCTTCTAAGCTTACGGCAAAACATATAAGACATAAAATGATTTTCAAATGTTTAAAATGTCCAACCATGATCTTTGGGCAAGATGTCCATTAATTAAACACATGTCTTCCCCATAGTTGGTCTATTTTCAATAATTTTGATACATTTAATGATTCAACACTATGCCACAAGCACAAGTGAACCAATTGTATCATCATAATGGATCAAGCACCACCTTCCTATTGTATTACTCCAAGGTTCATCCTATACCTCTACAAAACACATACCAAGGCCTCTTCTTAAGGATGTAAACTCCGATTCGGGAAGAGGCTTGGTAAAAATGTCGGCAAGGTTTGACTTTGACTCAACATAGTGTAATTCTATGTCTCCCCTTGCCACATGGTCCCTAATGAAGTGATGCTTCACTTCAATGTGTTTTGTTCTAGAATGGTGAACCGGATTCTTAGTCAAATTGATTGTACTTACATTATCACACAAGACTTTGACCTTGGAATAATGTAACTCATAATCCTCTAAAGTGTGCATGATCCAAAGTAGTTGGAACACAACCACCCATTGCCACATATTCGACCTTCGTTGTTGATAGGGCAATGCATGGTTTTTCCTACTACTCCAACTAACTAAAGAAGACCCAAGGAATTGGCATCCTCCATTAGTACTCTTCCTATCTAGTTTACACCCCGCATAGTCCGAATCGGTGTATCCAATAAGATCAACATTTGGGGTTCTAGGATACCAAAGCCCGACATTGAGAGTACCTTTAACATACCTTAGGATCCTCTTTACTACCACCAAATGAGACTCTTTGGCACATGATTGGTACCTTGCACACATACCTACCGCAAATAGTATATCGGGTCTACTAGCGGTTAGGTACAATAGACTCCCAATCATGCTCCTATATTGTTTTGAGTCTACCATTTTCCCTTCAACATCACTATCCATTTTCACATTTGTTCCTATAGGGGTAGATGCTACCTTAGCATTTTCTAGCCAAATTTCTTTAGCATTTCCCTAGCATACTTAGTTTGAAATACATGTGTCCCTTCATTTGTTTGCTTAACTTGAAGACCTAAAAAGAAAGTTAACTCTCCTACAAGACTCATCTCAAATTCATCTTCCATACACTTGATGAACTCATGTAGAAAATCACTATTTGTTGACCCAAAGATAATATCATCTACATACACTTGGGCAACAAATATGTCCTTATCCTTAGATTTTAGGAACAAAGTTGGGTCAATTGTTCCTCTCCTAAAACCCTTAGACACTAGAAATGAAGAAAGCCTTTCATACCAAGCCCGGGGAGCTTGTTTCAATCCATACAAGGCTTTTCTCAATTTGTAGACATGTCTAGGATAGTTTGGGTCTTCAAACCCGGGGGTTGTTCTACATAGACCTCTTCCTTAATGACCCCATTAAGGAATGCCGACTTCACATCCATTTGGTGAAGTGTGAAACCCATGTGAGCGGCATAGGCTAGTAGAATTCTAATGGACTCTAATCTAGCTACGGGGCATATGTCTCATCATAGTCTAGTCCCTCAACTTGATTAAACCCCCTAGCTACCAATCTAGCCTTATTCCTAGTAATTTTGCCTTGATCATCTAGCTTGTTCCTAAAGACCCATCTAGTGGTGACAATGGTGCAATCATTGGGCCTAGGAACCAACTCCCAAACTTCACTTCTTTCAAATTGATTTAGCTCTTCTTGCATGGCTAAGACCCAATCCACATCACCTAATGCCTCATCAATAGATTTAGGTTCTAATTGAGAGATCAAGGCAATTTGACTACTTTGGTCTCTAAAATAGGACCTAGTCCTTACCCCTTGAGTGACATCACCCACTATTTGGTCAATGGGGTGATCTTGGTGATGCCTTAAGGGCCTAGAGGTTGTGGGTTCATTGACTACATGTCCTCATCCTCTAGTGTACTTCTCTCTCCCCCTTGATCATTGCCCCCTAAATTTAGGTCTTGGATTCCTTGGGCAAGGGGTTGAATTTCTTCCATGTCCTTATCAATTGAGGCTTTCCTAGGGTAAGTATTGGTAGATTCATCAAAATCAACATTTGAAGATTCCTCAATTACCTTGGTCCTTTTGTTGTAGACTCTATAACCCCTACTAGTGGATGAATAACCAACTAAAATTCCCTCATCGGCTTTAGATTCAAACTTCCTTAGGTCATCCTTGGTATTTAGAATGTAGACCTTACATCCAAAGACCCTAAAGTAATGAACTTGTGGAATTCTCCCATTCCACAACTCAAATGGGTTTTACCTAAGAACCTATGTACTAAAACCCGATTTTGAATGTAACAAGCGGTATTTACCGCTTCGGCCCAAAAATAGCTAGGAAGAGAATATGCATTAAGCATAGTCCTAGCGGCCTCTTGTAGTGCCTATTTCTCCTTTCTACTACACCATTTTGTTGAGGAGTCCTTGGGCATGAAAATTCATGCTTATACCCATTTTCTACACAAAATTGTGAGAAGTTTGAATTTTGAAACTCCCCACCATGGTCACTCCTAATGCGGTTGATTTTGAGATGTTTCTCATTTTCAACCCTCTTACTAAACCCTATAAAGATCTCTAAGGTATCATCCTTATGTTTCATAAAGAACACCCAAGTAAATCTAGAAAAATCATCTACAATAACTAAACAATACTTACTCCCTACTAGTGAAGGAGTGCTATGGCAATCAAAAGATCAATATGTAATAGCTCTAAAGGTAAAGTAGTGCTAGTTAAGGTTTTACCTTTGTGTGATGATTTTGATTGCTTACCCTCTTGACATGCATCACACATCTTGGTCTTCTCATACTTGATCATAGGGAGCCCCTTCACCAACTCCTCCTTTGCCACTCTTGCAATGCTCCTCATGTTGATGTGCCCAAGTCTTCGGTGCCACAACCATCCTTCTTCTTCTTTAGACATGAGACACTTAGGCAAATTGTTAGAAGCATAAGCAAGATTAAGATAGTAAAGGTTAGCCTCTCTATACCCTTCTAGCATGACATTTTCGACCCATTTTGTTTAATTAGACATTTTCTAGAATGAAATTCAACCCTATAGCCCGCATCACACAATTGACTTACACTAAGTAAATTAAGTTTCATATCTTTAATCAAAAGCACTTTGTGGATAGAGATTATAGGAGATACCTCAATGATGCCCCTACCAATTATTTTGAGTTTCCCACTATTTCCAAAGGAAACGGTCCCTTCTCTTAGGTAGCTAATAGTGATGAACTTGCTCACATCTCCGGTTATATGTCTTGAGCACCCACTATCTACTATCCACATGTTTGAGGCATCCTTGACTTTTACCTATACAACATGGAAAATACAATCTTTTGGTACCCAAATTTTAGTTCCACAAGCATCATTTAAAAACTTCTTTGGTACCCAAGCCTTTTTGACATTCCCCTTAACACTCAGTCTCCTAGAGGCCCCATTTCTACCCATAAGTGAAACAAAGACAACTTCTTTGGTCTTTGGCCTATAACCTAACCCGGCCTTGTTATAAACGGCTCTTTGGCTATTTATTATCATGTCAAGGTTGCTAGATCTCACTTGAAATTTCCTAAGTGCCTTGGTTAGGTCTTCTACCTTTTTCCTTAGTTCCTTATTTTCATTTTCAAGACATGTATCACTTGATATGGTAGAAAAAAACATGCAAATCTTCCTTAAGTTTTGTAGATTCTACTTTAAGCATGACAACTTCATCCTTTAAGTCCTTAATTTTTCTCCTAGCTTTAGCCAAATCCATATTTGTACTAGAAATGATCTTGACAAGAGTAGAAGAGGGTAGACTATATACCTCACTTACCGAAGCCTCAGATTCGGATGATGATGATGAGGAGCCACTTTCATCTTCACTACTTGAACTTCTCTCATCATCGAATAACTCCAAATGGTCCACTCCTATAAGTGCAAAGTGGGACACATGCTCCTCTTCCTCCTCCAAGGATGATGGATCATCCCAAGTAGCTTTGAGGTTGGTGGCAATCTTCTCTTTTCCTTTTGATCTCTTTTTGTCACCCCTCTTCTTTTCCTCCTTCTTTTCTTCTCTTCTCTTTAGTTGGGGACACTCATTCTTCATGTGTCCCTCTTGGTGACAGTTGTAGCAAATTATCTCTTTCCCTTTGCTCTTACTCTTTGAACCTTTCCTAGCATAAGACTTGTTAGAAAAACTTTTAAACGCTCTACGCATTTTCCTTACCATGAATGCTTCTTGGTCGCTATCCATAGAAGTACTTGACTCCTCCGAGTCGGATGATGATGAATATACGACCTTCTTCTTCTCCTTCTTCTTTTTCCTTTCCTTCTCTACAACAAATGCTACACCTTTTTCTTTAGAAGAGAGGTTAGCTTGCTCATGTAATTCAAATTCACAAAACAAATCGTCTAACTTTACCATAGATAAATCCCTTGATACTTTGTAGGCATCAACCATTGATGCCCACAATGTAGTCCGGGGAAAGATTGCAAGACATACCTTACGAGATCTCGGTTTTCCACTTTCTCACCAATTACATGTAATTCGTTGATGATTTCCTTGACTCTCCCATGTAATTGGCTCACGGTCTCGTTGGTCTTCATGGAGAGCGATTGTAGTTGGGCAACTAGTAGATCCTTCTTTGCCCTTCTTGACTCGTTGGACCCTTCATTGAGTTCGACGAGTTTCTCCCATAATTCCTTGGCGCTCTTGAAAGGCCCCACCTTGTTGAGTTGTTCCTTTGAAAGTCTGCATTGAAGCGTGGTGGTGGCCTTTGCGTTGGCTTGCGCCTTCTTCATGACTTCCTTCGGCCAAGTTCTCATTGGTAGTTGCTCTCCTCTTTCGTCGACGGGTGCATCGAATCCATCTACAACACTTATCCAATTCTCAATGTCATTCATTAAGTAATATTGCATTCTACCTTTCCAGTAGGCGAAGTCGTTTCCGTTGAAGAAAGGAGACCTTGCGGTGCTACAACCCTCTTGAAATGTCATTTCCTTGTACTCCGGTCGACGGTGAGTTCTCCCGAAGCGAACTGGCTCTGATACCAATTGATAGATCGAGTGCGTTGCTAGAGGGGGGGTGAATAGCACTTTGTCGAATTTTCTCTACAAGATTGTTAGCGCAATACAAACAAAATATATGAAAAACAAAAGAACAATGCTAACTCAGAAGATTTTACTTGGTATCCACCCTGAAAGGTAACTAATCCAAGGATCCACGCAGTTGCACACTCTTCACTATGAAACCCTCCTTCAAGGTGGAGAAAACCTTTACAAGTCGTCTTCTTCCTCTTTACAAGATGCAATGAAAGGCGAGAGGAAGATCTGAGGAGTATTGGCACGAACAGCACTTTCGTAAAGTAAAAAATCGTACCGTCCTCGTGCCAAAAAGTCCCTTTTAAATAAGAGAACAGGACAACATCACAAGTTGTCCAGCCCCGCACCAGTCGACTGCCCCTGGGGCAGTTGACTGGCCTAGCTTTAAATGCCAGCCAACGGCTAGTTTTTGGGGGTGACCAGTCGACTGCCCTAGGGGCAGTCGACTGGTCCGAAGCTGAAAACTTTCTGTGAGTTTTGGCAGTCGACTGCCTTTCGACCAGTCGACTGCCCAACCTCTACACTCACTCCGAACACTCTCCTTCACGTGTGCCTTCAGGTATGCTCCCTTGGCTTAACCCTTGAAGTCTTCTTCCTCTGGCTATCGTCCCTCGGATGCGCACACAAGTCTTCCCTTGGCTTGCCTCCATGCCACTCTTCACGTGTGCCCTTGAAGTCCACTTCCCGACTTGTCCTTGGAGTCCTCCTCCATCGGCTCTCGTCCCTCGGATATGTTCTCCATGTGTGATTCTCCAAGTCCTGCAAACTCAATCACACATATCAAATACAACACAACACCCTAACCTTAAACATATTGGCACACACACATCAAAACCATGATCTTCCCGATCATTCTTGAATTGATTGCCTCAACACTCCGGCTAGCTCTTGTCGCTCCTTGTGGGTGGAGAAACCTCGCCACAATCCCTTGACAACTTCTAAGCACTTGTAGGCTACTAACAGGCTTTACCCAAGCTTGTTTCGCCAAGAAGAAACAGCCAAAACGAGCCCTCTTAAATAGTGCTCGATACTGTTTTGACCGTCACCAGTCGACTGGTGCTAACACCAGTCGACTGATCCTCACGAATTTGAATGTCATAGTCTGACGATTCAAATTCTGGTCGACACTAATCGATTGATGCAAGGATCAGTCGACTGATCTTTCTGTGCTCTACATCAATCGACTGATCCAAGCATCAGTCGACTGCCACCTAAGGTTTCCCTTCCCGAGTACAATTCTCTCGGCACTCGAACCCTAGGATTTCCCTTCCCGAGTACAATTCTCTCAGCACTCGAAGCCTCACGACTTAGCTGGCTCTTCATCCAACAGCCTCAACCTGTTGCCTTCAAGCCTTCTTCGACTTAGGCTCTCGTCCCTCGGATGCATGCAAGCCCACGACTCGTCTTTCCATGCCATATATCCTTCGTGTATGCCTCGAAGTGCGTTTCCCTCGGCTCATCGTTCCTGCTTCGAGCAGCCTCGACCTGTTGCCTTCAAGCCTTCTTCGACTTCGGCTCTCGTCCCTCGGATGCATGCAAGCTCACGGCTCGTCTCCCCATGCCATCCTTCATGTATGCCTCGAAGTGCACTTCCCTCGACTCATCGTCCCTACTTTGTGCACAGTCCCTCAGATACATGCAAGCCCACAGCTTGTCTCCCCATGCCATCCTTCACCGGACCCGAAGACGTCCAACTAAGTCTATGTGTATCCTGCAAACTTGCACACTCACATACACATATTAGATCAACATGAAACCCTAACTTAATCATATTGACACACCCATCAAAACCCATAATCCACTCGATCACACTTGGGTCGATTGCACCAACAGAATCGAGATAAATTATATCAGGCCCAACAACTCCAATGTGTGATTTTTCTCTTGATTTTTCGTTATTACTTTTTAACACCTCGGAGAGGTCGAAATAAATAATGGATAGCATATTTAAACTCCTTGTAACCTTAGAATCCACAGAAACTAAAATTTTTATAATCGGAGCTCTCTAGGTCAAATCTATGGTTTTTTGTCAAAACCTACTAATTTGACCTAGAGAGCTCCAATTGTAAAAATTTCAGTTCCTGTGGATTTTTGAAATTACAAGGAGTTTAAATATGCTATCTATTATTTATTTCGACCTCTCCTTGTATCCTCAAATAAATAATCGATAACATATTTGAAATTAGAGATCTCTAGGTCAATCAATGGGTTTTGGTCAAAACCCACTATTTTGACCTAGAGAGTTCCGATTGTAAAAATTTCAGTTCCCGTAGATTTCTGAGGTTACAAGAAGTTTAAATATGTTATCCATTGTTTATTTGGACTACTTCGACATGTTAAAATGTAATAGGGAAGAATCAAAAAGATCACACATTAGGGTTGTTAGGCCTGATATGGATTGCATATCATGCGAACGTTGGGTCTGATATGGAATTGTATCAGGCCCAATGTGAGTCTGATATGATCTTTTAGTTTTAATTATATGAAATAATATTTTAATTAATTTAAATATTAATATTCAAATTTAAATTTAAAATCACGCAGATTTTAACTCATTTTAATCATTTGATGGTAAATTTTTATTTCATTTTCTTTTCCTTTTAATTTTTAAAATTTGTTTTCTAAAAAAAAACTCAAGTCAAAATTAAAAAGCTGAGAACTTCAAGAACAATGTAAAAATAATATCGGTGAATTGATACGCCATTGGACAAAGCTGGTTGGAGATCTCCCATAACCCCAACTGGTCGACGTCCCAACCGTCGTCGCTGTCGCAGTCGACGACGGTTCTATCAAAGTCGAACAGCTTTCATATCAGGTCCACGTTGGGCCTGATATGAAAAATATCAGGCCCAATGCGGGCTTGATATGAAAAATATCAGGGCCAATGCGAGTCTGATATTTTTTCCATATTATGCATGCATCCATCTAAAAAGGAGAAGAAAGATAAAAAGAAAGAGAAAGAAAATATATGAAGATATGTTGTATGCATAAGAGAGAGAAGAAAAGTAAAAAATGATTGTATATATATAAATTAGATTTGATAGAAGGATAAAATAGAAAGAATATTAAAAAAAATATACTTTTTTTTTGATAAACATCGAAATAGTTTGTATTTTTGATTAATTCAAAAAATTACAAAAGCTCTGTGGTAAAACGTCAATTTTAATATAAAAATTCCCTCCCTCCCCGCGTAGTTCCCTCGCTCTTCTAGATCCACAGATCGTATCGTTTACGCAAAGCTCAAAATGTTATCGACTAGATTCACTGTCAGGGAACATAGAAAGCTCCTTAAAGTTGAAAAAAATAAAAAATTATCACAAAATAAATAAATAAATTTCCCACTAAGCCAAAAAAAGACTAAAGACAACTCCATAATTTTCCAAGCCTTCCTTTGTCTCGATAAAAAAAAAATAACTGCTGGTCGACGTCAGGCCCTTCCTTTTCTAATAAATGTCTTCGTTATGTTGACTTGGGACTTTTGGGAGTAGACTTGGACTAACTTGCATTCAGCATTAAATTCCCCCATATCCCCGCGTGAACAAGTCCACCAGATTGCAACTTGACAAAAAAATCCAAGACTACAGTTCTGCTCCATCGCCTAGATGTGTTAATTCCACACTTAGTCCGCCAATGCTCATCCACAGGAGTGCTCCTCTATAATTAAGCGAAACACGGTTGGTTGTGCCAACGAAGAGCGAGTGTTGCTCAATGCTCACAGCCATGTATCACTTGGGTCTTCTCTTCCCCATCCTTGCTCTCTTTTCCACTTCCCCTGTTTCAGCAGATGATTATAACAAGATCTACGCCAAATACTGCGGGGACATCGTCACGGCATCAGAAGCAACCACCCTCTTTGTCAAGCACAATGATCATACCTCCTTTGAGGATGGTTATTTCACCGGTGGAGCCGACCTCTTTCAGTCTTCCGACTCCACCGTTTTCGCCCCGCCCTCCGTCAACTTCCGAACCAGGTCCCTTCACAGGACCATGAAGGATGGCATCTTCCGAATCCAAGCAACCATGTCGCTCTACGGCGCCTTCCAGAACCAGTCGCAGTACTATAGGCGCTTCAATTACCACCCCAACACAATCGTGGAAGAAGCTACCTTCAGCGACCTTGCCGGCTTCTGGTCCGAATCCACAGGCATGGTCTGCCTGGTTGGTCATGGCGTCTTCCAGAACGCGACAGGCATCTCCCGTGATCTTTCTGCTGTTGTGAATCTGACGTTTCCCAGAGTTTCCAACTTGTCCACTACCTGGATTATTGGCAAGGTAAAGATTTTCAATGGTGTTGATGGACATAATAGCTTCGATCCCATCTCGCTTTTAGCTTATTATGCCCCAAGGAACTATAATTTCACTAAAATCCCAGATGCTAATGCTTCATGTTCCGCTGCCAAAATTGAGGAAGAAAATTTAGAAATTTCACCTGACACAGCGTGTTCGCCCTTCTTTTATAAAGTGTTTAGGATAAACTATACCAGCAACGTTGTCTGCACTCAGGGCAATTGTAGGCCATTATATCAAACTCTAGGATTCACCCCTCGATTCATTTCCTTGCATGGGATCAATTGCCAAGAAGACGGCAACACAAAATTTAATATTAGGTTCTCCAATTCCACCAGTAATCATCATCGTATGCCTATGATACCAGAAAGGTCCTTAGTTGGTGAAGGGTTTTGGGATCCTGGGAGGAATCAGTTATGCCTGTTAGCTTGTCGTGTGACCAAAGACAATTCACTGAAGGATACCCATGTTGGTGACTGCGACATAGGGTTGACACTGTGGTTCCCAGCAGTCATGAAACTGAAAGAAAGAAGCAGCATCGTCGGTCGCGTTTGGAGCCACAAGAACAAGGAAGATGTGAATTACTTCGACACGGCCTCCATCTATAGTTTGGACGATGGCTGGAGCAGGATCCATGGTCTGCATTACACTTACACCGAAGCTGATTCGGTCCGTGATTCTTGTAGTAATGGGGGACATTCTTCCACTGAGTTGGGTGATCAAAGATATCCGGATCTAAAATCTTTGGCCGGCGGGAGATTATCCTTAAACATGAAGAATGCTAAAGGAAAACAACAATGGGGTGAAGCGAATTTCTTGGCAATAGGAAACGACGTTTACGGATATGATTTTGAAAAGCTGTCCGGTGTTAGAAGCTCAGCTTCTTTGGTGGATTCAACAGGAAGCTTGGATGGTACTAACAGTAGTAGCATCCGGAATGTGAGCATTGAAATCCATTTATGGGGTCATTTTGATCATGACAACAACTTTGAAATAAATGGGCTTGCAGCGGAGGGTGTATACGACTCTGCAACTGGAAGATTCTGCATGAAAGGATGTCGATACCTGAATCACACTGACGGAAGCTCACTGGATTATGATTCTATTGACTGCGATATATTGATCCATATCCAGTTTGCTCCAGTTGATAAAAAGGCCGAAGTTCACTTAAATGGTACGATCTCTAGCACGAGGAGCAAGGAAGATCCTTTTCACTTCGATGCTGTAACTATATCCAGTAACCGGATGGGAAGAATTGGAGCAGTTCGATCAGTTCGGAGAATGAATGTGGAAATCATCATGGTTCTAGTCTCTCTAACATTTTCTTGCATTTGTATTGCCATGCAGATCTTCCATGTCAAGAAGCAACCACGCGTTCTTCCCTCTGTGTCCATCACAATGCTTCTTGCGCTTATCTTGGGCTACACAGCACCTCTGGTGCTCAATTTTGAAGCCTTGTTCAAGAAAACGAGAAGCGGATCTATACTTTTGCGGAGCGGCAGGCTGATCTCTACCTATGAAGTGATTCTGAGGATGCTATCGATAATAGCTTTGTTCTTGTCCATGCGCTTGCTCCAGTTGGCGTGGTCCGCGAGATCATCGGCAGGAGAGAGCAGGAATTTATGGGTCCAAGAGAGGCGAGCGCTCAAATGGTGGTTGCCTCTGTGCGCTGCAGGGGCGCTGCTAACTTGGCTCGTGTCTTCCAATTGGGAAGCTTTGATACCTTACTCTGGGTTTGTGCTCGATGGATTCTTGCTTCCCCAGATCATCTTCAACATGGCTCAAAGGTCGAAACGGAGAGTTCTCACGCCATTTTTCTACGTCGGGATCATGGCCGTCCGAGCTTTGCCTCACTTGTATGACATTTATCGAGCTCGAAACTACACTGCTATTGATTCTACTGACATTTATGGAAGTAGAAAATGGGACTTTTACTCCACGGCGTGGGATGTCATCATTCCTTGCGAAGGGCTGCTGCTGGCTGCGCTCATATACCTGCAACAACGATTTGGCAGTGAATGCCTGGTTCCCAAGAGACTGAGAATGTATGTCTATCGTTATGAAGAAGTTCCTGGTGTTGATATCTAGAGGTGGGTAATGATTTTTCATTAACGTTGTGCTTGTAATAGTGTAGATATTTGGTATTGCTGAAGTTGTTTACATGGTATTATCATTGTAGAAATTTCAATAATCATCTGTAATTTGAGTTCATTAAAGGTCCTGTTTCTATAATCTATTATTAAGACTACTGTTCCGGTGGGAAACTTCCGTGAGACCGGGTCGGTCATCCAGGTTTAATTTGTCTGCTGCCTTATTCATCATTTTTTTTATTATTAAGACTACTGTTGATTGAATTATATTTTTTATGTCTACAATTAGTCTAATAATTGAATTATATTTTTTATTCTTTTCTTCCTCAAATAACAAGCATCTTCAAGGCCATATATCACTGCTAATACTGGGGCAGATAACATTCGTGAGGTAGAACTCCATTGAACCTCTTCTCGTCCTTGCAGTAATCATAGATCTTATTGTCACACCCCGAGGAGATGTCGTCCAATACTGACCGGACTGTCGCTCCCTTGACCCGGCAGATAATTCGAAAACCTAACCTCTACCACACTCTCAGCCCGCTCATACCGTAACCTATAGGGCTGGAACAAGCGTCTGAATTAAAGAAAACGAAAACAATGACAAAAGCTACATACCGGTACAACTTACGACGAAACACAATGAAGCAAAGACCACCATGGCACTCAAAAGTACAACTATACTGTCGTGCAAAAATGACACAACATAACACAAATACAACAATGGAAACAAAATGATAAAATAAACAGAAAAATGGTACCAACATATACTCTCATCAAATACACAGACAATCTCGAAATCGTCTCGAAAAGATACGCGAACTGGGACAGGCTGCTGGGCACTCCAGTCGATCATCCTGAAAGAGGAAAAACAAGGCTAATGGGGTGAGTCCAATGAACTCAGCGAATGCAATCCAATATGCATAGAAAGTTATACTAGTAGTAAGTCACCAACTAACATAATACTAAAGAAAAATGCAATAAAAGGAAATGCAGAACTGAACCATAGAAAGGAAGTACATACCTACCCGTGTCGATCCAAACCCAATAGCATGTATGTCAACCAAATGTAGCAATCAAGTGCAGCAAACACAACTAAATGCAGAGATGCAAAGCATGCTCATGATACAACATGGGTCACCCCTGACGCCAGTCGGCCACCGTCGTGCATCACGCGAAACCGAGTGGGCAGGGCTCTGACCAGGTCCTCCCTCCACTCAGACGACCACCGTCGTGCATCATGTGAAACTGAATGAGCAGGGTCTTGGACCGGAACGTACTTTACCCTAGGGAAAAGTAACGCTCCCACATTCCTAACAATCTCCAGACAGAATAGGGGACTTGTCACAGTGTCATGACCTATAATCCACTAACGAAGACTGGAACTGGGACTAAACGACAGGTCATGTGGCAAGTCTGACGACTCATCTCAACCACCAGGGAGTCAAAGGTCGCCTACATATGCCCCTACACAATAGCAAGTCCGACGACCTATCTCAACCTCCAGAGAGTCAAAGGTCGCCCACCTATGCTACGTGCAATGATGATGTATGTCACTATCTCATGCATCACTCATTATCTATCCCTACTGCATATACATGATATGCAGTAGTCCAGATAACCGATATGCACCATAGCCTAAACCCCAACGTCAAGTATAAGGTAAGTGGTACATAGAACTAATCTATACAGTAATAAAGAACAGTAAACAGTAGAACTATCAGATACAACTACCGAAAGAAAAGGGTGTAGAAATAGAAATATCAAGTATCCCTATTGCTAATTATATCTAATTATGCATAAAAAGGTGATTATATCTAATAAAGATATAATCAAAAGTATCCACCTCGATATGAAGAAGTTCATGAGGCAAGAACCCTCCCGTCCAATACATATCTGCAACCGATCTATGTCCTGTATCATAAATATAAATTTAGCTATTTACAACCGTAGTAATTAGCTAAACCAACGTTAAACAAAATTAGGATCTAAGCCCAATTACAACATCCGTTATTATAACATAAGTCTACCCTACTTCATTCCCTAAAGCCAACTCGATCCAAACCATCTGCTACCAAGATCAACACTGCCAAATAGCAAACCCCCTTGATTCCAAAAGTTGTTGGATCTACTCTCTACAAATCCAAGGGCAGGACCAAAACAAAATCAACTCACAACCATTCCATACCGAATCAAACAACAAGAACAAGAAAACTCCCAGTTCATCCAAGATTTGATCCAGCAAAAACCCACAGCCAAAATTCTAAATAGAGAACAGAACTTCAACCTCCAAGCCAAAATCAAACACCTCATAGCGTTACTCAAGATCAACACTAACCCATACAACAAAGCATCACACGGCAGGAAGATCAAACGATCCAAATGTAGTAAAATATAAAATCAAATCCAACTGCATCTAATTCAAATCTCCTCTACATCTCACAAAATATGTTCGAGCACCAATACCCTTGATCAACTGAAAGTAAAAGTCATAGCAACCTCTAACCCAAGAAAACCAGGGCACAACTTCGTGAACAGAAATAGAATCGTTCTACAGAAAGATTCAACTCCTAATATGGAGATCGATCCACGCAAGTCTGCTATCATGTTCGTAAATCCAAAATCGAAACTAAATCCTATTCAAATCAGCACTCAAACCAAAATTCGAGTATGAGTTAGCGCAAACCAAAACTATAATCACAAACTCTTCATCCACGAAGAGAAACTTCAATTTCAGACATCGAATTCCCAAATCCCCAAATCCAATTCATAACAGATATCACATCAATCGGAACTCACCTGAAATTGCATGTGACACCTCTATTCCTTCCCCTGATTCTGATCCATAAGAAACCACCAGATGGTAGAGCAAAAAGTGGAGATCTCCTCCTCCAAACCAGACTCCCAATCCAGAGAACCGCCTAGCCCTAATTGCTGCCGACAAGAGGTGAAATCGAAAAATAGGAGAACAACCATAGGAGAAACTGATACAAATCCATGGAATACAATGGCTTACCTCTATTATGTTCTACGTTCGGAAGCTACGGTGCTCAGCCTTAACGGCGATCTGATGCTCCGGCGTCGTGTGGGTGAGACTCAAAAGAGGGCGGAAGATGAAAAAGGAGTCGGGAATGAGCTCGGGTTCGCAATCCACCACTGGTGACGCTCGGACACCGCACGAGAATGGAATCGCCGACTTGTGGAACTCAGATCGCCCGAGAGGTAGAAGAAGGGGGAAAGAAGAAGTGTCAGGGCTCAAGATCGCAATCTGCCACCGGAAAGGAATATAGAGAATTGGCTATTTGCGATTAAACCCTCCAAACTTTTGAAAATCAAAACCCCACCCTCAGTTCGGAAGCTTTTGCCTTTTAACCCCTAAACTTTCTGTATTCTCACATCCTCCCCCACTAATAAAAATTTGATCCCCAAATTTGTTTTCTACAAGTGTTAGATACGATCATACAGTACAAAATACCGAACGAAATCATGCATTATAAGTACTGAATGAAATAATCCACACATACCTCATGCAAATAGGTGGGGGTAGCGAGCTCGGATAGTATCCTCGAGCTCCTAAGTCTCCTCGGCGTTTGAATGGTGCTGCCATCCGACTTTAACCAGTCAGATCGCCTTGTTCCGCAACTGACGCTCCCCGTGCTCCAAGATCCGCACCGGAACCTCCTCGTAAGTAGCATCCTGCTGAAGCGAAACCGGTACCTCTGACAATATATGTGCTAAGTCGGCCACATATCTCCTCAGCATAGAAACGTGGAATACATCATGCACACCGGCCAGGGAAGGAGGAAGTGCCAAACGGTAAGATATGGCTCCAATCCGCTCCAGAATTTGACAGGGTCCAATGTACCGCGGAGCTAGCTTACCTTTGAGTCTAAATCTCTTCACCCCTTTCGTGGGTGAAATTTGAAGAAAAACATGGTCACCAGCCGAGAACTCCAGAGGTCTCCGTCTCTGATCCGCATAACTCTTCTAGCGGTACTGGGCCTTTGACATCCTCCGCCTGATAGTACGTACTAACTCTGCCTCCTGCTCATCTCTCTCAGGTCCTAGCAGCTGGGCCTCGCTAACCTCCTCCCAGAGGGTGGGTGTCCGACATGCCCTACCATACAACACCTCATACGGCACCATCTGAATCGCCGAATGATAGCCATTGTTGTAGGCAAACTCGACAAGATGCAAATGGTCCTCCCAGCTGCCTCCGAAATCCATAACACAAGATCTCAGCAGATCCTATAGGGTCTGAATCGTACGCTCTGACTGCCCGTCTGTCTCTGGATGGAAAGTTGTACTAAAACAAAGATCTGTACCCATGGCTCTCTGCAGACTTTGCCAAAAACGAGAAGTGAAACGAGGATCTCTGTCTAATATGATGCTAAATGGAACTCCGTGCAGTCTGACAATCTCTCGACTTAGCTAATTTGTCCAAAGAATTCGTCCTCCGAATAGCTAAGAAATGCACCGATTTGGTTAATCGATCAACGATCACCTAAATCGCGTCATGACCTCTCCTAGTCCTGGGCAGCCCTACCATAAAGTCCATAATGATGTGTTTCCACTTCCACTCTGGAATGAGAATCCTCTGTAGTAACCTAGCAGGTCTCTGGTGTTCAGCCTTAACCTGCTGGCATACAAGACATCTAGTTACGAAATCTATGATGTCCTTCATACCGTTCCACCAATAGAAACGTCATAAGTCTCGATACATCCAGGTCCTGCCAGGGTGAATGCAAACCGCGAACGATGTGCCTCCTGTAGCAGCTCCTCCATGACCGGGTGTGACTGCAGCACACACAGTCTCCCTCGAAAAAACAGGATACCCTCATCGTCTCGGGTGAAATCCGACGACTGCCCGGCGTCGATACAGCTGCCCAGGAACTGCAGATGCTGGTCATTGGCCTGAGCCTCTCGGATCCTCAATCTGATAGCTGACTGTGCCACCATGCCCCAACTCTGAGAAACCCTGGATCAGCTCTGTGACCATCACTCGCTGACAAGCAAGAACCCCTCTGGATTTCCTGCTCAGTGCGTCGGCGACCACATTAGCTTTCCCCGGATGGTAGCTAATGGTGCAGTCGTAATCCTTTAGGAACTCCATCCATCTCCTATGTCGGAGATTCAACTCCTTCTAAGTGAACAGATACCTGAGGCTCTTATAGTCCGTGAAGATCTCGAAGGTGATACCATATAAGTGATGCCTCCAGATCTTCAATGCGAATATAATAGCGGCTAGCTCCAGATTGTGTACAGGGTAGTTCTTCTTATACTCCTTCAGCTGCGAAGAAACATAAGCAACCAACCACCCAATCTAAAACCAAATTATCTAGATCAACAAGAAAATGCGCAAATTGAGTTAATCGATCAACGATTACCCAAATCGCACCATGCCTATCTGGTTTTTAGGTAACAAAACCACGACGAAATCCATGGTACATGTTCCCATTTCAAACCAGAAACTGGATATATGTGGTTAAGCGGACAGGATGCTGGGGAGCTAACTGCTCCAAACCCCGGAATAAAGGGAGCTATCAACAGCTCTAGTATCCCTCTAAAACAACGGTGAGGGTGTCACTGCTTGCCTACAACTGCAACATGTATGGCATAACAGGACAGTTGCTCGCACTCTAGCAACTACCACGACAATAAGTGGTTGAGTGAACTGAGCAACTAAATGACTAACGACGGCTTAACCATATGGAAGCCCAACAGTCGTTAGTATGCAATGTGCAAGTATGGTGCATGCTACAAGATGCACGAGCAACCGGAAAACAACGATGTAACAAAATCCAACAAGTATCAACGATACAACGATACAACGATACAACTAACCAAGTATCGAAAACCAACAATTATGCATCTACACTACTAGGTAGGATATTTCTAATGTCAAATAAGCATAATTGTATTTAATGAACCTCTAAGTGCTCGCGTATGAGCGATACTTTACAGAACAGAAATTCAACAGAAAACTGTACGGATACGAAATTTCGAATAACTCGAAGATCAACGAAGAAAAGTATCAACGGCGACAATAAACAATCAACGACAAAGAACAAGATCAAGCAACCTATTTAGACATAAACAATCATGCTTTAAGTTAAAAGAACTACACGAGTACAAATGAGAAGTACTCACCTTTTATGTAGTCTGTGTCAGACAAGAACTCCTCACGTTCAAACACACGTATCCAAATCAAGATCCTGTATCATAAGGCATATTTAGCTACTTACACAAAATAATTAACTAAATAAATTATTAAACTGTATTAAAGTTAATCCTAATCTTCGTAATCCTTTAATTATCCCAAATTAGTACTTAATCTTCGCTTTCCGATTTACCCTGGTGACCGGTAGTAAACTTCCGTGGGGCCGGGCTGGTCACCCCAGGTTCAATTTGTCTGCTGCCTGGTTCATCATTTTCTCGATAGAGCATTATAAAAACCCCATAGAATCCAACCATTTAACTAAACCCCAACAATCTATCATTATACACAATATCAAAACCTAATCCCAACAAGGACAAACCCCAAAATGTAGCACCTGCCATGATACACATCTAACAACCCATGTAGCTCACGGTTAAGAAAAACAAATCAAAAACACCATCCTGCAACTTACATAGATTCACATGGAAAGCTCTACAAAATATCCACGAAACCAAACAGGAACCTAGATCCAAAATAGAGTAACTTCAAACCTTTACCATTCAATTAAGCTACAACCAAAAGAGTATCACACACAACAACAAGTTCTAAGCCATGCACCCACCCCACGCAAAAGCAACACAGCCCCGACAACATACTAAATCAAGTTGGAATTCAAACTTCCAATCTTCAACCAGAATCAAATTCAATAATTCATCTTTAACCTAATCTAACATACAGCTAACCTGAGACTCGTCGGCAACCTCCACTTCCTTGCTTTGCCCTTGTCCAGTGTCGGCAACCCACACAGCGAGCAAAACAATCCCGCGTCAGAACAGAGGTCGAGTTGGGAGGCGAAGGAATTAGGGCTCGGCGGCGTCGGGCGAAACTGAGAGGGGAGAGAAGCGCTCGCGTGCGTGAGAGGGTCAACGTTGGCTTGGTGTGCGCGGAGGAGGAAGGAGAAGAAGAGTATGGCGTTCGGCGTCACCGGGGCGCCGGCTCGCTGCGGCGTCGGGGAAAGTTGTCGAAGAGGGGAGAAGTCGGCGTCAAGGAACGAACACGGGAAGAGAAATGAAATAAGTGAGGAAATTTTAGGGTTTTATTAAGTTTTTGTTATTTTACAAATAAGCCCTCTAATTTTAGCTAATCACAACTAGATCCCTAATTTGCAAAGAGGCCCCTAAATTTTGATATTTAACACCCCATGTCGTTCCCTCTCTCTTATCCCACGCGTTAGCTACAGCATCCGGGCTAGTAGTCATCATGATTTACCTCCTTCATATTGTCCCTGAGACGGATTGATAGGGCACGAGGACAAACGAATCACTTTTTACCATCTAGATTCAAAGATCTTATCGTTTATGCAAAGCGTAAAAAGTTATCAATGACTAGATTCACTGTCAGGAACACAGAAAACTCCTTAAAGTTGACAAAAAAAAATAAAAAATTGTCATAAAATAAATAAATAAATTTCCCACTAAGCCAGAAAAGACTAAAGAGAAGTTCAACTCCATAATTTTCCAAGTCTTCCTTTGTCTCGATAAAAAAACTGCTGGTCGACGTCAGGCCCTTCTTTTACTAATAACTGTCGTCGTTATATTGAGTTGGGACTTTTGGGAGTAGACTTCGACTAACTTGCATTCTGCATTAAATTCCCCCATATCCCCGCGTGAACAAGTCCACCAGATTGCAACTGGACAAGTAAATCCAAGACTGCAGTTCCTCTCTATCGCCTAGATGTGTTAATTCCACACTTAGTCCGTCAATGCTCATCCACAGGAGTGCTCCTCTATAATTAAGCGAAACATGGTTGGTTGTGCCAACGAAGCGCGAGTGTTGCTCAATGCTCACTGCCATGTATCACTTGGGTCTTCTCTTCCCCATCCTTGCTCTCTTTCCACTTCCCCTGTTTCAGCAGATGATTATAACAAGATCTATGCCAAATACTGCGGGGACATCGTCACGGCATCAGAAGCAACCACCCTCTTTGTCAAGCACAATGATCATACCTCCTTTGAGGATGGTTATTTCACCGGTGGAGCCGACCTCTTTCAGTCTTCCGACTCCACCGTGTTCGCCCCGCCCTCCGTCAACTTCCGAACCAGGTCCCTTCACAGGACCATGAAGGATGGCATCTTCCGAATCCAAGCAACCATGTCGCTCTACGGCGCCTTCCAGAACCAGTCGCAGTACTATAGGCGCTTCAATTACCACCCCAGCACAATCGTGGAAGAAGCTACCTTCAGCGACCTTGCCGGCTTCTGGTCCGAATCCACCGGCATGGTCTGCCTGGTTGGTCATGGCGTCTTCCAGAACGCGACAGGCATCTCCCGTGATCTTTCTGCTGTTGTGAATCTGACGTTTCCCAGAGTTTCCAACTTGTCCACTACCTGGATTATTGGCAAGGTAAAGATTTTCAATGGTGTTGATGGGCATAATAAATTCGATCCCATCTCGCTTTTAGCTTATTATGCCCCAAGGAAGAACTATAATTTCACTAAAATCCCAGACGCTAATGCTTCATGTTCCGCTGCCAAAATTGAGGAAGAAAATTTAGAAATTTCACCTGACAGAGCGTGTTCGCCCTTCTTTTATAGTGTGTTCAGGATAAACTATACCAGCAACGTTGTCTGCACTCAGGGCAATTGTAGGCCATTAAATCAAACTCTAGGATTCACCCCTCGATTCATTTCCTTGCATGGGATCAATTGCCAAGAAGACGGCAACACAAAATTTTATATTAGGTTCTCCAATTCCAGTAGTAATCATTATCGTATGCCTTTCGTATGCCTATGATACCAGCAAGGTCCTTAGTTGGTGAAGGGTTTTGGGATCCTGGGAGGAATCAGTTATGCCTGTTAGCTTGTCGTGTGACCAAAGGTAATTCACTGAAGGATACCCATGTTGGTGACTGCGACATAGGGTTGACACTGTGGTTCCCAGCAGTCATGAAACTGAAAGAAAGAAGCAGCATCGTCGGTCGCGTTTGGAGCAACAAGAACAAGGAAGATGCGAATTACTTCGACACGGCCTCCATCTATAGTTTGAACGATGGCTGGAGCAGGATCCATGGTCTGCATTACACTTACACCGAAGCGGATTCGGTCCGTGATTCTTGTAGTAATGGGGGACATTCTTCCACTGAGTTGGGTGATCAAAGATATCCGGATCTAAAATCTCTGGGCGGCGGGAGTTTACCCTTAAAGATGAAGAATGCTATAGGAAAACAACAGTGGGGGGAAGCGAATTTCTTGGCAATAGGAAACGACGTTTACGGATATGATTTTGAAAAGATGCCAGGTGCTAGAAGCTCAGCTTCTTTGGCGGATTTAATAGGAAGCTTGGATGCTACTAACAGTAGTAGCATCCGGAATGTGAGCATTGAAATCCATTTATGGGGTCATTTTGATCATGACAACAACATTGAAATAAATGGGTTTGCAGCGGAGGGTGTATACGACTCTGCAACTGGAAGATTCTGCATGAAAGGATGTCGATACCTGAATCACAATGACGGAAGCTCACTGGATTATGATTCTATTGACTGCGATATATTGATCCATATCCAGTTTGCTCCAGTTGATAAAAAGGCCGAAGTTCACTTAAGTGGGACGATCACTAGCACGAGGAGCAAGGAAGATCCTTTTCACTTCGATGCTGTAACTATATCCAGTAACCAGATGGGAAGAATTGGAGCAGTTCGATCAGTTCGGAGAATGAATGTGGAAATCATCATGGTTCTAGTCTCTCTAACATTTTCTTGCATTTGTATTGCCATGCAGATCTTCCATGTCAAGAATCAACCACTCGTTCTTCCCTCTGTGTCCATCACAATGCTTCTTGCGCTTATCTTGGGCTACACAGCACCTCTGGTGCTCAATTTTGAAGCCTTGTTCATGAAATCGAGAAGCGGATCTATACTTTTGCGGAGCGGCAGGCTGATCTCTACCTATGAAGTGATTCTGAGGATGCTATCGATAATAGCTTTGTTCTTGTCCATGCGCTTGCTCCAGTTGGCGTGGTCCGCGAGATCATCGGCAGGAGAGAGCAGGAATTTATGGGTCCAAGAGAGGCGAGCGCTCAAATGGTGGTTGCCTCTGTGCGCTGCAGGGGCGCTGCTAACTTGGCTCGTGTCTTCCAATTGGGAAGCTTTGATACCTTACTCTGGGTTTGTGCTCGATGGATTCTTGCTTCCCCAGATCATCTTCAACATGGCTCAAAGGTCGAAACGGAGAGTTCTCACGCCATTTTTCTACGTCGGGATCATGGCCGTCCGAGCTTTGCCTCACCTGTATGACATTTATCGAGCTCGAAACTACACTGCTGTAGATTCTACTGACATTTATGGAAGTAGAAAATGGGACTTTTACTCCACGGCGTGGGATGTCATCATTCCTTGCGAAGGACTGTTGCTGGCTGCGCTCATGTACCTGCAACAACGATTTGGCAGTGAATGCCTGGTTCCCAAGAGACTGAGAATGTATGTCTATCGTTACGAAGAAGTTCCTGGTGTTGATATCTAGAGGTGCGTAATGATTTTTCAATAACATTGTGCTTGTAATAGTGTAGATATTTGGTATTTTGCTGAAGTTGTTTACATGGTATTCTCATTGTAGAAATTTCAAAAATCATCTGTAATTTGAGTTCATTAAAGGTCCTGTTTCTGTAATCTATTCTTAAGACTACTGTGGATTGAATTATATTTTTTATGTCTACAATTAGTCTAATAATTGAATTATATTTTTTATTCTTTTCTTCCTCAAATAACAAGCATCTTCAAGGCCATATATCACTGCTAATACTGGGGCAGATAACATTCGTGAGGTAGAACTCCATTGAACAACTTCTCGTCCTCGCAGTAATCATAGATCATGTAGTTCTGCCTGACCCAATTCATCTGCCCCTGTTGTTGGTAATTGTTAGAGTTTGGTGATTCGAATTTAGTTTGATCCGGCCCAAAAAGATCGCAGTGCGACATATATGGTGAAAACTAAATTATGAAAAAAATATTAGGGATCTATGGTGGTAGCGGAAGTCTTGGGCCGTTCCCTATTTAAAGGGCTTATTATTAGAGTTTTGTATTATGATTAAGGCTTTAAGCCACCGACTTTGTATTCCACCGTTCATAGTGATTTTTCCTCCTCTGTCCGTGATTTTTTCCCGTCAAGGGTTTTCCACGTAAATCTTGTGTGTTCTCTATTATTCTTGTTATTGTTTTTCGTCGTAATCTCGTAACAGTAATCCAAAGTCTCGAACTCCAGCGTCGTTTCGGCACATTGGCCTATGCTTGCTGGTCCATACCATGGACAAGCCCTTAGCCGCAGATACTCGTAGTAGGCCACGAATAGCAAGCAACTCCAGTCGACCTTCACCAGTCCTCCCCTTGTCGCCCAGTCATCGGCGACCCAGATGCTCGAGTAGGCCCTCATTGCTTGTTGATTAGGAAATGGAATTCCCTGGCTCTCATAGTTTCTGAACACTATGATAGGAATCCCAGCGACAAACCACCTGCATGCACGATGTTAGAATTTGGTGACCCGAATTCAGTTTGATCCGTTAATTTATTATTAGATATTTTCTTATTAATATGTTAATTAACAGATTTTTATAAATCTATTAATTAACAGTTTCGTTATTAAATTTTTATTTTACTAAGTATCCTAAGGTCTTTATAAATTGTGTATCTCATGGACAAGTTTAATACAAAAAAGAAAGTTATTTGGTTATCTCTTCCTTTTTTCTCTCTACCTCTCTTTTCTCTCTATTTCTCTTTACTTTATTAAAGTTTTGAGAGCCACCGACTTTGTATTCCACCATTCATAGTGATTTTTCCTCCTCTACCCGTGGTTTTTCCCATCAAGGGGATTTCACGTAAATCTTGTGTGTGTTCTCTATTGTTCTTGTTGTCGTTTTTCGCGCTAATCTCGTTTCAAGTGGTATCAGAGCCAGGTTGGTTTTGAGGAATTCAACCGGGATTAATGACAACGGCAAGCATTAAGTATAATATTCCACTTTTGGATTGCAACACCAGGTTTACGCTGTAGCAAATTAATATGCGAGTGGTGCTAGTGCATCTGGACTTGGACGACGCACTGTTCGGGATAGACAACATGCCCTCAACATGGACAAAAGAGGAAAAGAAACGTAAGGATCGAAAAACCCTATCTCAGATTTACCTTCATCTATCAAATGAGATTTTACAGGATATTTTGAAGGAGAAATCCGCTGCTGCACTATGGCTAAAACTGGAGCAGTTGTACATGAGAAAAAGTCTTACGAGCAAACTGGGTCTGAAACAACATTTGTATTCTCATCGCATGGCAGAAGGTACGTCATTAAGAGATTACTTGACCGTGTTTAAGGAAATCGTCTCTGACCTAGAGGCTTTGGAGGTCAAATATGATGATGAAGATTTAACATTATCTTACTGTGTTCTTTACCCTCGTCATATACGGCTTTCAGAGATATTATTTTATATAGTCGTGATACTCTTACTTTGAATGAAGTTTATGATTTATTATTTTCAAAAGAGAAAATGAAACAGCTTGTCGAAGGATCTGAGGCTCAGGGTGAGGGTCTTATTATTCGAGGAAGGACTCAGGAGGAAGACTCTGATGGTAATATCAGGGGCAGGTCGAAATCCAGAAATAGCGATAAGATATGTAATTATTGCAAGAAGAAGGGTCACATCAAATCAAAATGTTACAAGCTGCAGAATAAGAATAAAAGGGCAAGTAAAAATTCGAGGAGAAAACAATCAGAGAAGTCTGGTGAGGCTGATGTTGCCGAAAATCACAGTGATGGTGAACTTCTCGTTGCATCTGATGTTGATTTAAAGAAGAGTGAGGAATGGATTCTTGATTCTGGCTGTACGTTTCATATGTGCCCCAATTGGGACTGGTTTTCAACATATGAAACGGTTTCGAGTGGTACCGTTTTGATGGGCAATAATACATCTTGCAGAATCACTGGTATTGGTACGGTTAAAATTAAGATGTTTGATGGTGTCATTCGGACACTTAGTAATGTGAGGCACGCCCCTGATTTGAAGAGAAATATGATTTCTTTAAGTATTCTTGATTCTAAAGGGTACAAGTATACTGGTGAAGGTGGAGCTGTGAAGGTCAGTAAAGGGTCTTTTGTTGTGATGAAGGACTAAGGAGAACCGCTAGTTTATATGTTTTGCAGTAATAGGTGATGTTGCCGTCATAAGGTGACATTGATAAAAAAAGATCACTTACGAGAAGCTTGTAAGGAAGTTATTTGGTTGAAAGGACTCTTCAGTGAGCTTAGCGAAAACTTACAAATTACTACAGTCTTTTGTGATAGTCAGAGTGTCATTTCCCTCACGAAGGATCAGATGTTTCATGAAAGGACAAAGCACATTGATGTGAGGCACTCCCTATAGACAAGTTTAAACATTGCTTGGACTTGGTTGGTGCTAGATGCTGAGATTTGCCTGTGGGGCTTTTGTGGAAGAGGTGGAGAATGTTCTTTTGAAGATTTGTGGAATTTGCGTCAAGATGGAGATTCTTAGAATTTGGTAACCCAAATTCAATTTAATCCGTTAGTTTATTATTAGATATTTTCTTATTAATATGTTAATTAACAGATTCTTCATAAATCTGTTAATTAACAGTTTCGTTATTAATTTTTTATTTGACTAAGTATCCTAAAGTTTCTATAAATTGTGTATCTCATGGACAAGTTTAATAAAAAAAGAAAATTATTTGGTTATCTTTTCCTTCTTTCTCTCTACCTCTCTTTTCTCTCTACTTCTCTTTACTTTATTAAAGTTTTGAGAGCCACCGACTTTGTATTCCACCGTTCATAGTGATTTTTCCTCCTCTGCCCGTGGTTTTTTCTGTCAAAGGTTTTCCACGTAAATCTTGTGTGTGTTCTCTATTATTCTTGTTGTCGTTTTTCGCGCTAATCTCGTTTCACACAGAAAACACTAACAAGGCCCTATACAGTAGTTTTGTTCATTGTAGAGGAAACTTACACGACTTGGCTGGGGTTCCAGTGAATGGTATAGTTATGGAAGTCAGTTGATGGATCAAACCAAGGATAGAACTGTTCTTCCCTATTTCGTACACCTTCTACAAAGATGTTTGTGTGGATTATGTAGGGTTGTCCTGTTTCATTCCCGAGGAACTCAAAATCTATCTCATCGTGCTTCTCTCCTGTCGAAGACAGCTGCAATCAAACATGCAATGTAACTTTTCGATCCAGTTGCAAAACAATTGTAACTTGAGATCAAAATTCTTGAATTGAGTTCAGGCTATCACTGTTCCAGCAGAGTTGCCTTTAACCAGTTTAATCTGCACTTCAATGCTTCCGAACAGGTACTGATTTCTTGTCACCATTCCACAACCTACCTGAAACATGTTTATCTAGTAAACCTGAAATTGAGCAATAAAGTTTACGTAAAAATGATTAAACCTGAGACATTGTTGAGCATGAGAGCAAGGCTGTTGCCATTGTTCCAGATTCCCGAGTTCTGAGAACCCTACACGAAATCCACATCTCTGTAGAAATCAGCATCCACCAAGCCACGATCCAAAGCTACCAGAAGAACGAGAACCATTGCGAGGGCAAATAATCTTGCCATCTTTTTGAGTCGCCTCAATTAATCACTACAATTAGAGGAACCTCTACTTTATGTGCTTTGCGTGCCAGGAAGCAAGGAATGCATAAGGAGAACATTAAACAGTAAAATTCAAGCGATCCCAATTGCTACTTTATTTTTATTTTATTTTTTTTTTGAGAAAAGAGAGTCCCAACTAACTTAAGTGCAACATAGACAAAAGTTGATTCCAAGTCCTATTTTTCCTTCCATTGTTTGTTTCATCAGGGGCTTAAATTGATGCCCAAAAGAAATCATTTTCCAAAAGGCTTGGCATTTCGCTCAAACTATTTTGTAATTTTATGTGATATTGATGTAAGATATCTGAAGTTTTGAAAGAATCTTCATTACAGAAAGTCTATGTCCATTCCCAATATCTGCATCAATACTACAATTTTTATGAGTTACTAGAAATTCCTCTTCAAATTGTGCAAACTATAGGGGTATTAAATTAATGAGTCATACCATGAAACTTTGGGAAAGAGTAATAGAAAAAAGATTGAGGAAGGAGACCACGGTAACCGAAAATCAATTTGGGTTCATGCCTGGAAGGTCGACAATAGAAGCTATACATCTTCTTAGGCAATTAATTGAAAAATATCGGGAGCAAAAGAAAGATCTACACATGGTATTTATTGATTTAGAAAAAGCTTATGATAGGGTACCAAGAGAAATTATATGGAGAATTCTAGAAAAGAGAGGCGTTAGCGTAACATATATTGACCTAATTAAAGATATGTATGAAGATGTAACGACTAGAGTGAAGACTTCAGGTGGATTGACTGAAGCATTTCCAATAAGGATAGGGTTACATCAAGGATCAGCTTTAAGTCCCTATCTTTTTACACTAATCATGGATGAACTCACTAGGCACATTCAAGATACAGTGTCATGGTGCATGTTGTTTGCAGATGATATTGTTTTGATAGATGAGACACGTGAAGGAGTAAATGCTAAACTAGAATCTTGGCGGGAAACTCTAGAAATGAAAGGTTTAGGCTTAGTAGAGTAAAGACTGAATATATAGAATTTAAGTTTAGCAATGCTAGACGTAGTGAAACAATTGTTAAGATAGGAGATGATGAGTTGTCTAAAATCGAGAACTTTAAGTATTTAGGATCGTTCTTGCAAAGTGATGGAGGAATTGAGAGAGATGTCTTACATAGAATACAAGCAGGATGGTTGAAATGGAGATTAGCATCGGGTGTCTTATGTGATCGTAAAGTACCTCTAAAACTTAAAGGGAAGTTCTACAAAACGGCAGTTAGACCTGCTATGTTATATGGTGCTGAATGTTGGGCTATGACTCGAGCACATGAGCAAAAGATGAAAGTTGCAGAGATGAGGATGTTAAGGTGGATGTGTGGACATACGAGGATGGATAGAATAAGGAATGAGAGTATTAGAGAGAAAGTCGGAGTTGCATCTATTGAAGAAAAACTTCGGGAGACACGTTTGAGATGGTACGGACATGTACTTAGAAGACCAATAATGCCCTGTTAACGATGTGACTATGATAAATACGCACATTAAAAGAGGAGAAAGACCAAAAAGACTTGTTGCAACAATAAAAAAGATAAATTTATTTAATCTAGATGATGATATAGTAGGGGATAGAACTCAATGGCGTAAAAGGATCCATATAGCCGACCCCACCTAGTGGGATAAGGCTTTGTTGTTGTTGTTGTTGTACTAGAAATTCCTCTTCAAGGTTTATACAGTTGGTACAAACAATGAGAGTTGTTCTACCTCATCTACTAAATATTTGCCTCCACCTCCCTCTCTGTCTGTCCGTTTCCTCCCTAACCTCCTACAAATCTTAATGCCGAGACGTAGGGCTTCTCATAGCTTTAAAATTCTCAAGCTTCTCTAAGTACGAGAGCTTCTTGTTAGTCACAATATTAGGAGGCTTCTTCATCTTCACATCATTCGTATAGGGAGTTTCTTCTGTGCTCATCAGGTTGTTATTTTCCATCTCAGAGTCTGGATTAAAATTCCAACCCATGAAGTCTGATAGAGTCATTGAGTTTGGTGCCTCATTCAACTTCTCCATCTCTTCTTTTGGGTCCAGTTTCTTCACTGGTCCAATCTCTAAGTCAGTCAGTGATCTTCTTCTGGTAGAGTTATTGGATGGGTCTTGAATTAGCGAGTCAGCATAAAGAACATCATCAATTTGAGACATCACATTGAAGGTCAAGCTTTCTAAGACCCTTGAGTAGCTCTCTAGAATAGACTGTCCCACATCCTGCAGAAATTTTGGCGAATTTATTTGTTACTTTGGTTATGTTGATTTTTTTTGTTGGAAAAATTACATATGGTATGAGTCTGTTACTTACACTGCTGTGTTGGATCTTGCAGGTATCAAGAGATGATTGAGGAATTCCAGGGAATCTCTGCTTGATAAGTTGTAAGATGGTCTCAGCTCTCTCCTCAAACTGCTCCCTCTTCCCCATGCTCACTGCTGAGCCCCAAGATGACTTGCTATCCTTATTGTGCATCTTTCTCATCCAAATGATGACTGATGCCTCGATTCGATTTTTCAGATCGAGGATCTTATGTTCTGTTGACAAGTCCACAGATTGAAGGAATTGCTCGTGGTCGAATACATCATCGGTTATGCTCTTGTAAATTGCATCCCCAAGGATTGCCCTCCCATTCTGTTATGCATTTGAAACATTAAACTTAGACACCATACAAAAGAAAGAAATGCTATTGTGGTAGTTAGGAATACAAAGACAACTTTACCCAAAAAAATTCAGGTCCTCTAAGCCTCAAAAGTTGAAAGGAAGAGAAAATTGGCAGCATTGTACCGGTCAGTCTATTCTTTTACATGATACCAGATATTAGCAAATTGGCATTCTATATAAGTAATTAATCAGAGGTATGCATGTATTGAGTATTAATATAGTTAATTTATTCTAAATGGTTAATCAAAGTGACCCTGAATGATGTTCAGCACTCAAAGCTGAAAATTTTAGGGACATAAGTGGGCAAAAGTTCCCCGTAAAGATGAAGAAGAGAGTTTATTGCCAGAAAGAGTAATCATATGAAAAGTGTATTGCATCTGGTAATGAACAAGAAGCCACATACTTTCTGAAACTATGGTGAAATTATTGGAGAATCAATTTCAGTAATTACCTTTGGCAGGGACTCGATGTAGGCCTCAGGGACCTCCATTTCCGTTAGAACTTGTGCATTTATAGCCATAGCTGCCTTAAGAACTTGGTTAACGGATTCTTTCTGATATTGCAGCCATTTCCTTGACATTTCAGAAAGTCCATTTGGAGGGACTTTCACAACAGGAAGCCACCATTTGTCCTCATTTCTGTTTGTGCTTCCCTTCTCAGACTCATCAGTATCTTTTGAAACATACCAAAACTCCTTCTGATCCTTGAAGTCATCAAGATAGCTCTAGAATTCATATAGGATGAAAACTGTCAATCATTGTAGAAACTTTTTGGTTCAGGTTGTTTATGAAAGCATGGTTGTACAACTTACTAGGAGCATAGCATCAAGCTTTTGCAGAGCAGGGATACTCGATTGAAGATCTTGTCTCTGCTGAGTTATCATAATCTGCATATAGATTTTTAACATTTTAGAAAGAAAAAATGTAGAAGAAGAGGAAGAAGAATACAGCAAGAAGGAGACAATTGTTATATAACCTCCATGTTGGATCCATCTGTTGTTCTAGAAGAAACCAATTCTACAATATGATCAGTGACAGATAAAAGCCAGCCAATTTCTTTACACCACCTTGCTTTTGTTTCAGCAGGCATAGGTTCAAGACGTCGTTGCTCACTGAACACAGAAGCTGCATCAATCAAACAACATGAAGTTAGAGGATTTAGCTTCTGTCCGTTAGGGAAGAAATGACTCCATTGATGTTCAGCATTCAATATACTCAGCCAGTTCTGAAATGGTTTTCAATCATCATTAAGCCCGAAGACTAAAAATCACAGCAGATATATAATTAAAAGATGTACCTAAGTTGAAAAGTTCTTTCTCAAACACAGGCATATACTAATTGAGAACCCGAAAGATTACTTTTTTATGCTTTTTTTCTTCTTCTTTTTTTAGTTCAAATAAGGTAGATAGAAAGGCAGATGGAATATACCAGCAAGATTGGTGATGGCATTGGATAGAGCAAGGGCAGATGAAACTCCTTTACCCCCACCTGACATGTCTTCCCCCAAAAGCAGCTTCGCAAACTTCTCCTTCATTAAATCCATATCTGCACCGCAATCGCATCAAATAGAAACCTACACTCGTTAGCGCCTTGCCACAGGAATTAATCATCTAACCTAAACATCTATCTCAATAACACGAGCTTTACGGCATCATATATCATGGAATAACTAATACATAATTTCTCGGCATTATGTCAATCACCTGAAGGTGGTCCATCTCGGCAGCCGTTCTCCCTGCTCAGACAGGACTTTGGGGAGCCACCAGACGGCCGATCCGTTGGTGAATTAGCCATCACCTCGCCCCGCTCCTGCTTGCGAAGGCTTTGCCCACGCTTGAGAAACTGAACCATCACCCGCCTCCTTTCTCAGAACTCAGAATTGAGCATGCAGATGAGTTGAAATTTTCTTCCACAGAGAAAACACGATCGGCAAGAACTGAGCTTATTTTATAAATGGAGGACAGAGCGGTGGATATGAGAAGAACGATAGGTCGTGAAGAACGGAGGACGTAGAAAAAGGAGGGCAAACTTTCCGTAGAGAAGAAACGAGGGCGAGAATGTTGGCGGCTAACCGTTATAGTTAGTTTTGATTGGCTGAGGTTTGTAGAACTGAACGAGAAGAAGCTCATTTTTGCTTTATTAAGCGAATGACACATGTTGATTGGGGAAGATGCAGGGGATCGAAGTGCGAAAATAGTAAGGAGGAAGGAAAGGTGCTAGTTTTTTTTATTCTTAATTGGAGGAAAGGTACGAGAGGTGGGAAGATTAATTATTTGTTATACATTATTAATATTTTGTTTTTTTATCTATTTTATTTTAATCATGTGATAAAATCATTCACATTATAGTTGTTTCATATGCCTAAATTTTTCTCTTCTTCATGGGAAAATATTAAGGCAATTCAATTCTCATAACTAAGATGATTTAATTTCCATCTCCTTTATATATGATGATTAATGAAATTTTTTTAACCCGGACAATCAACTCCTTTATATGAGGACCCATCTATTGTTGTTATAATTTAGTTCAAACATCAATTAATTCAGGTAATAAGACATTACGAAATGATTTATGTAACCAAAAATCAACTTCACATATATTTAACATGAATACAAAGGCTCCCGCGGGTATGACACGATTGGTAATGATTCACTTGAGTGATCCCTCACTTTCCGGATTTGATTCCCCTTTGATAGAGCGTGCAATATGCTAACGGAAAAAATTACCACAGGCTACTGCATGGTCGAGCCATCGAGTACCGATATCATCAGTGGTGAAGTCCCCATGTGTTTCCGTCCCACGATTTATCCTCGTTGACTGGTAGGAACTCTCGTTGAAGATTATGAGATAGGGTCGGTCAGCCAAGCGAATTAGTCAGGTACAAGTCCTGGATATCCTTGTAAATAAAAAAAAACATGAATACAAAGTTGCTTTGGAGCTTACTTTCCCAATTTCTTAAGTGATTGAATTTTAAATTTAAAAATCAATGAATAATTTTTTTTTAAGTAGATGATTGATTTAAAAATAATTGACTGAAATACCTTTTGATTTATGTTAATAGTTCAAAATTTTTTTTATTAAATTAGCGGTAAATTACCATTAAATCCTCAATAGCCCTTTGAACTTTGTAATCACTCTCCACATAAGTTTTTCTTTGTTTTTACTCTCTGATGGATTTGAGTATAAAAGAGAAAAAATTGAGTATACATCAGTGAAAACTGAGTATAAAAGGGTGAAACTTGAGTATAAAAGAGTGAAAATTGAGTACAGGGTTATTGATGTAGTGGATGCAAACTGTCATACTCAGTTTTCTAACTTTTATACTCAATTTTCTTCAAATAATACTCACCAAATATCACATCAGGGACTGCATGTAAAGAAATGTTTGTGTAGGATTGCATGCAAAGTTGACTTGGTAAGTGAGGAGTTTAGGTAAATTTACCCTTAAATTAGATTAGTCATTTTTAAAATTAATTAGATATATGATATCAAATACAAAATTGATAAGTTAAAAAAATATAAATTGAATATACAATGTTAAATACAAAATTTATAAGTTAAAAAAACATAGTAATAGATGAATATGTATAAAATAAATAATATAACTAGGGAGCAAAGATGGTATAGCATCTAAAATTATTGTATAACATGTTAATAATCTCACAAAATTGAGATTATTTATCCGAAAGAGTGCAGTTGGATCCGAGTCGACCGTCAATGTCACAAATAATTAGAACTTAATATGCCCAAAATGAAAATGAATGGGCTGCTTTTCCAGAAAGTGAAGGGTTACAGTGATCGTAGAAATTGGGCGGCCGGGGTGGTGGGTGGGCAGTGGTCGGGCGGCTACAGCAGCTGTGGTAGCACCAGATTGGTGGAGGATGGCGGCCGGAAGGAGAAGCGGCGGTGGCGGTCACGCAAAGAGGCGGTGTGGACGGCGGCAGTGGTGGCTCAGGGTAAGAAGGGAGAGACCGATGGAGGGCGGCGCCAGCTGTGGAAAATGGCGGTGGGGCGATGTGGAGGTGTTGGGTCGGGTAGGGAAGCTGGCGCATACCTTATCCGGCCGTTCGCGGAGGACGAACGAAACCCCACCCCCCGGGCGAAGCGACGTCGCTTCCGCCTCGCGAGTAAATAAAAAAATCAAATTAGCTCCCACTGGACTTCCTCGACATTGTGGAGGATCAAATTCATTATCTCAAACATTCAAAGCTATCTACAAAAGTAGGTAGTAAAATCGGGAAGCAACATAAAACCCCCAATTTTTATATGCAATGGCAGACCTGGTCCTTGGAAACCTGGAGGCAAATGTGATGAACAAGCCACTTCCATCCCCAGTTGGTGTTTGTTTGCACAAGCATGCTTTTCAAAAACATGGGAAGAAGTTTGTTGGATCTGAAAGAGAAGAGTGAAACCTTGCCTAATACTCGTACAGGAACATCATCTACATTTCCATAGACAACATGTGACACTTTAGGAGAACCCTAACTAGCCGCCGCCGCCGCCGCCAGCAGCTCCTTTGAAGATGAGAAAGTTGAGGGTTTCCAGGCAGAAGTAGATGAAGGTGCCCCTTGTGTGGGTGAAGAAACAACCAAAGTTGGAACCCACCACGCACTGCCATCCAGGTCCATAACTTAGATCAAACTCCTGGCACATCAATCCATAACAAATCCTCCAGGAGAGGAGGAAAAGAAAAAGGTCAACAACCGATCTATGTTCCCCTGAGAGAGAGAAAGAGGGAGGGAGAACCTTCTTGATGTGAGCAGCTATGCTCTTGCAGTCAAGAACGTCAAAGAGGTCAAGAGCTACAGAGGCACAAGACATGGCTTGCAGCTGCATCTTCAGTGGCATGTCTGTGTCCTGGATCATTGCCTTCCCTTCCAACATTCTGGGCCTTTTTTTTTTTCTTCTTCCCTATCTTTCTAAAGCTGAGGATCCGGAGGAGAAAGCTAATAAGAGGCTCATGGAGGTGTCTGGGATTTTTTTTTCCTTCCTTTTTCTGATATGTCTTCTTTCTCTTTCCTGTGTGAATTTTACAGGAACCCAATGCCAATGCATCCACCCTGTTCAATTCCTAAAAATAAGTTCAAGAATTCTGAGGTGCCACTGGCAATCCTCACTACATGGCAGTAACAGTCTGGCTATAAGCCGCCGTTTAGTGTTTCTTTTCCTCTGCGAGATAATATTATTAATCTCTATAATTAGGATTTAGCATTTTATGACAACCAAAATAATTTATTTTTTTAACAAATGGAATAGACAAAAATAAAGTTTTATCAATATTTTTTTTATTTTTTAATTGATATTAAATATTTAACTCTTTCGATGAATGGTTCGTTTATAGGGATCATTCTGACAACTAATATTATATGGACAGTGTTAAATGTCTAAAATCTAATCTATTAGAATATTTTATTTTTTATAAATTTTAAAATTATTATTAAAAAAATTCAAGTCATATTATATTTTATAAGTCAATTATATTATTTTATATTAATTATAGTCTTTCTTATTTATTTTCATATTAAATTATATCCATTTCTATTTATTTTCAAATTAAATTATTTTTTTAATTTACAAAAATCTATTTATATTAAATTATATCCTTTCTTATTTTTTTCTTATTTATTTTCATATTAAATTATAATCTTTTCATATTCATTTTCATATTAAATTATATTTTCTTATTTATTTTCATATTAAGTAATTTTTTTAATTTATAAAAAAAAATATTCTAACCGATTAGATTTAATCATCTAAAATCACTGATATCATATTTTAGACCTGAACATTAATTTTATCTATAATTGAACAGTATTTTCTTATTTATTTTCATATTAAGTAATTTTTTTAATTTATAAAAAAAATATTCTAACCGATTAGATTTAATCATCTAAAATCACTGATATCATATTTTAGACCTGAACATTAATTTTATCTATAATTGAACAGTATTCGAACAGTCACTTATACGAATCGACTTTAAATTGATTATTGATTCGTAAAAGATAACTGATTTGATTTAATTGAGATTAAATCAGATTAATTAAAATAATTAAGATTTTTTTAAAAAAATAATTCAATAAATTATTTCAATTTAATTAAAAATTTGTTTCTCTAACATGCAAGTATGCAACAGTGAGCCTTCCCATTCGAAATATACAAGCGGCCAAAGTTTGCCGAATGATAATTTGGAGAAAGCGACAGACGATCCATGTGAACAGCAATAATGGATGCATTAATTATTGGAGAAAAGAAATATTCGATTACGTTGTTTCGCAGATTTTTTTTTATTTACAAGGATATCGCTATTTGCGCTCGACTTATCCATTTAGCTGATCGGTCCTATTCCACGACCTTCAATGAGAGTCTCTATCGGTCAACGAGGATAAATCACGAGATGGAAATCCGTGACGATTTCATCACTGATGATATCGATACTCGATGGCCCGATCATACAGCAGCCTGTGATGTTTTTTTTTTATCAGCATACTGCGCACTTTGCTAGAGAGGAATCGAATTCGAGAAGTGAAGAATCACCCAAGTAAATCATCGTCAATTCCCCATGCCCGCGGGGACCGTTGTTTTGCAGACCAGACATGACAACAGCTTAGATTACTTTGTATCGTGCACTTTGGTAACAATCTAACGAGCAATGCGAGATTGCCAACCCAATCTTAACTGACGGCCACCAACTAAAGCAATCAGTCCAGATGCCCCGTCATTGATAAATAGTTCAGCCTACAGGGATTTTATTTTCATTTAGCTTAAATGGCTTATGGCATAGGACAATCGCACAAAGGTTAAACCCCTCGACCTAACTCTTTATTATCTAAATCAAATCAATTAAGTCAAACAAAATCAAAATAATATCTTTTTTTCATCAAAATTCACCACTTGTCTAATTTAAAAATAACTCTTAAATCCATATAAACTCATCATTTGTAGAGGCATACCGATGGTAATCTAACGATTCTATTAAGGAGAACACATCCTCAGATGCCGCTAATAATAAGAGTTACACTATGTTTTTGTTTTCTATTCACTCTTCTAATCAATCTAACTCTTCGAATCGAATAATTCTAGAGATGATCAATCTGATCCCATAAAAATTTTCAATCGACAATAAAGATAAATCACTACAAGAAACACAACGATTAGCGATCGCAATTTCCATCGCTAATCAGTCACTAAATGCATTTAGCGAGCGAAATATTCGGTTGTAAAAATTTCTATCGTGAATCCATTTAGTGATGGAATTTTGAATTCAGTCCCTAATTTAGCAATGGAAATTAAAATCCTTCACTAAATTTAGAGACACAAATTAAAATCTATCGCTAAATTTTGAGACGGGAATTTACTTCTGTCACAAAAATTAGAGATGGAAATAAAAATCCGTTGCTAATTTAGCTACAGAATTCAAAATTTTGTCGTTAAATTAACGATGGAACTCAAATTTCAATCGCTAAATTATCAATAGATTTATTTTTTAGTCACTAATTTTAACAAAAATTTTGGCATAAATCCTACTACATTTTCTCAAGACTCAAGAATGAACATTTATCATAGACTCCTACTATATATCAAAGGATTTAAAGATAAGAACATTAGAAGAATTATTCTTTATATTAGAATTACATGAGTTTCGATGTGCAGGACTATGAAAAGAAAAAGAGCCGAATTAGAACCTAGCATTGAATGATAGAACTTGGGTTTTCTACTTACCATATGAATTCTAGAAACAAAATAAGAATTCAAAAGAGAAAACACAAGACATATAAATATGGATCTATTGTTTCTTGAATCATGGCATGACAAGAATAAAATAATATAAACTGAATGTCAAGGAACCTGATTGAAGAGTCATTGTCCTTGTCGTAGCGTCGTCGGCTTGATCCCTGTGGAAGAAGATGCAGCAGAAAGAAGAAGGAGAATCTTCCAAGGGACTTAGGTTTGACGGCGCCGTAAAGTTTCTTGTCAATGGGGAACAAGAAACTAGAGGTCATAAAAATCACCTAAACTCTTGGGGACCTCCTCTTTATATAGCAATCCAATTGTTATCAACCCATAGATAATAACAGATTGGTCTAAAGGGTTCTATACATTGAACCCGCATCTAATAATCCGAAACTCAATAAACATAAGTTAGATCACTTTAAGGGCTCAGATTGTATTTACTTGTGCAACTTACAAATAAGTACACCTAATAGAGATAATAACAATATCCAACAATCTCCCACTTGGGCTATATGTGTAAATACAAGCAAAACTTTAGTTAATATCAAACTTTATGGGTACAAGATACCCCTATAAACAATTTGGTCATTAACCTCATTGGTATAGGACTAAAGAGATCATAGCTACTGAATATGATCGTAACAAGCCCCAACAGTAATCACAATACCAATGTCATTAACGACATAGATCAAGATGCGGATGTATAGAGTTGAAATTACATGAAATGTGATCAGTACATGTCAATTTCCAACTGGTCCAAAGTGACTCAAAAGAGTCTGATCATATTTGCAAACACCTTATGCTAAACTGCAGCAGCAAATCATGATCCAAACTTTATGATTCCAAAAGGAATCTGTATCATATTTACAAACACCAAATGCTAAACAGCAGTAGTAAATCATGATATCGTATTCAGAGCGTCAAACAAACATATGAATTCCCATTATTATTTTTGAACTTTAGGTACGTACAATAATCAAAATAAAAAATATTTATCTTTATTAACATAGAGCAATAAAATAAATACAGACTCCCACTAGATGAGTTCTTCTTCCATAAGAAGAACTCCCATATCCACAACATGCGCATGAAACACCTTGGGCACCAAGCCTTTGGTAAGTGGATCGGCCAACATGGAATCTGTGCTGATGTGCTCTACCATGATCTGACGACTCTGAACTCTCTCTTTAACCGCTAGAAACTTAATGTCGATGTGCTTGGACTTCGACGAACTGCGGTTGTTCTTGGCATAAAGTTCTGCAGCTTTATTATCACAGTAGATCCTCAGTGGCCTGTCAATGCCATCAATGATATGCAATGCTGTGATGAAGTTCCGCAGCCAAATCCCGTGATTGGATGCTTCATAGTATGCTACCAATTCTGCCTCCATAGTAGAAGTAGCTACTAGCGTCTGCTTGACGCTCTTCCAAGATATAGCCCTCCAGCAAGCATGAAGATATAGCCTGAAGTGGACCTCCTGCTATCTAAGCATCCAGCAAAATCGGAGTATGAATAACCAATCACCTCCAGATGATCTGATCTCCGATACGTGAGCATGTGTCTTTTAGTTCTTTGCAAATACTGCATCACTTTTTTAATTGCTTTCCAGTGCGCCGGTCCTGGGTTATTAACATATCTGACTAACATCCCAACTACAAATGCTATATCTGGTCGAGTCCAAACTTGTGCATACATGAGACTTCCCACTGATGATGCATATGGGAATTGTTCCATCTCCTTTATTTCAAGTTCAAGTCGTGGACACTACTGCAAACTGAACTTGTCACCTCTTGACACAGGTGTGTCACCAGGTATTCAGTTCTGCATGTCATACCTTATAAGCACCTTCTCAATATAGGCTTGTTGTGAAAGTCCAAGAATGCCTCTTGATCAATCACGACAGATCTGAATGCCTAGAACAAAAGATGCTTCACCAAGATCTTTCATTTCAAATTTACCAGATAGAAATGACTTGGTTTCATACAGTAGACCCTTATTATTGCTCGCAAGCAATATATCATCCACGTTCAAAACAAGTATAACAAACTTGCTCCTACTGAACTTGACATATATGTACTGATCAACGGGGTTCCCTTTAATCCAAATGAGGTAACCACTTGATCAAATTTCCGGTACCATTGACGGGATGTCTGCTTTAAACCATAAATGGACTTCTTTAATCTACATACTAGGTGCTTTGAGTTGAGGACTCAAAGTTCTCCGGTTACACCATATATATAGACTCCTCTATGTCTCCATTGAGGAATGCAGTCTTTACGTCCATTTGATGTAGCTCCAAATCAAAATGAGCTACAAGTGCCATGATTACCCTAAGGGAGTCTTTCGTCGACACAGATGTGAAAGTCTCCTTATAATCAATGTTTTCCTTTTGAGTGAATCCCTTGGCAACAAGACGAGCCTTATACCTTTCGATATTGCCCTTCGAATCTTGCTTGGTTTTAAATATTCATTTACAACTAACGGGTTTCGAACCTTCAGGCAATTCGACAAGTTCCCAAACGTCATTGTCTGCCATAGACTTCAACTCTTCTTGTATGGCGTTAATCCACCTTTCAAGGTTAGAGCATTGTTTGACTTCTTGGAAAGATGTAGGATCACTTTCCAACCCTATATCAAACTCATGCTCTTGGAGATAAACATAATCACGAGAATTCATGCTTCTTCGTTCTCTTGTGGATCGCCTTAAGGGCACTTGTGTTTGAGGTGGTTGAGGTACTTGCTCATCAATATGAGACAATACTTCAATTTCAGTGGTAGGCTCCTCCAATTGCATTGGAGATGTCATGAGAATATCTTGGTTTACTACGCTCACAGGATGTGCAATATCCATAATGTGTGGTATGGTAATCATATCACTACTGATTGTACTAGTAGTAACTATAGGAGGATTGCCAACGCTTTCCTCAAAAGATACTTCCCTGATTTTATCGCTCCCACTGTCCTCAATAAACTTGACGTTTCCCGTTTCGAAGAAGGATCTATTAGATGGATCATAAAATTTATACCCCTTTGATCTCTCAGAGTAACCTACAAAATTGCAGCTAACAGTTCTTGAGTCCAGTTTCTTTTCATTAGGCTTGTAAGGCCTAGCCTCAGCTGGACAACCCCAGACGTGTAAATGCCTAATGCTAGGCTTTCTACCCATCCACATCTCGAATGGGGTTTTAGTTACTGTCTTACTAGGTACTCTATTGAGAAGGTAAACTGCAGTCTTGAGTGCCTCACCCCACAAAGACTCCGGTAGAGAAGTGAAAGTCATCATACTTCTCACCATGTCTTTTAGGGTTCGATTGCGACGCTCAGCTACACCATTCTGACTGGGTGTACCAGGCATGGTATACTGAGGTACAATCCCACACTCAGCAAGGTAATTTGCAAAAGGTCCTGGACGTTGTTCACCTGATCCATCTTATCGACCGAAATATTCTCCTCCATGGTTAGATCGGACGACTTTAATTTTCTTACCTAGTTGAAGTTCAACTTCGGCTTTAAAAATTTTGAACATGTCCAAAGATTGCGACTTCTCATGAATAAGGTATAAATAGCCAAATCTAGAATAGTCGTCTATGAAGCTAATAAAATATGTGTGTCCATTCCAAGATGCCTTAGGGAATGGTCCACAAATGTCCGTATGTATTAGCTCCAAAACGTCACTACAACGGCTAGCCCCTTTGTTCCTTTTGTTAGTTGTCTTCCCCTTAACACACTCTATGCAGACATCAAAGTCTGACATGTCAAGGGAATCAAGAATTCCATGTGACATTAACCTTTCTAGGCGTTGTTTGGATATATGTCCTAAACGCCTATGCCACAACATAGAAAAATTCGCGTTGGTCAATTTACGTTTCGTACCTACACTATGCATTATTACGTTGTCAATCGTAGGAGTAAAGGTGTTTAATTTATAAAGCTTATCAACCAAGGAACCATTCCCAATCAAAATTGAATTATAGAAAATACTAAACATTTCATTTCCAAATGAACAAGAATAACCTGATTTGTCCAAACAAGAAATTGAAATTAAGTTTCGTCTGAAAGACGGTACAATGAATGTATTCTCTAAATCCAAATAAACATCAGTTCCTAAATAAAGCCTAAAAAACACCAATAGCCTCTACTGCAGCCTTTTTTCATTCCCCGTATAGATGTATCTTTCACCATCAAGTGGAAGTCGACTCCTGAGACAACCCTGCATAGTGACACTTATGTGAGTAGTAGCACTAGTATCTATCCACCAAGTGTCAATGGGTACAATAGCTAAATTGACTTCTGAACTAACAAAGTTGAGAAGTTTACCCTTCTTTACACGTCAGTTGGCGTACTTGAGGCAGTCTTTCTTCATATGACCTTTCTTCTTGCAAAAGTAACAAGTGGATTTCTTATCCTGCTTCTTTTGCTCCTTATGGTCATTGCCTCTAGAATCTGCAGTTTGCTTTCCCTTACCTTTGTTATTGATCCTCTTTCGCTTCTTGCTCACATTTTGAGAACCAGATGCTAAGTGAGCACTTTCAGATGTCTCAATCTTCAGTCTCCCCTCCTCTTGCACGCATTGAGCAATAAGCTCATTCAATGTCCACTTTTCCTTTTGAGTATTATACGATATCTTAAAAGGAGTGAACTGTGCAGGCAGAGACATCAAGACGAAATGCACTAACATACTCTCAGACATATCGAGTTTTAGTGCTTTCAGACTTGTCGCTATATTGGACATCTCCATAATGTACTCCCTTATGTTTCGTTTACCACTGTACCACATGGTTACCAACTTCGTAAGAAGTGTGGTAGTCTCGACCTTTTCATTTGAGGTGAATCGGTCTGCCAGTTGGTTAAGGAAACTCCTAGCATCTTCACTCTCTGTTATTGAGCCCTTTATTTGTGCCGGTATGGAAAGCTTCATGATGTTTAGACTCATGCGATTTGATTTCTCCCACAGCTGAAATTCAACCCTCTGCTCTATAGTGCTAGCACTGGTCAAAGGTGCGGGACGATCATTCCTTAATGCATAATCCAAGTCCATGCAGCCTAAGACTACTATCACGTATTCTTTCCATTCAGCAAAATTCGAACCAGTTAATGTTGAGATGTTATTAATGTTGGCAGTTACAGATTGCACTGAAATTAAAAAAAGAAAAATTTAAGCTCACGATTTAACTAAAGCCAAGAACATATATATAATAAAATTATTCAAATAAATAAAATTTTAAATGCATATAAATGGGCTCCTTATGAGATACCACATACAACATTGCATTTTAATGTGTAGATTAAAATATAATTTGTTAGCGGTACTCTCTGATATAACTCAACCTTTAATTGGCACACAATGTGTCTTCCTTTGGGCCGACCTATTGTGCGCATAATATGAAACTTTATATGAGTTATATATTTTGGTCCATAGCTTACAACAACTTTAGTCTGCCACGCAATAAGTCTTCCTTTGGGCCGACATATTTTATGCATGATCAGAACAAAATATATTATGTTCAATAGTTGTAAACTATCTTAAACATATATCTGACATAAAAGTAACCTTCCTTTGGGCCGATTACTCTTAGCATAGATATACGTCTACCAATACAAAATGCACTAAGGGAGTGTTTGGGAGAGCTTCTGCTACCTGCTTTTTAGATTCTGGCTGCACAGAATCACTTTTGAGTGTTTGGGAAGGCTAGATTTTGCTTTAGCTTCTGTTACTTTTGCTCAAAAGTTAGAAGCAAGAATTTGATGCTTCTACCTGCTTCTGCTTTTTTATTTATGATATAAAATTAAAAAATAATATTTATATCCTTAAATAATATAACATTTTACCTGATTGCCATTTGACCTAATATAACATTTTAGAATTATATATATATATTATATTTATATAAATTATATTATTTTTTATTTTTTATTAATTTTATATTTTTTTCAAATATTCAAATTATAAAAAAATTAATTTTAATACTATATTTAAAATATAATAATAATTATATCACTATTTAAAATATAATAATAATTACGTGAATAAATTATTGATAGTATCGAAATTATATTTAAATAATTAAAAAATGATTAATTTATATAGTTTAAGGATATTATTGTCATTCAATTAAAAATTAAGCTTGGAAGCAATTATTCTCCCAAACACTCAAACTTTATCTTGTATCAGCTTTTGACTTCTATTTTCAAACACTGCTTACTTTAGCTTCTTACTAACTTCAAGATAATTACTACAAGAATCACTTTTCAAGAAGTAAAAACTCTCCCAAACACTCCCTAAATCTACCTAAGATGTCTTCCTTTGGGCCGACACAATAGTTCAATTTAGTGACACGTTGTATAGAGACCTAAGAAAATTCTAGTTATTGAGTCGAACAGATAATTTCTTTATTAGTCTTAATAATCGATTGATACCATATGGTAATCAAATGGTATGATTCAATGGATTATCCCAATCGATCTAAAAGCTTAATATATACGACCACATGATCATATATAGAACCTTCCTTTTGAAATTAAATTTTCTTTATGGTTCTATAATTAAATAATATTAAATAATATTATTTAATTTCTTGATCATTATGCATTAAAAGAGAATATTTAATGCATTAGTTTATATATATATTATAATATATATATATATATATATTATTTACGTATAAAAATATTTTTTTTATTTACTATTTCACGTGACAGTTTTTTTTCATGCACGTGAATACGTGCTCACTGTTTACGGTTTTTTTTTGCAAAAAAAATCCATAATAAAAATTTAATCAATATCATTTCTAATTCATCTTATCACAAATTTAAGATGATAATTCTTATCACAAATTTAAGATGATAATTGATTAAATCAAATTTATTCTATTCACAACTTTAGACTTGATAATCAATTGATTGACCAAGTCAATCGATTAAACCATCACATTTTAACCTAAAATTAGATTAAATATGATAGTTCTTCCGTCGTTTTCATATGTTTCACATAAAATATGAAAAACTTAGAAAACAAGTCTATCCTAGAATTTTCTTTTACATGATTTTCGACAAAAAAATTTGTATTATACTAGGAAAACTTAATCTAGCATACATACAATAAATCGACGAAAAATTTAAACTTTATTGCCACAAAAACGATGAAACAAAGCCAAGGCTCTGATACCAATTGATAGAACTTGGGTTTTCTCCTTACCATATGAATTCTAGAAATAAAATAAGAATTCAAAAGAGAAAACACAAGACATATAAATATGGATCTATTGTTTCTTCGAATCATGGCATGACAAGAATAAAATAATATAAACTGAATGACAAGGAACCTGATTGAAGAGCCATTGTCCTTGTCGTAGCGTCGTCGGCTTGATCCCTGTGGAAGAAGATGCAGCGGAAAGAAGAATGAGAATTTCCAAGGGGCTTAGGTTTGACGGCGCCGTAAAGTTTCTTGTCAATGGGGAACAAGAAACTAGGTCATAAAAATCACCTAAACCCTTGGGGACCTCCCCTTTATATAGCAATCCAATCTGTTATAAGCTCATAGATAATAACAGATTGGTCTAAAGAGTTCTATACATTGAACCCGCATCCAATAATCTGAAACCCAATAAATACAAGTTAGATCACTATAAGGGCTCAGATTGTATTTACTTGTGCAACTTACAAATAAACCTACCTAATAGAGATAGTAACAATATCCAACATTGAAAGCCAAGAAAGACGAACCAGATTCAGACACATCCCTAGACAAGAATTAGGAAGCTTACATTGTAATAAAATGTAAAAAGTTATTTAAATGTAAATTTTGATAAAACACAGGATAAGAAGCTTCTATGGAGCTGAAGAAAAATAAGGTGTTACAATTGCAATGAAGGACACATTAAAGATAACTGTTTGAAACTAAAAAGCAAAGAAAAGGAAAAAGGCAAAGGGTCAGGACGATTCAAGTAGAGGAACCTCAAGGCAATATGGAGTGAGTCGTCATCAGAAGAGTTTGAACTCGAAGAGTATGTTGGATGTTCCGGAAAGAATCGACGTCGATGACCAATCACCGAGATTCAGCCCACGTGGATGCTGACGGGAGGGAGGAATTCCGTGCCCTGTGAGATCAACACGGGCGCTGGGAGACACGTCGGAAGTTGTCTGGCGGAGCCAACTCTGACGCTCAAGTCAGTGCCTCGATGGATAGAAAGAGAGAGCAGTAAGTAGGAAAAATGTAAGAGTAGCAAAGAGTGTCTGACCCCCTTACCAGAGGAGTTGGACTACCTTTTATATCGGGGGCGGCAGTCTTGGCGCCTCCTTTCTCATCAGTGTCACATCTCCATGATTTATGTCACGTCCCCCTCCTCTTTCAGCGGTTACCGGATGACCTTTGAAATAGTCTGCGCCGTTATTACGCTTTCGACCCGTTGCGACATTTAAGGGTCGTATCCGTAGGTCCGAGAAAAGAGGGGGGATCGCTACTTGAGGCTGAACATAACTTGAGCTCCGCTTCCCCAAGGTGATCTCGGGGCCTTCTGGCCCGAGTGAGCGAGGGCGCTATAATTTTCCGAGGTGGTCTCGGGACCCAACTTCCCGGGGTGATCCCGGGAGGGGTCTTCTGGCTAACCTTCCAGGGTGTGTCTCCCGAGGGGGATCCTGGGGCCCTGGAAGGAGGGTCATTCAGTCTCGTCATGTCGTGTCCCACAGTTTCTTCATCGCACGTGCCTGCCACGGGATATACAACCCCATCACAAGTCCCTCCCTTTAAGTCTAATCGAACAAAGTGTGGATGACTGATCGGACTAGTGTGGTGATAAAGAAGTTGTATCCCCATGGGAATTTACATCTGTACTGCTCCTCCGGTAGTCATACGGGGCCCTCAAACTATACCCTCGCCTTGAGTTCCGAGAAATCCCCTTTTTTGGCTTCATCCTTCCCAAAAAGGCTTCTACGACTCCTGAGGAATTATAATGATACCTGTCTCTCTGTTATAAAGGCGCATGACGCTTTTTGATGGCGGCTAGGTACTTCCGCAAATGCCTCGTTGCCACGTACTTCAGCGGCCATCTCCACGACTTCTTATTGACGTGCGCCGCAGTAGCTGGCTCACGTCAGGTGTCTGTCCCTAGTGCAGCAGTTTCTTACTTTCCATGTGTCTCTTCCCCATTGCGTTTAGGCAGGCGGCTTCCTGGGTATAAGAGGGGAAGACGAGGACGTTAGGCCCGCTTCTGACTTCGTGGCTGGGTGCACATCATCTTCCTCTTCTCCTATAAGGACTCTTTTGCGCGTAAGTAGTTTGTCTCCTTCTTGTCTCTTCCTCAGAAACTATGGAAGGTTACTGAGCAGAATGGTATGAATCTTCCTCTTCAAGGGTAAGACCGGAGGCTCTGCAGGCGGCTATCGAGGCCTATGACATCCCGGTTGAGATGGCGGTGGTTATCCCCAAGGTAGACCAGACACCAGCTGACCTTCTTCTTAGGACAGGTGGAGTTAGGGTTCCGTTTCCTCATTCCCCTTTTTTCATGAATATAGCTTCCTACTTTGATATCCCTCTTCACCAGATAGCTCCTAATGTCTTCGCTTAGATGAGAGGGGTGTATATTGTCTTCAAGCTCTTTGACCTCCCTTTGACCCCTCATCTTTTTCATTCTTTCTTTGTCCCGATCGGTTCCAGAGGGGTCTTTAGCTTCTCGGCACGACCGGGTCATAGGTTTTTAGGAGGGTTTCCTTCTTTGCACAAAAGGTGGAAGGAGAAGTTTTTCTTCATCCGACTGCCCGTGTTGCCCTTCAGTCCTCTTCGTTGGTTAGAGGCTCTCCCAACTCCTCCTTCTTTAGGGGAGTTTCTCCAGAGTCCTGCATGCTAGGAATGTACTCTTTGGCATGGAGTTCAGCGGCCCGGGGCTGGTGCAGAGTGAGGAGCTTATGTTCCGGGCGGGCCTTAGCCCCAAAGTGACCCGAATTAGCTCCAGCCTTGGTATGTTTGTCTTTTTCATCAATGCATGTTAATTCTAACTGATATTTCCTCATTTGTCGATTGCAGAGGAAATCATGTTCGCCAAGGTGATGGGCTGACTTATCAAGTGTGAGGAGGCCAACAAAGAGGCGCTTAATCCTCCCTCGGTCGTTCCCGATGTACCCCTGCCCCTATCGAGTCCTTGGAGAGGACCGTTGACTAGTCCTGTGGGCCTGCCTCACCCGAGAGGGTAGAGGCCATTGTTACATCCCCGCCGGTTGCGAGCCGAGGGCCTTCTGAACAACAGGTTAATCCTGTAGCAGATCTACCTTCTAGAGGTGGCTTCCCCCCCCCCCCCCCCCATTGTTTTCGTCCAGAGGGGGTTAGCGAGAGGTCTTCTCCTCCTACTGCCTCTCCAGCAGTCTGATCCGCTGATCGGCAGAAGAGGCAACTTCCAAAGGGCTTGGGCCCTAGATGGAAAAAGTTGTGTTCCGAGGGGCCCGACCTTCTTCCCTCTGTGCTTGAGGAGGCTGTTTCTCCTTCCAGGGGGGAGCGTCTGTTCTCGCATCTTCTCCTATCCCTTCGGCCACAACTCCGGAGACGGTCGTCACAGCTCTAGTTTTCCCTCAACCGACCCGACCAAGGCTTCGAAGGGTAAGGAGGTATTGCGTACCCAATACCGGATGAAACTTGACAACCTAAAAAAGAGGTTGGATGTATCATTAGAGGCTTCCATGCAATCCTTCCCCCCCCCCCCCTCCCGTGCAATTGAAGGATGTTCCGACCGAGGGGGCCTTGTCCGGGAGGACTTCAAGCTCTGAGGAGGGCGACTCCGGCCCCTCCAGCCTGCCACCTGAAGCACCTGTGGTCCAACAACTTCCTCCTCGCTGGGGCTCGCCGCCCCCCGAGGGACGGGTTAACACATCAAGATTGAAATTAAGTTAAGTTTTAAAAATTAGGTTAAGTTTGAAATTAAATTAAGTTTGAATTTTGAAAAATTAAGTTAAGTTTGAATTTCAAAAAATTAGGTTAAGTTTGAATTTTGAAAAATTAAGTTAAGTTTGAATTTTGAAATTAAGTTAAGTTTGAATTTTGAAAATTAGGTTTAATAACTTAAAGGTGAAATTGATTCAGTTTGTAAGGTTGGTTGGGTTGGAATAAACTTTTAGGTCCTAAGCATCACACACATTTCTAAGTGAAAAAACAGGGTATCCTTATCTGTTTTGTGAGACACATTAATTTTAGCTTTTAAATTTAGGTTAAACACTATGATTTGATTGAACCATGTGTTAGATTCATGTTTAACAACTAGTAAGTTGAAAATATATTTCAATAATCGGCTTCCAGGTATTGGAGAGGCACAGGGGCCTTCTTGGTTATCAGAGCAACGACCCTTTCCCAGACAAAGTATTTTAAAGAAATTTTATTTTCAAATTAGTTTTTAAGAAATCCTGGTCTAACTAGTCGAGGATGTGATAAGGTAGCTTCGGCTATTCCACCGGTCTAAAAAGACCAATAGGGTACGCCTTACCCTACCTGACACTTTAGACAGGCTTCTCTAACGTACTATCATCTCGCCCCAACCTAATATTAGGTTGTGCAAGTTTCAATCAAGTCAAATCATTACCTAACCATTTCTAATCCTTAGGATGACATTTTTGCAGTAAATAAACAATCATGTAAACATGCAATTATAAAAGCATGCAATATTTATCTAATAATAGAAATGGTCTTTCTATTGGATCCCCCTGGATCAAAACCTCGATAGGTCTATCTAAGTAATGAATTTGATCCTTGGGAATCCAATAATGGTTTGGTCCAGCTTGGTTTGTCAAGCTAAGATTAGGGATCCATGCTTAGACTTGGGTGCTATTATGATTTACAATAGAAAAATATGATCTATATCGCAAGTTGGTTTTGTATCCAAGTCCGGATCAGTTAAGGATGACCTTTTGTTTTCCAAGAATCATATCAAGATTCTTGGTACCCAAGGTAAACCGTTCCAGACCGACTTTGAGCTCATTGACTTGAGTTTTCAGAGAGGAATTCTCTTCCTCAAGTTTTTGGGCTTGAGTTAAGATTCCTTCCTGAACGGTCTCAGACAGAGAACTCGAGTTAGCCTCCTCTTTAAGGGCTTTAACCTCCTTTTGCAGGGACTTACCCTGGATGTTGGACTTAGCCAACTTATGAGACATATAAGAAATTAATTCACATAAATCATATTCAGAATAGCCACATACAGTGAGTTTATCTTCTTCAGAGATGGATATCGATTCATTGCTTTATTTCGGCTCTTCTTCAGATTCATACTCAGACTCGATCTTAGTAAGGTGAACTTGAACAGGTAGTGCATGGAGGCTCGGTTGGGTTTGTTCTTTCATCTGATTCTTCTAATGATTCGAACAGCACACCTTCTGAGACCTCAATGTCGGATGTTTCTTCGTGTAGGTCAATTATCCTCTCCCAAATCTCTTTGGCACAGTTGAAGGATCCAACTCGCTTCAATTCTTCTTTGGTCAGACCGCATTGTAGGATTACTATTGCCTTGGCATCGGTCTCCATCTTCCTCAGTGTTGGTTCGTACAATTTATCCCAGGCGATTAAAGTTCCATCTTCTGTGGGGAATGTGAATCCCGTTTGGATTATCATCCACAAATCCATATGAGCCTTCAGGTGAAACTCCATTAGATCCTTCCAAGATCTGAAACTCTCGCCGGAGAATAGAGGTGGACGGGCACTATTCCATTCTTGATTGGTCATTCAGTATAAATCTCGCACAAAAAAATAACAAAGAATGTACCAAGACTTGACCTTGGATTAGTAGTGCAGGAGAAGAAGAAAAAATAGCTCAAAATGTATTCCATAAATTTCGAAGCAAAATAATAATAAAAAAATTTATGATAAATTTTCAAAAATGATGGTTTTATCAATTCTAACTAATGGTGAAAAAATAAGGATTCAAAATTGAAATAAAAAGGTGAAAAAATCTGAAAAAAAAACACTCAGTTGGTGATTTCACCAAGATTGAGCCACCCGCTCTGATACCAATTGTAGAATCGAGATGAGCGATAGAGGGGGGTGAATATCGCTTCGCAAAAACTTCGGATTTAATACTAAGCGATCAAAGTGCACAGCGAAAGCTTCGAGAATAAGCGTAAGAGTTACTTGCTTCGGAGTCTTGACTGGCTCCTACTGTAAGGCCCACGATCCTTGATCGTTTACTTTGGGCGTCATTAAAAAATCGCAAAGATGTTTTACAAGTTACAAATTAATGTGTGCAATAAAAAAATTAATAAAAATACCGACTCTTGAAGTGTGAGAACAGGTATTCATTCGGAGAGTCGGACGGCATTTCGGCGTTGTCTGAACTTCGGTCATGCATCACACAGAAGAAGAAAATAATCGCAGTGATTGAATTGATGTCATGGACTGCTGCACTCAACCCCTTTTTATACTACTCACTCAGGCGCCTGAAAGGTCATTCAGGCGCCCTAGTCGCAGCGAATCGGGCGGAAACTTTATCTATTGTGCAGTCAAACTCTATCGTCGTCAGGCGCCTGAGTGCTGACGTGGATCCTCCACTCAGCACTCGCCACGTCAGTCTTCTCAGTCTCCAACTGCCAGCTTTCAGGCGCCTGAGTCCCATTCAGGCGCCCTAGTCAAACTGCTTCAACTTTTTCAGCTGCAACAAGGGTTAGTTCCATACATCAAATAATACATAAATGAAACATATATGAAACACAACCAGTGTTGTCTTGGTCCTGACTTTCAGATTTCGTTTGAAACCCTAGGTCAGACCGACGCCTACTGTTCCCTCACCGGGGAACGCATCCTCACTTACTCATCTCAGGAGAGTTTACCTGTTGCCAGCCAGAACCTCCAGTTGGACTTTTGCTCGGCCTTTGAGAACCCGAAACTCGATGAAGTTCGACCTCGACCCATCTCGACTCCTGACCGTGATCCCCGCTCGGCAAAGTCTTCTGCTCGGTCCCCCGGTCCAAGTCTTCGTGCTCGGCTTCACTCGCCAAGTCTTCGTTTCCCGATCCCCGACCAGGACTTCGTGCTCAACTCTGCAGGTCAAAACTTCTTGCCTAGCTTACTTAGGATTTTCTTGTAAACTCCACAAATCCATTAGTGGACAATATTAGCTTAACTTGAACCCTTTGCCACTTATCAAAACAAGATTCGATCTGATGCTTCCGGCACTAACACAATGTTCAGTCTCGGCCCACATGCCCCTCATTGTGCAACTCTTTGATTATTTACACACGGGGATTATAATCTAGAATACATAATTAATTACCTTTAAACAAAAACCCATCACGTAGTAAAAAATCTATTTCTTCCTAGTTTGTACATCTTGCATTACCATCGAAAAGAAGGGATCATCAGCAAGCAACTCGCAAAAAAAGTCAAAATCTGGCACCTTAACTCACATAGTAATCAATAAGCTACTGCTATGGCTCAATGAATCTGCCACCCGATTAGCAACCCCTGCTTTATGTCTCACCACATAGGTAAACTGCTCCAAATAAGCAACTCACCTCGCATGTCAAGGTGACATTTTGTTTTATTAGTATAGGTGCCTTAATGAAGCATGGTCCGTGTATAAGATAAATTCCCTGTGGAACATATGGTGACGTCAATGTCTCATTGCTTGCGCAATTACATAAAATTCAACGTCATAAGTATTGTAGTTCAATTTTGCTCCAGTTAACTTTTCACTAAAAAATATTACAAATCAGGTGTTCTGACTAAGTACTACACCGATACCAATTTAAGAGGCATCTATATGTAACTCGAAGGGTTGAGAAAAATCCAAGAGCACTAAAGAATTGTATATTTACACTTCTTCATTGCAATGTAAAACTTCTCCCTGTGCAACAAACTAAAAACCTGCCTTAATGTTGAAGATGTTGTTCAGGGGATGCACTATATATTAGAATATCATCAAAGTACACCACAACAACCTCCCACGGTCATAATAACTGATTCATCACCCGCATGAAAGTGTTAGGGGAATTAGACAACCCAAAAGGCATCATTAGTCATTCATATAATCCTTCCCTAGTCTTAAAGGTTGTCTCCTTCCTATATCGATCATAATGCAACATACCTTACCCAAGATTCTACACATTGATTGAAAAATATTACTCCTTAGCCAATCATCGTTCGCCACCACTTTTGGCATCAATCAAGAGCGGCATACCACCAATGTCATCCCGATATCTCACTCCACTAGTGTTTCGCTTTCAGCTCCTTCGTCAAACACTGGTCTCCCGTGATCTCTCCTTCTTCCTCTTCACAATCTTCATTGTCAATAAGTAATAATTTTTATTAGTGCAGTCAACACTAATAGTCAAACTCGGATTTTGATGTATAATAAAAAGTTAGAGTTAGATATTGTGTTTTCTGATCTATTTACCCAGTGTGTAGGATTGAAAGACTTGTTAGGATCTGACACCAGGCTAAAGTCCAGTTAGGTCTTGAGGATCTGATAATTGGTAGGAAGTCTAGTTGGGTCTACAGGATCTGACAACTGGTCGAAGTCGAGATAGGTTGATGTATGGCAAGAAGTCCAATTGGGTCTGTGGAACCTGACAAATGGTTGAAGTCCAGATGAGGCATCTAGCAGGAAGATCTGGTGGGTCAAGAGTCGAGTAAATTTGTTGATGATAAATGGAGGTAAGCACTAGAGGAGAGAGATATAGTAAGGGCGAGTCTCAGTGGTAGTCGATGGTCCAACTTAGATTCATTTCGAAAATCTAAGTTGAGACCAAGACTAAATCATGGTCTTGGTAAGATAGGATCTAACTAATAAATATATATAAACTATTCATACATATATTTTTCTAACTCGTAGAAACATACGTAGATCTTCAAATTCTGTATGCGTGGCCTCCGACAAAACCTAATTCCAATTTCGGAATCAAAATTTATGGCCTCCAAAAGATTGTTGTGTTGAACAGTGGTTTGGAAGTGCCTCAAGTGAAGTTGAAGGTGCCTCGGGATGCTTTGAAGGTGCCTTAGATGGATTGGAGGAGCCTCGAATCAAAAATTTTATCTCTTCTGCATTGGATAAGGGTTTTTTGGAGGCACCTCCATGGCTTATATAAGTAGGCTTCAGCTCATACATTAAACATAACTCATATACGAGCTTCCTCGATTATTCTACTACGCTGTCCTCCTGCTACCGCTCTACTACGACACTACTACGCTCGATCACATGTCAAAGTGAAATCGACTTTGAGCTATGATCTTCAACTACAAAAGTCCATATAATTTAATGTTTTAAATTCATATTAATTATTTACATAAGTGTAGGGTATTATACTTTCCTTAAATCTTATACTCAATTGCTCTTCTGGAGGTTTCCCGAAAGATAATATTAGTGGATTATTCGTCGGAAATGTCCAAACGGCCTAAGTCTTGAAGTGGGAGTCGTCGAAGGCACCAAATCAAATAAAATTGTTTATGTTCTATTTTTCATTTCCTTTTATTTTCGTTATACGTAATTTATTTTTCCGTTGCACACTGGCTTTTCTAAAAGTCTAAAAAATTGTAAAGTTTTTAAAACACAGGTGATTCACCCCCTCCCCCTCTTCCTCCCCCTCTCACGTGTATCAATCCTACACTTTCTTTCCTAGCGCCTTTTTAGACGCCAATTGTCTATGTCCAAGCTATCCACATTTGAAGCACTCTAGGTCGCCAACTCTAAAACTACCTCTTTTAAATCGTCCACTCCCTTTATTGCCTCTGACATCTCTGCCACTTCTAGTAGATCCTATCCTCGAACTCCCGCTTGCAACGCTTGTAGGGAAAATTTTACTATTTTAGCATGCATGTTTTTCCACAATCAACACCCTCTAGTGTGCCGCAGATACAGAAATAAGGTCAAACATATTGGCGAAGTCTCGGATTTGGTATTTCAATCCTCTAATATACCCTACCACCAATTGATCTTCCATCTCATGTATTTTATTCCTTATAATGAGCTGAAAAAAATTAGAGGTATATTCTTCTACTGACCTAGTACCTTGTTACAGATTTTGTAACCATTGTACATCAATCGCTGGAAATTATATGGCAAGGTCTCCTGCATGAGCTTTTTTATCTTCTATCAGTTGGTAATTTTAGTCTTACTCAATCTATTTCGAGTCAATTTCAGTTACTGCCACCATGTCTTCACTCTTCCGCGCAATTTGGTTGCAACCGAGGGCACACTCTTATCTTTGGGCACCTCTTTGAATTCTAGGATTTTCTCCACAGAGGCTAGTCAATCCAAGAACTCCTCGAGTTGCAAACTGCCATAAAACTCAGAATTTCAATTCTCATCCCTATCTCTCATCGCCTATGATCCTCCTCGGCTACTGCTCTGCGTCGCCTATGGGAAACCTCTTCTCAAAAGTTTCCTCCTCTTCTTCATCATCTGTTTCCATATCTGAGTTGGCTCGATGATGGCATCAAATCAGATTTCTTCCATTGTGGTTTTCGAACATAGTTGTCATCCTTTCCATAGCCAATTCCATCCATTCCATCTATTTACCAATAGCTCGAGCCTGCTGCTCCATCTTGCGTTCATACACGTTGTTGATGTCGTCAACACGTTGTTGTCTTCTCGACAACATGACTCTACAAGATCAACACGGCTCTGAAACCAAACTGATGCAGCAGATAACTATCAAATTTTGTTAATTTGCTCACGAATACTAAAATCAATTATCGAATCCGTTGATTCTCGCATAAATACCAAGAGCCATCTATTGATTCAAAGAAGAATATCAAGAAATAGAAAAATAGCGGCTCAGCCGGAAATAACATTAATCAAAAACTATGTACAAAATATAAAGCATGACACCTATACAGACTCAAACCTTAAGACTCAGAAAAAAAAACCCTTATACCTCAATTCCTATCTTTTACATAAAAAAATCTCATCAGAAAAGAAAATTTCTTAATAGAATACATAATCTATAAACAGGATGCTATCATAAATAAATCATAACCTATATATACTAAAAATACCAAAAATATTATAAATACGGACATTATCAAAAATAGTAAAAATATGTTCGGAGACTCGATCGATTGAGGACCTAAACAGTAGAATTTGAATTTGAAACTTGGCAATTATGAATTTCTCAATAAAAAATATAGATTTTTTAATTTTGCATGTATGATCACTGATAGAGTCTGATTCCGAATCATGAGTCAAAAGTTATGGCTTTCAAAAAATTATGTTGTTGAACCCGCATCAATTATCTTTTTATATTTGTTCTCAGATATGGGAAGCGAGGGATGGAGACAGAGATAGAGATTTAATCTATGTGAGATCAGAGATGAGATTTCCTAATTATAAATGAAGATGGAGATATAATGTGAAAATGAAGATGAAGATAACAAATCCATTTCGGCTCCATTCTAGTGCTCTTTCTACCGAGACTGCAACATATCTTCTTAATATTCCCGATGGAAGTGTGAGTTTGATCCCAGCTCAATCAAAGCTCAATCAAGGGGGTGAAAGCGACAATTCATTGTGGTATGGAGTTCAATGTGTCTCCACTGACTCGACCAGATAGTGACACTACGCATCATATGTTTATGATTCCATCGAATATTCACATGGCAGCACTTAAAACCAGCATAGGCATGGATACACGGAAGAGTATAACAATATGATTCTAGTTGCTTAATGCTTAAACTAACAGTATGAATGGCATAGTAAATCATGCCATAATTATTTCTTAACTTAAATTTAAGCAAATAGGGCGGTAAATAAGTCACACTGATCCCGAGTTTTAGGATATTAAAACTTATTTGATAAGGTAAATAAACTAAGTCAAGTTAAACTTAAAATAAATCAAATCATTGAATTATTGTTCAAATTTGATTTAGTTTAATTTTTATAAATTTGTGATTGATTCAAACTTGATTTAAATTAGTTCATTTAGATGTTATCTAACTCTCAATTCAAACTTTTTGATTGTTTTAATTAAATTTGATAATTTAAATTTATTTATTAATTTTTTTAAAAAATATTTATTTAATATGTTGATAAGAATTTTAAATATTAATAAATGGACGCCATAAATATCCAAACTTATTTATTTAAGTTAATAAATTATTTAAATTTATTTATTTATTTAATTTTATATATAATCGAACACAATATATTTATTCACGAATATTATATATTCTATTCATTTACCGCCACGAAGTTCACCTATAAGTTGAGGGATTCAGCAACAGAGCTCAGTCTTCCTGACCAGTTCCTCCTCTTCCTTTGATCAGCTTGTAATCTCAAGTTAATCTACAGACAGAGGACCATACAAAGCATCAGTTGTTACTTTCGGCCAACCTCGGGAAAGATCAGAGCTTGATATATAGGATCGTTCATGGATGGATATTGGAGGGAGGTCGAATGCAAGAAAGTGCATGATCCATTGTTCCATCCAAATTCCCATGATTCGGAGGACTCCGGATCGCTGCAGGGTCTCTGTATTTCCTGGAAGGAGCCATTATTGGTCCCGGGGCCGATCATCGTCGGCGCCGGGCCGTCTGGGCTGGCCGTGGCCGCCTCTCTCAATGCGAAGGGCATCCCGAGCGTGGTCCTGGAGCGAGCCCACTGCATCGCCTCGCTGTGGCAGCTCAAAACATACGACCGTCTCCGCCTCCACCTACCCAAGAAGCATTGCGAGCTGCCCCTGACGCCCTTCCCCTCCTGGTTCCCCACCTACCCGACCAAGCACCAGTTCGTGGCCTACCTCGAGGCCTACGCGCGGGAGCACGGCGTCCGGCCGCGCTTCAACGAGACGGTGGTCGCCGCCGAGTACGACCCGGTGCTCGGCTTCTGGCGCGTGCGCACCACGAAGGGAGCGGCGGAGAGGCGGGAGTACTTGTGCCGGTGGCTCGTGGCGGCGACCGGGGAGAACGCGGAGGCGGTGGTGCCGGAGTTGGAGGGAGCGGCGGACTTCGGCGGGCCCATCGTGCACACCAGCGCGTACAAGAGCGGCGACGCGTTCCGCGGCAAGCGAGTCCTCGTCGTGGGGTGCGGCAACTCGGGCATGGAGGTGTGCTTGGACCTCTGCAACCACAACGCCAACCCGACCATCGTCGTCAGAGACACGGTGAGTAGTGGGCTAGCCATAAATGACCATTACTCTTCTAGATTCGATTATTGCATTAACATATATAATCAGTTCGATCGCATTGCATTGTACGTACATGCAGGTGCACGTCTTGCCCCGGGAGATGCTCGGCCGCTCCACTTTCGGCCTCTCCATGTGGCTTCTCAAGTGGCTTCCTTTGCGGATGGTGGACGGATTGTTGCTGCTCCTCGCTCGGCTCCTGCTCGGGAACACAGCCAAGTTGGCCTGAGACGGCCGCAGCTCGGCCCGCTTCGCCTCAAGTCGCTCTCCGGCAAGACCCCTGTCCTCGACGTTGGCACGCTCGTCCTCATCAAATCTAAACGCATAAAGGTACGTATATAGCATATATATTTTCCGACGCTGAATTTACCGGCGTTATATAAGTACTGTCAGTTTTAAATTAATTAAACACATGCAGTATAATTAATTAATTAACTCGACGATCTACAATGCTTAACGGTGCAGGTGAGGCCGACTGGCATAAAGAAGCTCATGAAACACGGGGCCGAGTTCGTCGACGGTACGACGGAGGAATTCGATGCGGTGATCTTAGCGACGGGTTACAAAAGCAACGTACCGTGTTGGCTCAAGGTACGCATGCAATCGCTGATTATTAATTAATTTCCAGATATATATACTGATATATAATTAATATAATGGCGTGCAGGAGAAAGATGGGTTGGGCAGTGGGTGGAAAGGGAAGAGAGAAGGGCTTTACGCTGTTGGATTCAGCAAACGGGGGCTTTTGGGCGCCTCGCTGGATGCAAACAGGATTGCTGGAGATATTGAGGAACGCTGGAAATCTGAATTGGAGAAGAAGATAAAGTGACCTTAATTCACATGTTGGATTGCACTTAATTTGATATCCCACTTCTAACCTTACGTAACAAATTAAAGATCAAGGAAAAGGAAAAGAGAAAATTGAGGTTTGTGTATGTAAAATTGTAGAAGTTACGTATAAGTTTTGTGCATGGCAGTCTAAGTGAAAGTCACTTGGATTGAGTGGGTTTGGATTAGCTGCTAGTGACGTACGTAAGAGTTTGTGTGGAAAATGCATGTGTTTTTCCTCTTTTCGTGTGTGTGTATTTTTTTAATTAACCGTAAATATTATCTAGTCATTATTTTGAATCAAATAGAATGCCTTGTGTTAGTATTTCTTAATCTGTTTTTTCTCTCTCGATCATAATTAGCTAGCATAAACTCAAGAGGCAAACTTAGCGATTGTCCTAATCCCACACATGCATCATGCAAGCATGTGTCTCATGATCTATATATTTCGTCCCACTCAAAAGGGCAATCATGAAGTCGTAAACATGTATAGATTTTGCAACCTCACCGCTTTGTCCTGTACTTGAAGTTTGAGATCGGAAGGAATAAATATGAGAGACGTCTATCGACCTACTACGTGATAAATGAACGAAGGAGTGGCGGTCCCAAAGCAACGCACACTGTGCATATGGGACAGACTTCTACGCGCCGTCCCCTTCACATTTGATTGCGCGAGGACAATTACAGATCCGCATATGAATCAGAGAATCATCTAACAGATTCATAAGATTTGTGTTCTATTAAATAACAAGATGAAAATCGATTGCACTTTAGCAAACAAACGCTGCGTTCTATGGCATTTAAGAGAAACAATCCCTGCCAAAGGATGCGCATCTATCTACGTGCATCTTAATCATTAAGTTGAGCTAAAAGTGCATGCAGTGGTAACAGCTCTGCTCCCTGCACAGTGCCAGCACCCAGAAAGAAGGTTGCGATATATATAGATGTATAGATTGTTTTGGAGAATTTGGACTTGCCCTGAGCCCTCAAGTTTCATTCGTTCTCAAGTTAAATGATTCCTGCGGTCCCCATTATTCTGACTTTGTTTTGTGGCGATGAATCATTCTATTTTGTCCCCCTGCATCAGTCTCGGAGAGGTGGGTGGCCGGGCCTGCATTATATTGCCACTCCCAGCCTGTAGCCAATCGGCATGCACCCTGATAGCTGCCATGTGGAAGCTAGGAAGCTTGCAGCCACTGGGAGGAATGGACTAGCTAGTGATGAGCACATGGTGCTTGTGGATGCGAATCTCAGTGAATATTTATGATGCAGAGATATGTACACGACAAGTGATGGAGGAAGAATCCAGGGGAAGAAGATATGCTACGTACCATTATTTTGTTTAGTGACCATCTGGAGCTTTTTGCAGGAGAATGGACACTTCACCTGACATGAGCAATGAAATAAGGTCTTCGACAAAGATGGAGTGCTAGTAATGGCTGTGCCACTTAGTTACCACTCAGCATCACCTCTGCATATTCCGACATTCGACCATGTGGTCTGGGTCTGGGAAAAAGTTGGCGGCCATGAAATTTACACAGGGACAGCAACTTTTTCTCCTGCTGATCGTGGAACCAACAAATCTTGTTCCGCCGATTCAGCTTATGAAACAAATCTTGGATGTAAATGCAAAAAAATTATAGTCATAATATATTTGAGGGCAAATTATAAACTTAAGTTCACCATTAGCAATGTCGCCACTTCATTTAAATCAGAATCTGCAGGATGGTACTTCAACTAAATAAGACTGGTACACGAGCTCTAGGAATAAGTAGGCCAACGAAGGAACATTAAACAAGATATGAAACGTATCTTTAGCTACATAAACAACATGATTCCCAGATGATTATTTAAGTTACATATATTACGTCAAAGTTCCACTTAACATCATTTTGCAAAGTTTAAGGATGTGATCCCCACTATTAGTCACTGCTAAACATCATAGACGATTCACTAATTCACATCCCTTGCATGGACCTTGTTAGACCACCTTATGTCCAAGAAGTTTATATACATGTCGTTTCTAAATATCCCATTTTAGCTGCTTCCTAATCCCTATTGGCCATTGAGGCTGTTCACTCTCTTTACTTCTCAAAGGACTTGATTACTGATTGCATGTCATTCTCCCAGTTCGCTTCTTTCTTGCAAGAAAAACGCTCGCTAGTATGAAAATGGACTACTATTTTTGCAAATGATTGGTAGAATCACTGCAGTATCCAATATTAGCCTGCTGATTCATGGGTGGTTGGTTCTTCATTAGGATCAATATCCATCATAAGCTGGTCGCTAATAACACTGGCTGAGGAAGGCTGCATAGGTTGTGCTGGATGTGGAGAAACCAAATACTGGTTTAGAGCAGCATCATATGCACTGCCAGTTAGGCTTCCTCTCATACGTCCTGTAGGCCGCCAGCTCTCATCATATTGAATCTCAGCCAACTGATCCAAGATTGATGAATGCACTACCCCATTTGTATCAGCAGCTGTTGAAATGGATGTCAATCTGGAGATGGGGGGATTTCTGGATGTCCATGGTTGAGCTGCTGCCTGCGTGATATGTGGGGAAGATACCAGCACATTGAGTGTAGTGGTGGCAGTTGTTCTCACTGAATATGTAGGATGATGGGATGCTTGCTGGACCAAACTTGCAGGCACAGCAGAAGGCTGTGAAACCTCGGGGAGATTAGTAGGATGATGCCTTCTGTGATATACTATATGATTGGGATCAGGATTATAAGTTTTTGTTCCTTGCAGTTGGCCTTGTGGTGCCTGATTGTTACACATGCTTGGTGCTGGAAGGCCAACAACCGATAACTGTGATGAATTACTGTGGTGGTGGTGTTCCTGGTGAAACCAATTTGAACGATCATCTCAGCTGGATAATTTCAACCAAAGATTTGACAATAAAAATACATTTTTATAGAAATTATAACAATACTCTATCGTACGAGAGAAAATAGAGAGAGATATACACAAATTCAAGGAAAGTGTATATAAAGCAAAAGAGAATAAACAGTTTGTTGAAAGCACAAGTCCAAGAACATGTCCTAAAGCTGATGTGTATAACGACGTTGTGCAACAAAACAAACAAAACTTATAAATTAACAATGTCAAGTAATTAAGAAAGGAGAAAAACCAGTATAGCAACCATGCTAGGCCCAAAGGCTCTTAGTTTTTAGCCATTTTTAATGAATAAAAATGACATGAGAAGATAAAGGACCTAGCAAACAATAGCATCAGGGATGCACTATGCCTGAGCCAATTGAGTGTGTATATAGTGCCCATCGGTGGATCTACCCAGCCTAAAGTAAATCTAGCATAAGGTCAAAATGATATGCAAAATCCTTATTATACGCAACCTTAATATACAAACTAATTTGTTAGTACGTCCAAAGGTTAATACAAATAATACAACTTATAATGAAATAGCAATGTCTCCACAACAGCATTTTAACAAAGGGCGCAAGTAACTTTTCGAATTAACCAAAAGGCGCAAGCTACTTTGACGTTTACCAAAAAGCACATTTTTTCAGTACTCTTTCCATTTTACCCTTTTATCAAATCTAATTTATATGCATGCAATCACTTTTTCTTTCCTCTCTCTCATATGCATGTAACATATCTTCTCTTTCTTCTCCTCTCTTCGTGATGGCCTTGGGACGGGTGCGACGGGGGCGAGCAATTTCGCCTTTTGTCTTTCTTCTCCTCTCTTCTCATTCCTCCCTCTTTTTCATGCATTTTCTTTTTCTTTCATCCCTCTTTTAGATGGATGCATAAATAACATGGGAAAAAAATCAGGCCCACGTTGGGCCTGATATTTTTCATATTAGGCACAACGTGGACCTGATCCGAGAGTTATTCGACTTCGATAGGACCATCATCGACTGCGACAGCGACGACGGCTGGGACGTCGACCAGTTAGGGCTACGGGAGATCTCGGACCAGTTTCGTCCAATGACGCATCAATCCACCGATATTATTTTTGCATTGTTCTTGAAGTTCTCTGCTTTTTAATTTTGACTCAAGTTTTTTTTTCGAAAACAAATTTTAAGAATTAAAAGGAAAATAAAATGAAATAAAATTTTATCATCGAATGGTTAAAATGAGTTGAAACCTGCATGCTTTTTAGATTTAGATTTGATTATTAATATTTAAATTAATTAAAATATTATTTCATTAAATTAAAACTAAAAGATCATATCAGACCCACGTTGGACCTGATATAGAGTCATATCAGGCCCACGTTGGGCCTGATATGATTCTATATCAAGCTCAACGTGGGTCTGATATGATTCTATATCAAGCTCAACGTGGGCATGATATACAATCCATATCAGGCCCAACAACCCTAATATGTGATCTTCTTGATTCTTTGTTATTACATTTTAACACCGCAAAGAAGTCCAAATAAACAATAGATAGCATATTTGAACTCCTTGTAACCTCAGAAATCCACGGGAACTGAAATTTTTGCAATCGGAGCTCTCTAGGTCAAATCAGTGGGTTTTGACCAAAACCCACCGATTTGACATAGAGAGCTCGGATTGCAAAAATTTCAATTCCGGTGGATTTCTGAGGTTACAAGGAGTTCAAATATGCTATCCATTGTTTATTTGGACTTCTCTGCGGTGTTAAAATGTAATAACAAAGAATCAAAAAAATCTAATATTGGGCCCATTGGGCCTGAAATCATTCATATCAAGCCCAACGACCTCAATGTGTGATTTTTTTCTCGATTCTTCGTTATTATATTTTAACACTTCAGAGAAGTCCAAATAAATAATAGATAGTACATTTGAACTTCTTGTAACCTCAAAAATCCACGAGAACTGAAATTTGTGAAATCGGAGCTCTCTAGGTCAATCAGTGGGTTTTGGTCAAAACCCACTGATTTGACCTAGAGAGCTCTGATTGCAAAAATTTCAATTCCCGTGGATTTCTGAGGTTACAAGGAGTTCAAATATGTTGTCCATTGTTTATTTGGACTTCTCCAAGATGTTAAAATGTAATAAGGAAGAATCAAGAAAATCACACATTAGAGTTGTTAGGCCTGAAATGGATTGCATATCAGGCCCACGTTGGACCTAATATGGAATCATATCAAGCCCAACGTGTGTCTGATATGATATTTTAGTTTTAATTTAATAAAAATATGTTAATTAATTTAAATATTAATATTCAAATCTAAATCTAAAAAGCACACAGGTTTCAACTCATTTTAATCATTTGATGATAAATTTTTGTTTCATTTTATTTTTCTTTTAATTCTTAAAATTTGTTTTCGAAAAAAAAAACTTGAGTCAAAATTAAAAAACAGTGAACTTCAAGAACAATGCAAAATAATATTGGTGGATCAATGCGCCACTAGACGAAGCTAGTTGGAGATCTCCCGTAGCCCCAACTGGTTGATGTCCCAGCCGTCGTCACTGTCGCAGTCGACGACGGTCCTATCGAAATCAAACAGCTTTCATATCAGACCCACGTTGGATCTGATATGAAAAATATCAGGCTCAACGTGAACCTGATATTTTTCCCATATTATATATGCATCCATCTAAAATAGAGAAAAAAGAGAACAGGAAAGAGAAAGAAAATGTATGAAAAAGGAGGAATGAAAAGAGAGGAGAGGAAAGAAAAGATAGGTTGCATGCATAAGAAAGAGAGGAAAGGAAAAAAAGATTGCATACATATAAGTTAAATTTGACAGAAGGGTAAAATGGGAAGAGTACTGAAAAAAATGTGCTTTTTGGTAAACACCAAAGTAGTTTGCACCTTTTGGTTAATTCGAAAAGTTACGTGCGCCCTTTGGTAAAATGTCCTCTCCACAACCCTATGGATGCAAATAATACAAACTACGCAAGGTTAGACTTTGACAGCTAGAAGATTGCAGACAAAAGGGAAGATGATCCACAACCTTCCCTGAAACCATATCCAAGATTAACAAATCATGAGATTTTTCTCATTAATAATCAAGCATCAAGTCATAATTTAATAAGAGACGAAACATTATATCTACAATTTTCTCGATGAGCATGATTGGTATGGAAATTCAAATTTGAAGATGGACCCATCTTAAAATAGAGAAAAAAATAAGCAGTATCAGGAAGAAGCCTACTAAAAGGAATTTGCATGAATAATCGAGAGGAAGCGGGCATATATACTTATGTTTAGAAATTTTAATTTTAACATAAATGTAAAAGATGCTGTTGCATCTTTCTGTTTTGATGACTACTTTATTTTTTCTCAAGATTTTGATTTATTGTCATTCTTTTGAGTGATTCCAACCAATTTGAGTCATTTGACAGATCCTACTAAATCTCGACACCAACCTTCAGTATCAAATATGACTTCTTCAAAGTAGTAATTGTGCCTTAACTCTACAGAGATAAATCAATCTTAACTTCTTACATCTAGGGACCATAAACAACTATAAACATAAAAGGCACCTTAACAAGATGATAATAATCTCACGCAACGTATGTCGGCATAGATAAAATCATCTTTCCAACAAGAAATGATTATCAACTATAAGTCATGTCCTTATAGTCGTTAACACTGCTAGATTGTGAGCTATGTCACTTGCAATAATTCAAATTTAGTAGATTACCTGGGTCATGGGGTGATGATGCAACAATGCTGAAGGTACATTAGAAACATTTGAGGGTTGATCTATTTGCATCTCCTCACTGACTAAACTAAGTCTATTAGCCATCACTGTTACGCAGAATATGTTTGTAAGATAAAGAAGCAATTTTTAACATAAACTTTAGTGTTAGCGATCATAAGACTGAATCTCAACAAACCTGATTGCACCCTTCGTGATGAATTGTGTGATTGTGAATGTGAAGGAAGCGCCTGAATTGCTGTTATAGTTCTACTAACATGTCTTCGTATAGTTGGTCTACCTGTTTCATTTGTAATTACAGCACCAGCCACATTTGAAGACTGTAATTGCATATTTTCAGCAAGTCGTATCATTTGAGATAGGGTAGATTGTGGAAGTTCAGGAACTGTTGGACCTCGAACAAAAGCTGGAGAAACGGCATCAGTTTGAACGGGGTTCAGCATAACATTGGTCACGTTGTTCTCCAAAATCCTATGAGCATTAATAACTGCATCATCTATTCTGTCTGATGTGAAGCATGGAAATAGAGGCAAATTCCGGGGCCAAATACCATCATCTGCATAATGGGTTTCATGTGTGCCTACATAACTACTTGCAACTGATGCCCCAGGAGTATGACTGACAATAAGGCCTTCGTTGTCCGTTAGAGGTTTCCTGTCTTCTGACACAAAACTATCATTTTCAGCTTTGTCCTCAGGTCTTTGCAAACTTACTTCTTGAGTTCTTGCTGTATCAGATGTATAATCTTCTTCCATGGTAAGATCTACAGCTGATGTACCATCATAATTCTCGATACTATCATCCTGAAGTTTGGACCCTTTTTGTGTTTGATTTTCAATCCCATTATGTTCAGCATATTGCCATGATCCATCAGCATAAATAAGAATATCATTAACATGATCGCCAACCTCTTGTAATATCTGCATATACAGAAGAAATTAATACACTTGCCCATGTAGTTAACATTGTTACTAAATGTTGAAGTACATGCCTTAACCATTTTTTGATCGATACGCAAGTCAATGCAGCTAGTAGAACTGTTACAGCAAGGGCAGCGCCAGCAAGGCTTCCGTGAGTTCATTTCAATGAAATTGTCATAATCAAAACACTGAAAACAAGAACAGAGTCAAAGAAAGGCATCCCTGGTTTTCTGACCTATCCAATCATCCAAAGGGATTCTAACCTGATGATGTTTGCAGAGATATCCTTTAACAGGAATCTTGATACGCTTAAAGCTGCATTCGGTACATAGAAAAACTTTTTATGATTACTAACCATTTGAACCCTCTCAGGAAAAGTCAGAAGTTCATAAAGATAGGCATTTCATTGTCATATGCCACCATCTGGTAAACAAAAGAACTGGAAAAGGCGCAGTCAATTTAAAAGTTAGCAGTCTCTATTTATCAATGCTTTATACCAACTCATCTAATTAAGATTATGGCGAACCACGAGCCATAGAAAAATTTTGAGAAGACCATCAATAGAAAATATTGTGCTTTTAATTAGCTCAGATATACAGCCGTCATCCAGACCACCATATTATTGAATAGCGACCCCATCCAATGGGATAAGACTTGGTTGTTGTGGTTGTTATATGCCGCCTGTCATCCCCATAACATGTATCAGAAAATAGGCTAAACATGTGGGACCTTGTACCTACTGCTGCCCTGGGTGTCTTGCAAAATCAAAACAGAGGCGGATGCTTGGGCCTTGATCATTGTTGTAAAAGTCAGCCTAGGCGGCACCCCACCGTGGTGCCGCCTAATGCCGCCTAGCGCCGCCTAGGCGCCGACTAGGCGATAGGCGGTAGTCCTCCGCCCAACTATCGCCTAGCAATTTTTACAACCTTGGACCGAAGCCGGCTGCGGTCCGACCATGGGTAGGCCCACATAGACCCGCCTTTAAATAAATTGATAAAATTTCAACCCAATATACTTAAATTATTTGGCGGGGCGGGCCAACCTGACAGACCCAACCCAAATTGACGGCACTACAACTCATCATCTCCTATCTTAACAATTATCTGATTACGTCAAATATTGCTAAACATAAATTCTATATATTCTATCTTTATATTACTAAGCATAAAATCTTTCATTTCTAATATTTTCCGCAAAATTCTAGTTTAGCATTTACTCCTTCACATGTCTCATTTACCAAAATAATATCATTTACAAACAATATGTATCACGATACTATATTTTGAATGTGTCCAGTAGTTCGTCCATGATTAATGTAAAAAGATAGGAACTTAGAGTTGATTCTTGATGTAACCCTATTTTTATTGGAAATGCTTCAATTAATCCTAACTTTGGTAGTTACATCCTCGTACAGATCTTTAATTAGCTCAATATATATTACGTGAACACCTCTCTTTTTCAAAATTCTCCATATAATTTCTTTAGGACTCATGTCATAAGATTTTTCTATTTTTCTTTCCCAAAATTTCATGGAATGACTCATTAGTTTAATATCCCTATAGTTTGAACAATTTATACATCTCCCTTATTCGTATATAAGGAAACTAGAGTACTTACCCGATTTGACATTTTTCCTGTTTTCAATATCACATTAAATGATTTTATAAGTCATTCAATACTTTGTTTACCTAGACACTTTCATACCACTATCGGAATATCATTTGATTCAACAACTTTTCCATTTTACATCTCATTTAAAGCTTGTTCTACTTCTAAAGTTTAAATTTTACGATAAAAATTTAAATTTTTATACTCATTTGACCTATTTAAATTACCTAAATTAAGTTGGTCACCTAAACTTTCATTAAAAAGTTAGATGAAAATACACTTCTACCACTCTTTTATTTCTTCATCATTTATCAGTATCATGTTACATTCATGTTTGATACATCTTGTTTGGATACAATATCTTGTCTTCCTCTCTCTCACTTTGGCTATTATATAATGTCTCTTTCCCCTTCTTGTATATCTAATTTTCGATATAACCGTTCAAAAGTTTCATTTTTTATTTCATTCACGGCTTTCTTAGCCTCTTTCTTCTATTGTATATTTTGTTAAGTTTACTTTGGTCTTACAAAAATATAATTCCTTACATGTTGTTCGTTTTTCCTTCATTTTCTCCGGTATTTTTTCATTCCACCACCAAAATTCCTTACTTGGTGGTGCATGCCTCTTTGACTGGCCGAGTACACTCTTAGCTATTATTTTTTAACTTTGATATTATCTTATCCCATGTCGAATTAGAGTCACCGTATATTTCATCTAATCTTGTACTCCTACCTTCTCTTTAAAAATATTTTACTTCTCATCCTTTAACTTTTACCCCTTAATTCTAAGAGTCGTATATATTTTCCTTCTATTGATACTATGATTGAGGTGTTTATCCAACACTACTAACCTATATTGGGTAGTTTAAGATTTGTCCAGAGATGACCTTGCAATTTTTACAAATCTTTCTATCTCTCTTCCTAATCATAAAAGGTCAATTTGCAATTTATTATTTCCACTTTGAAGGTGATCAAGTGTTCGTGTTTTCTCTTTTCTTAAAAAACGTATTAACTAGTATCAAGTCATATGCTATCGCAAAATCCAATATAATTTTTCCTTCTTCATTTCATGTTTCAAACTCATAACCCTATGCACCCTCTCATATTCCTCATTTTTCACTCCGACATGCTCATTTAGATCGTCTCCTATTAAAATCATTTTATTTGGTGGAATATTATATGGATAAACTGAAATAGCAAGAAAATAAGAAAGAGAATACTACATAATTAGAAAGGACAAGATATTAACTACTAAGTTGTGTTTCCTAGAAGTGATAGAGAGTGGGTAAGAAAAAATGTTCTCAAGGATAGAAGGCGGCTAGAAGAGAAAATGTTCATATCTAGAAGTAGTATGCTCGAACTAGCCATGGTCCCAATCCCTGTATTCCCACAGAAAGCAGATATACTGCAGCTTTTGTCCAATTATGTGTTAAAAGCAAAAATACAGAACAATAACAGATGAAGAGCATAAAGGTCGGCAGACAGAAAATTACAGAAATTGCAATTGATGCATGGTTTTACATTTTAACCAGTACCATCCCATACCCAGTCAGACGGTATCAGTCCTAGTTCTTTAGTAATACTTTTGTTTGCATTGGACAGTGCTCAGCTCACATTCTACTAGTTCAGACCAAGATCTTAGGTCGGCACGAAAATAGGCTCCCATACCCAGTCAGACTTGGAAGTTGTGGTTGTTGTATGCCGCCTGTCATCCCCATAACATGTATCAGAAAATAGGATAAACATGTGGGACCTTGTACCTACTGCTGCCCTGGGTGTCTTGCGAAATCAAAACAGAGGCAGATGCTTGGGCCTTGATGGTCATCATTAATGAGTTGTAGCATTCTGAAAGATTGTTAAATTAATTTGATCCTATGCTTAGGTAGAACAGTGTGACTAGTAGCCTTATTCAGTTTGGCAGATTTGTAACTAAATATCTTCTATTAATAATTCAATAATACTAATTATAATAGTTAGTAATAAAAATCATAAAAATATAATTATATCATATAACAAACATAGATTATAATAGGTAGAAGTAATAATACTGAAAGATTTAATGATCATATAACAAACTTAGACCATCTAGTGTTTATGAATATACTCATTGAACAATATCAAATATATATATATATATATATATATATATACCTCCTTTGTTCCTTTTTTCCAATATTTTAAACTGTAATTATTTTCCTTATTACAATCCTAATCAGAAGCAGTATACAGTTAGGATTTGGGATGACCAGTCCAATGCTGATACCAATTCTGCTGTGTTTTCATGTACTGCTGGACTATACAAGGTGCAAGACAGCATTTCTTATTGATTGATTCACTTTGACTAATAAGTAATAGCATCACATCAAGAAACCACTATCAAATCCACTATACATAACTAAGAATAGCACTGACCTTATTGGGCAATTTAGTGTTATTCTTGATGGTCCTTCAATTACGTCAAGATCTGAAGTTAAATCATGCAAAAGACTTAGTAGAACATCTTAATTTTTTAAAGCAACAGTTAGTTGACATAATTAATTGCATACAATAAACCTCAGAAAATATATTTGATGTATCTAGTGAAATACTTTTTGTAGTGTTCTCTATAGAGAAGAATCTACAACAGCATGCAATGGCCTAGAACCGATCCATGTTGGATCAAACCAGCAAACTGCACATTAAATTAAGTCAAACAATCATGAACAATATGTTGTACTTTAGCCTAATCAGGTAAAATCTCAGACAAACATAGATCAAGAGATGTTACATTACAGAAACAATTCAGGGTACACATATGGACAATGTGTATCAGCATCATGAAGGCATTCAGTACAATTGGGGATGCAACATGAAATGATTATTCCTTGTACCCTGCTAACATACATGCTCAATTACAAACATTCATGCTACTATTACACTATTACATGTTGATTAGTGCTTATGATCCATGTAGTTCCCTTTTTTCTGAGGAAGAGGAAGGCCAATGGCTGATTCATATAGTGTTGTTCACATGTTAATCATGTTTTCCTGTTATAACCATTCAACATGAAACATGTGTAGCACTTGTTATACAATGTATTGTTTAAGGTGATACAAGTTATTCATGTGCTACAAGTATCAATGATGAATAAGCCGATATGCCTTGTTGACCTCTAGCCTAGATCATATATAGCAGCTATATCTTGACAGTCCTTTAGGATAATGAGATGATTTAAGGACCCAGGTGATAGCACAATCTCAACAATGAATTAATGGGTATGTTGAATGTTCCAAGTTTTTAGTAACAACAGCCATCCTATGCTTGTGCAGGCATCATATATCGTTCTATGGTATTACTGAAAAAGAAAGTCTTATTCTCAAACTGTTTTCGTAGCATTTAGGGGGACCAGGATCATTGTCATTCTAGCACAGGTGTTGAATTGATGCCTTATGTTGTGGAGTCAAGGTGGCATTGATGTATGACTTGTTAGCATGGACTTGCACTAATGAATGAGCGGGTATTGTGATAGCATGATTTTGCATTGGTGTCTGGTATGAATACAGTGACAATGTGGCTATATTTGGTGCATCATTTTAGCAACATGTACTGACGCACAGAATGACATTGTAGTATAAGATGCATGGTATTGCATGTGTTAGTACCATTCATGATTCTGGTTGAAATGCATCAATTTCATACTTGCAATGATATTGCTCAGTTTTTCCTTTCTGACTTTCTTTGCCTCCAATTTCAGGCAAATTTGTTAAGTTGGCTATACTGGATCTCAGGAAAGTTATGATTTTGTGATTGTATATCCAGGCAGAATGTTATGCTCTCCTCAAGTATACTGACTTTGGGCAGGGCATGATATTAAATTATAATTTCAAAGAAACAAAAGGAACTCTTGCTGTATCAATATTCGGTATAAATCATTCTCTCAAGTCCTCAATCCACATCATATCTTATATGAATAAACAAAACACCAAAATGGCAGCAAAGTCTGTTTCCTTGCCTGAAACAGGATTTTCAATCACTGGATGAGCATAATCTGGCAACCTTGGAGTACTTTTAGTCGTCTTGCTCATAAAGGCTATTGCAATAATGTAATTACCTGTTTTTGAATTGGAAAAAAATTTTAAGATTACACACATTCATAAGAACAAGGTACGAGTAGTATCACTTAATGCAAATTGAAACTTGAAACAGCGTACTGCTAAAATATCCAATAGCCTGGATAATGTTTGTGCCATACTTGAGCATCTTGGTAACATCAGTTGGAAACTGAGGTCCTGTATCCTGTTCGATATGCCAAAACAATATAATGATGACAAAATTTTCCTTTTAACGCTGGCAAACAATAAAAAAAAGTCACAAGCAGATCCGAGGAGTTACTGAAGCCCACAAACCATTGCAACATTTGTCCTCCTTTCAACACCCTTTCCATTTACCAAAAAACTGCAATAAAAAGTAGGAGGTTTATTTATCAGCTTGCTTAACTTAAACTGGAGCTGTGAAGACATATACCTCACATGCTGGGGGCTTATAAGAGAAGACGATGATTCCAAATTATCTGTTTGAGCAACAAGTAGGTACTGCACAGAGAGAATATCATACCCTAGCATCAAGGTCATCTTAGAGTAACTTCTACTGCCAAAAGGCACAAGAACTTACTAGTACATTACAATGATCATCCAATTTTGAGATCATCAGGGATAATATAAAAGGTTAATGTGTTAATCAAGCAGAATCCAGTATAAAGACTAATTTCCACTATTACATTGCTCAAAGCTATGCAGAAGTAACATGATAAATTGTAAGAATAATATTAAACCGAAAAACTAATGTCAACTCATATAAAATGGATTTTTCCCTTTTTTTTTGTTTCACCAAAAAAGTTATTTGAAATGTTATCTTATTAACTTCTATTATAGTGGCACATTGACTCTCAAAACCTCAAACACAGCAAAGCAAATCAAAACATGCTGATAGGCAACTGGTTAGCGTTGACAACATCATCAAATTAGACAACCATGTCATGAACAAGTCTAAAAGGTAGATGTCCAAAAAAAGGCCATCAGAATTAGAAACCTGTATTTAGTTTAATGCAATGTCAATCATTTTAAACTTAAAAAAAAACATGTTTATTGGGGAAATATATAAATAGCTAATATATATTGAAAAATATATATTTATTGGCTAAATCAGAATGAAGAGAAAGAACACAAATGATTGATGACTGATTAACTCTAAAATTAAGCCATGGTAACCAATAGAAGATTTGCAAGGATAACAGGAAAAGAAAACAATATCCAATTATGAAATGAAAACATAACTAAGAAAAAGACAAAAAACCAAATGCTTATCTACCACAAAATTGAAGATAAAGAGAAGGAATAGAACAATGAAGTGACCAAACACTCGGAAGTCAGGACAAAGAGGAATGCCCATGCAAAGCATAAGGTTGCTAGATAAATTTTCAATAAGCATCTGTGTTTCATTTTCTACAATATGACTGCAAAAAATAAAATGGAAAAACCTTCACTCATCTAGGCTAGAATATTACAGAATCCTAAGATGTTGCCACCATAGAATATTACAGAATCCAACTAAAGAGGCCCACTTACAATCTTCTCATCCAGAGGAATGTTCCTTGATATGTGGAAATCAGTCATTAGGATATCGTAACCAGGCTGCAAGAAATTGTACCCGTGAATGAATATGGCAATTCAAGAACCAACTTAACAGGAGTTCTACAGTAGATTACACAAAAGATAATGATGATAAATTTAGCATTTTAGCAATATACGATCTCTAAATCTAGGACATATAAAAGAAATTTGCTTTTAGCTAAGGTTTGCAAGTATGTACTACTTGATACACGCAATACAGACCAGTTCAAACCACAAAGACTAGTGAAAGAATAAAATGAGCACAAATGTCATATATCACCTCATGCACCCAATAACAAGCAACATGATGGATAAAAAATCAATAAGAGTGATCCAGATATAAATATAACACAAAATGCAGATAAGAAGAAGCATAAGCATCAAAATCATATTGAATACACATCCACAAAGAAATTAAAATGTAAAAGAAACTCTCTGATTATCCCCAAACCGAGTATATATGAAACATGCATGATATTAAATTACAAAAATCATGGCTAAAAACATGAATGAAGTTTCACATTGTCGAGCATAACATCCTAATCATTTCAGAGTTTTTATTCCATAACCAGAAAACCATTTAGTATTTGAGAAATGAACAATTCTTATCATTAAGATCCAAATCAAAAGCAAGCAAAAGTGTATTCACAACAAAGACAAACTGAGCTAAGCTATTATTGTCAAGAGACTGCATAGCTGACACCTGAGCTTTCAACAGAGTACCAAATTCAAACTTGAACTACAAAATTTTCCATCCTGCTTCTCTATCTTAGGTAACCTAATAATTAGTAACTCCGTAAAACATGCCAACAGAACTTGACAGAAAACACCACCTGTCAACACCTGATAATCACCAAGGATATGAATTTTATAATCGGCTCGTGTAGCAAATTCTACTGCTCTGCCCAGTTCCATTGAGTTGCCCAATGAAAGCAAGGTTCGAAATCACAAAGCATGCCGGAGTTTCAGACTTTGATTGGAATGATATTATTTCATTATCATATTGGGTTTCAAAATATGGTGTTGTTGGAGAATTGGAGGGGAAGGTGAATTGGAGGGGAATGATGAAGAAGATGGGAAAAAAATAGTACAACTATACAACTAAGTTTACACTATCTCCTCTGGAACTATACAATTTTGATACTGTGTTGCAGAACCATAAGTTATAAAAGATAACAAACATAAATGGCACAAAACTCATCAACATAATTGACATGATACATGACAAATTATCTATGCTGAATAGTACCAAGTTTCGATAATTACTGTGCCCCTAACACAATACGAGATTTCAAATCACGACTGAAGTTATTAATTTACTAGCTATTAGTGGGAAGGAAACTTTTGAATTTGAATATGAATGAAGTACTCTACTCTGGTGCACCTATAGAGTTTTCACTATAATATAACCAACTATAACTTTTAATGAAAGGATTTTAAAAAGAAAAAAAGAAAGACAACAACAACAATAAAATGAATTGGATAAAGTATATTTTTGGTGGTCTTGTCAAACATGACATAGTGTATGGATCATCCTCTATTTTAAACAAATTTGATATTCATATAAAAGGATTAAATTGGAAATATAGGACACTGGCTAGCATATAAATCCTTGATGAATTAGATGACCCTAGTGTGAAAATAACTATAGAAAGAAAAAACTGTGACTGACTTAAAAGACATAAGAGAATAAATATTAGATCAAAATCACAATATTGCAATGAGGACGTGCATTTCATAAACTTCAATTCAGGATAGGTTTGGATGTATATCACCAGACCTTTGCTGTAAATGAAACAACTAAATGACAAAACTTCAACTGGGGATAAAACCTGCAAATGGAAAGACTAAAAGTAACAAATAGCAGAAAGTAAAGCTATGGATGAAAACATTACTGTATAAAGCATATGAACCAACAGCACTTAAGCAAAGATGATTATAATTCTCAAGCATGATAGAATATTCATGAACTAGAAAAGAATTTTAAAAAAAAAATCACTTCCAGAGACCAAGACACAGAATCTCAGACCATTCAAGTACTTATGGATGATCAGCAAACACCATAGATTTGAAAGCACAACAAACTCAAACTGAATGAGTAATGGAAAAATCATTTATTTAAAAATCACAATTCCACTTGCAAACATCATATGTCTTCTAACTATAGGCACATGTTTAATTTGAGACAAAAGAAAGAACACTTTCACTGAAGTGCTAATCATGCTAGTCAAGCAATCAATCATAGAAATAATAAAACCATTAACTTTGGAGCACTGAGGTAAATATCTGGCTGAGAAAGAAATAAATATATAATAAGATTTGTGATGATAGCACTCGCAGAAAAGTTCACAACAGAATGACTTGTAAATTTACAGAACACTAGTAAAGGAATGTTAACTATTCAAGAATAATTGGAGCATTATCAATCAATATTCAGTATCAGAACTATTTAATTTTTGTTCTGAACAGATAGACAACACTAATCATCAAACGACAGAAAATTTTAGGGAGAATAAGAGCCCAAGTGAGTTCTTAGAAGAGACTGGCACGCCAAACACAAAGCATTAGCTAGCCATAGCAAGATCAAACAAAGTATCTACAGGTTAACTCACCATTATAGATGCCTAGCAAGGATAAACCGAAAAGCAAAGGACAGTCCGGTGCAAGAAGCTCCCACCATGCGGGGTCTTCTATTGTACGGAATCTTACTTGCTTTACAAGAGGATGTTTCTGAGATTCGAACTATATCATCGTCTATCCTTAAATAAATTTTATCTTGTTTTATTGTTGTTAACCAAATCTTTTGGGTCTTCCTCATTTAATGTGTGTATTTGTTATAGTTTCACATCGTCTAACTTGAGCATTTATTGGCTATCTAAGTACATATCCGTATCATCTTAAACGTATCTCTCGGAGTTTTTCCATCATTAGATGCAATTCTGACTTTCTCTCTAATGTTCTCATTTCTTATTATGTCTATCCTCGTATATCCACACATCCATCTTAACATCCACATCTTCTGCTCATGTACTCGAGTCATAGCCCCTCATTCAACATCATATAACATAGCAGGTTAAATTTTAGAGGTACTTTGTGATCACATAAAACACCTGATGTCTCCTCCATTTCAATAATTCTGCTTGTATTTTATATAAGACATCTCTCTCAATCCTTCCATTGTGCAAAACTGATCCTAAATACTTAAAGCTCTTAGTCCAAGTTAGACCAGGTCAGTCATTTAGCGGGGCAAAGTGGACCAACTCATCATCTTGGCGGGTTGGAAAATCCCCAACCCAACCCACCCATGGCAGATTGCGAGTTAGGTGGGTCAACCCACGAGGCCACCAAAAAATAAAAAAATATATAGAAAAGATTAAAAATTTTAAATTTGGATTACAAAATAGGCAAGTTTAAGACTTATGGCTTTCATGGAACCGTAATCATGCAAGTTTTTTTTTGTGTTTATTCTCTTTGGAGATTATTGTTCACAAAGAAATATTGTGGAAGGATTGATGATTTGGAGTAATTGTTTAGTTATGGTTTTTCCTTAATGAAGAGTAGAACTCATATTTATTTTAATAAAATTTAATTGTACAAAAGGAACTCCTCTAAATCTCTCGTTCTTGCTTCTACTGTTTATTCGAGAAAAAATTTCTTTAGAGAATTTTTTCTTCTTAACCCGCGAATCAACCCAACCCAGCTGTGGTCCGACTGCGGGGCCCACATAGACCTGCCTTTAAATGGGTTGATAAAATTTCAACCCAATCTGCTTAAATTATTTGCGAGGTGAGCCAACTCGATAGACCCAACCCAAATTGACGGCACCACAACTCATCATCTCCTATCTTAACAATTATCTGATTACGTCAAATATTGCAAAACTTAAATTCTATATATTCTGTCTTTATATTACTAAGCATAAAATCTTTCATTTCTAATATTTCCCGCAAAATTCTAGTTTAGCATTTACTCCTTCACATGTCTCATTTACCAAAATAATATCATCTACAAACAATATGTATCACGATACTGTATTTTGAATGTGTCCAGTAGTTCGTCCATGATTAGTGTAAAAAGATAGGGACTTAGAGTTGATTCTTGATGTAACCCTATTTTTATTGGAAATGCTTCAATTAATCCAAACTTTGGTCGTTACATCCTCGTACAGATCTTTAATTAGCTCAATATATATTACGTGAACACCTCTCTTTTTCAAAATTCTCCATATAATTTCTTTAGGACTCATGTCATAAGATTTTTTAAGGCCAATGAATATCATGTATAGATCTTGCTTTTGCTCAATTAGTTGCCTGAGAATATGTATAGCTTCTATTGTCGACCTTCCAAGCATAAACCCAAATTGATTTTCAATCACTTTGGTCTCCTTAATCTTTTTTCTATTTTTCTTTCCCAAAATTTAAGGTATGACTCATTAGTTTAATATCCATATAGTTTGCACAATTTATACGTCTCCCTTATTCGTATATAAGGAAACTAGAGTACTTACCCGATTTGGCATTTTTTCTGTTTTCAATATTATGTTAAATAATTTTGTAAGTCATTCAATACTTTGTTTACCTAGACATTTCATACCATCAACTTGTTCTCTAATCGAATTTTGAAGGCACTCATATTCAACAACTTTTTTCTCATTTTCATCTATTAAATGACTGTCACAACTTTTCATCTCTTACGAATTATCAATTTAAATTCAACTTAAATCAGAAAAAAAAAAAAAAAAAAAAAAAAAAAAAAAAAAAAAAAAAAAAAAAAAAAAAAATAATTTTTTTTTTTTTTTTTTTTTTTTTTTTTTTTTTTTTTTTTTTTTTTTTTTTTTTTTTTTTTTTTTTTTTTTTTTTTTTTTTTTTTTTTTTTTTTTTTTTTTTTTTTTTTTTTTTTTTTTTTTTTTTTTTTTTTTTTTTTTTTTTTTTTTTTTTTTTTTTTTTTTTTTTTTTTTTTTTTTTTTTTTTTTTTTTTTAAACTTTTTATTTTACATCTCATTTAAATTAGCTTAATGTTATATACTTCTAATTTAAATTTTACGATAAAAATTTAAATTTTTATACTTACTATTTAATTACCTAAATTAAGTGGTCACCTAAACTTCATTAAAAGTTAGATGAAAATACACTTCTACCACTTTTTTATTTCTTCATCATTTATCAGTATCATGTTACATTCATGTTTGATACATCTTGTTTGGATACAATATCTTGTCTTCCACTCCTCACTTTGGCTATTATATAAATGTCTCTTTCCCCTTCTTTTATATCTAATTTTCGATATAACCGTTCAAAAGTTTCATTTTTTTATTTCATTCACTGCTTTCTTAGCCTCTTTCTTCTATTGTATATTTTGTTAAGTTTACTTTGGTCTTACAAAAATATAATTCCTTACATGTTGTTCGTTTTTCCTTCATTTTCTCCGGTATTTTTTCATTCCACCACCAAAATTCCTTACTTGGTGGTGCATGCCTCTTTGACTAACCGAGTACACTCTTAGCTACTATTTTTTAACTTTGATATTATTTTATCCCATGTCGAATTAGAGTCACCGTATATTTCATCTAATCTTGTACTCCTACCTTCTCTTTAAAAATATTTTACTTCTCATCCTTTAACTTCTACCCCTTAATTCTAAGAGTCGTATATATTTTCCTTCTATTGATACTATGATTGAGGTGTTTATCCAACACTACTAACCTATATTGGGTAGTTTAAGATTTGTCCAGGGATGACCTTGCAATTTTTACAAATCTTTCTATCTCTCTTCCTAATCATAAAAGGTCAATTTGCAATTTATTATTTCCACTTTTGAACGTGATCAAGTGTTCGTGTTTTCTCTTTTCTTAAAAAACGTATTAACTAGTATCAAGTCATATGCTATCGCAAAATCCAATATAATTTTTCCTTCTTCATTTCATGTTCCAAACTCATAACCCTATGCACCCTCTCATATTCCTCATTTTTCACTCCGACATGCTCATTTAGATCGTCTCCTATTAAAATCATTTCATTTGGTGGAATATTATATGGATAAACTGATATAGCAAGAAAATAAGAAAGAGAATACTACATAATTAGAAAGGACAAGATATTAACTACTAAGTTGTGTTTCCTAGAAGTAATAGAGAGTGGGTAAGAAAAAATGTTCTCAAGGATAGAAGGTGGGTGTAAGAGAAAATGTTCATATCTAGAAGTAGTATGCTCGAACTAGCCATGGTCCCAATCCCTATATTCCCACAAAAAGCAGATATACTTTGCAGCTTTTGTCCAATTATGTGTTAAAAGCAAAAATACAACACAATAACAGATGAAGAGCATAAAGGTCGGCAGACAGAAAATTACAGAAATTGCAATTGATGCATGGTTTTACATTTTAACCAGTACCATCCCATACCCAGTCAGACGGTATCAGTCCTAGTTCTTTACTAATACTTTTGTTTGCATTGGACAGTGCACAGCTCACATTCTACTAGTTCAGACCAATACCTTAGGTCGGCACAAAACCGACACTTGGAACTATGGATGTATAATAGGTTCTTAGTCTTGTCTCTTTTTTTTTCCATTTCTGCACAAGTGTTGCAATAAAATTTAAAGTCACCCATATTCTGATTAGACTAGAAGAAAGCTTCAAATATGAACCATAAGTAGCTTTACAATTGAAAAATATAAGCCAACTAAATACTATCATAAGTCTGTTATATTAAAGGATAAGGAGGAATGGAGGATACAAACTTCCCATGAGAACAATTAACATCATACCTAACCATGATCTTGGAAATAGCATCTTGAGGATTGCCAATGATGGAATCATTAACGGACATACAAAAGCTGCTAGATAACTACAAACCAACAACACAGTAATTAGGATAAGTGAAGTTAAGCTAGAAAAGTACTAGTGTAAAATTGTGCTGAAATTATTGAACCTCATTTGACATGCAGAGAAGCTCATCAGCATCTGGTTTAAGAAACCATCTATTTTTACAAGCATTCTGCATAACCCATTAAAATATAATCTGATCACAAAATAGTTTGTGTAGTGTGCACTTGTCCACACTATAATGAACAATGTACAGTTAACAGAAATATGTAGAATTCTAGCTAACACAACTTAGCCAGCAAGTGGTACAAGTACACAAGGATATCTGAAGAAGAAAAATAAAATACACAATGATTACTTGTGGAGCATTTAATCCAATGTCTGTCATCTTCAAAACCAGTGTTGTTGAATTCAAAATCTGGATCATTAGGCCTGGGATCAGTTTTGCAGTGAACTTGTCCTTCACTTGCAAACCAACTTCATAGAATGAAAGTGTAGTATGTCAACTGCAGTCGCCTTTACTTATATCTAGACAAGGGGTCGGCGATACTAGGCCGCCTGGGGGTGAATGTTATCACCTTTTGCTCCAATAATCATCATAGGAGTAAAAAAACACCTCTTTCTAGACCTCCTACATCTTGTTGTCTCTAAGAAAACCCTACCAATGCCACATAGGCACACACTAACAACCACACTTGCTCTCTCTCTCTCTATCTCCTCTTTGTTCATCAAAATCATCATCATCAAGATTTCCTAGCTATTTAGGGTCGGCTACATAAATATTGTCCTTCTATTAAGTTTTATGCATGGCTATATTACTAGTAATATTCAAATTGATTAAATCATTTTTACCGAAGCTACACCTAATTCATCATCAAGTCATCCATGCATATTTTTAGATTACTTTTCTAGCACTTCCACAAATCAATTCACATTCTCACTTTGACAACATTATATACTTCTATAGCCCAACACCTAATCTATAGTGTCAAATCATATAGTCCCATAAAATTTCACCTTTAGCCTAAGGGACACACAATGATCCACCTCGTGGTTAGAACATAAAATCTTCTTCTCATCATCTCATAAGACAACCTAAGATCTCCTTCAAATTTTTGAAATGATAATTTGTTTGGAGCATGAATATTTCTTTCTTGTTTTAGTATTTCACTTTAGAGCTAAATCTCAAAAACAAATATCTAGTGCAAGAATTATCATCTACCCAAACATTTAAAAGGAGAGAAAAGTGGTAAACTACTCATGAATTTCCTTCTTGCATTCTAAGTATTAAATTCCTTTATCATAACATTATCCTCGTGTTCCCTTTCATATCACTCATCAATCTCTTAATTTTGTGAATGTTCCTGATCCTGGATATGACAAATTAAGAATCCATTTAAACAATACAATTACACCCAAACTCATTCTTGTTCGATTCAATAGAAAAGGCAGCCAATAGGTGTGAAACCAGTTGCTCGCCCCTTTATGTGGTTGTTGATGCCAACTTATTTGAGGCTACATATGTCTTGAATACATTTGTCTCCATCCATGCCTTTTCACCGATTGATCCTACCTTCACCATATTTCTAAGATCTTTCCTACCAACCTCCTTTGCACGTGTATAATCAGCGCGCTAATATTCTCCACAAGATCCTCAAATCCACCAATAGCTAATTCACCTTTGTCCAAAAACTCTTGGTACCCAATTTTTCTTACTTCAGGACTAGATGTAACCATTGCTGTAAAGAAGAGTAGCTCATCTCCACCATGAATCCCTAGCTTACTTTGTGTCCTTCCATCATTCAAGCCCATCTTTCAACAAATTGCCTCAATTTTTATTCCTGTATCTCCAGATTAAACCAGCAAGTTCCAGTGATTCAATATGGATGGCATGTCTACTCCACTCATACAACATCTAGAAGCTTGTTTCCCACCTCATGGAGGTAAATCGTTTTGTATTGTTGGGTTGGATCATCAGAGTTTAATGCCTTTTTGGATGGAATAGACATAAAGTGGACGACTTTAAGATGTTCTCTCTTATAGATCAACTAAATTCAAGAGATCTCTTCTACCTAGTTATTAACAAAGATTTGTAGATGTCTAAAATGGATATCAAAGTGTCTCCTTATATAGTATTCTTCCAGAGAAGGCTTTTCAGGAGCTAACTTCTAGGGCATGATGCTACAGGAGATTAAAGTAAGTGAACTCACGAAAGCCATTTATAGTGGCATACAAAATCCTCGAGCATGATTTGAGTTGTCCTATCAAGCAATCGCTAATTGATTTCTAATAAAGAAAATCTAGCCACTGACATTTTTCAACACAGCTTCATAAGTACGATGATCTAGGCAATTATGTCAATCACATTATTTTAACCAGCAGTGACATATAAGATATCAATGAATAGTCTCCGAAGCTAATTTTGTCATTGAAGAATTAAAAAAGTAAGGTTGTCAGGATCAACAGGAGGAGGTTTATATATTCAGGTCATAGGATCAAAGCACCGAATCGAAAGATCCAACAATTTAATCAAAGTATTATTATGTTCATCATATCTTTAATGTTTCAATATATAGTATTATAATGAACATTTTAAACAATCGCATTCCATTTCATGAAGTTTAAAAAAGTATTCAGATAGTAAATATATGAAAAATACAAGGGTTTTCACATTTATATAGCAAGTAGCAACTTTTAATAGCAACCTTTAAATTTCTAGTTGAGTGTACATATATTCTATCTACTCATGATTGTTGGAAACAAGATCCTACATAAAAATGGTACACAAACATAGGGATCAATCTATAGGTTCATAACATCCTAGCCCAATTCATATCCTAGAATCATGTGAGTCAGTCTGAATAGTAAGATGTAAAAAAGTCTTATTATTTTCCAAAGGTAAGCATAAGATATAGAAAGGACCTCCTTGTCACATGAAGTACAATATGAATAACCTAAAGAGACATGCCTGCTGGTCAAACAATGGACACTCCAAATGTTCTAAATCACATATATGGTAACAAGAAAGTGAAGATTTAGAACATAATTTGTGCTAATAGACTGTAGGGAATTGTTTAATATTACTCTTAAAACCCAGAAGTCTTCTTTGTTGGTACAGTGAGTCAATCCAAACCCCAGACCTGAAGATTCTCATTAGGAAGTTGTATTAAGAACTCCACACCAAACCAAATTGTCTCTATGTAGAAGCCTACTTTAACATTTAATCTTGTAACTTGTTCTAGCATTGAAGCAGAATGAAGTTTGTGGTAGTTTGAGGTTACAATTTTAATTTACAAAAAAGAAACTTGAAAAGTGGAGATTTACAGAAGTTGCCAGAATCCTGCAGTGCTTGTGCACAACAAATTCCAGCAACATAACACTAGATACAAAATTCAAACTATTTAGGATATATATTGAAACACTGATATTATCCTAGTAACATCATAAACAAAAACAGCAAGACTTTATTGACAGTCATTATGAGAAACACAGCCCACTTTCTCATCAGAGTTGCATAAGTTATATCCAATCTACCGAGTCATAGAACTTCTAGAAACAAAATCAATAGTATAATTTTAAATCAAATTGAATGTTCTCTGAATTAGCATTTATGCTAAAGAAAAATGAGCAAACATAGGAAAACAAATTACCTTGACAGAAATCATCAACACCATTATAGCTGATTTAAGTAAAGGGTCCTTTAAATGTTGGTAAACCTATATAACAAAAAAGTAAGACATGGATAGTTATAAGAAAAGGAATAGCCAGCACAACACAAAATGTACTATACCCATGATGATGTTTCAAATTAGATTCTCAATACATTAATTTTGGCTGAAATGTTAAACAAATATCTGAAAATAAATGTTAAACTAATATTTGATATCCTTCCTAACTAACTTACTTGGACTAATCTTCTTATATTCATTTTTAATCAATTGCTTAAATAACTTAAGACTAAATATCTTATTGTTTGTCTCTTCCCACATCAATCCTCTAGAACTAAGAACCTAGCTTTACATCTATATCTTTTTACATCTTGGAGTAAAACAATCAAAAACTTTGTTTCTTCAACATCTCTCCTTTTTTAGAATAGGATGTTAAAAGTCTAATCTTTTTTTTTATCCGTAAAATTTCATCACAGTCTATCTAGTGTAACAATGAAAAGTTAGCTTAGTCAATATCTTTTTTCAACATATGTAGGAATTATACAGTCTCCGCTATGCCATCTTCTCCTTTCTCTCAGGGTGATGTTAATTTTAGACTCTCTTTCCAGATTTTTTTTCCTCCAATAATATGATAATAGTGAATAACAAAACCATAATCTTTCTCTTTTCCGTTGCAATCTTCATAATTTATCTCTTTATTTTTCACAAACTTTCAGTACCCTATGTTATCCTCAATTTGAGAGGAGCAAAGGGTGAGTTTATATTCAAAAAGAATTAATTCCTATGACAATCAAATCAACTTGTCATCTTCAATCCAGAGCATTAAGTCATCAAAAAACTTTTAATTGTTGCACCAATATTACATCTTAACCATTCTTATTTTTCCTATTCATGGGACTCTTCTTATTTTACATAACAAGTTCAATTAATATATGCTCTAGCATGATATTGGATATTTACATATGCATATAAGTTTATATTCAAAAAGAATTAATTCCTATGACAATCAAATCAACTTGTCATCTTCAATACAGAGCATCAAGTCATCAAAAAACTTTTAATTGTTGCACCAATATTACATCTTAACCGTTCTTATTTTTCCTATTCAGGGGACTTTTCTTATTTTACATAACAAGTTCAATTAATATATGCTCTAGCATGATATTGGATATTTACATATGCATATAAGTTTAGGCATAATAGATATTTAACTATTAGGTTGCATATTGAAGTCCTTTGCAGTGTACAATATTATAATTTTATCCCTGTCGAGTTATTAAATTATGACATTTCGTTTATTGGGAATCAGGTACTAGATATGACTAGTTTGGAGTTAAAAATTCCAAGCACAATAAAATTTGTGGGGTTTTGACAGATTAGAACACAAATATTTTTGTCAGCGACTTTGTACATTAAAACTTGTAACTAGTTTCTTTTAGCTTGATATATCTTTTACTGAGGTCCATATGAGTAACAGGATTATGGTTATCCATGAAACTTTCCTAGAGAACATTGAACCCAGAAGAGCGCTGATAGAAAGCCATGGCTCAAATTTCCAATTACATAAGTTCGTTTCTATTATCTTTCTCAAAGGACAAATTTCTTTCAGAGCAAAATCCTAGAAATTTCTCAGTATCAAATTGTTTTTTATACAATTTGAGATTAAACAAAGTCTACAATATTTTTAGTAAAGAACGAAAGGATCTGTGAACAGATATTTCTAACAAGCATGCCACTAATTCTAAAATAAACATGAATGTTATTGTTGTAATTAGAGAGCAGAAATAGTTTAGCTTCTTAAAGAACCAAAATTATTACAATTACAAGATGAATAATTCGTGACTATATCCTTTTGACATGAACACTTAGTATTACCTGCTTTATCAAAGAGGGAAGACGATTTGAAATTCCAGGATTGTCATTGATTGACAGTGAATAATCAATCCCTCTGTACGTATACAAGAAATTTCATATTACATAACAACAGCATGATATGGTGATAATATGGCGCAGATTTTTAAAAATATTTTTTTACAAGGGGAATACGAATATAGTAGTGGAAGAAAACAAAAAAAAATTATTATCTGGTGCAACAAAATTAGACGTTTATGAAGCAAATGTCAACAAGAAAAAATAACATAGTGACAATTAGGTTGACAAAAAAGTTGATTTAATAATAAAGAGAAACCAAAACATAATAAGAGAAAACCAAGAATCACTTGCGAATTGCAATATCAAGACTAAGAATAACTGGACCATTGCCATCATGAATTTCAACGAAAACTTGACTAAGCAAGACGGATGATAATTTGAGTTTCCACCTGCCTAATTGGATGTTTGTGCGGATTTGTGCATGTGTTTTTGAGTCTTACCATGTCAGATAGGTGATTTACCTTTAGCCAAGTTAGACCAAACCATCCTACCTCTTTCACTTGTTCCCTTTGCCTAAAGTGCATAGAACACATTTGGCAGACAAGGTTTCTTGTACTAAGTACTATTTGAATGGTTATCCTTGTGCATTGAATCTTGAATGAATAAGGCCATGTTTACTTTGAGAAAAAAGAAACCACAAGAAAGTCAAATTGAGGGAAGAGAACAAGTTATCCTTTAAAAGTTAGGTAGGGAAAGAAAGTTGAAGAAAAATTTTCTCTTCCTCGTCCTCATAATTGAGCCATCCAATTCAGGCAAAAAATTATCATCACAAATACTTCACCTGCCTTTGCCACCACCTCAGCCTACAACTCTAAGCACGTCTGCCACCCCTTCACTAATCGTCCAATCTCTACTTTCGAAAGAAGAAAGTTTCGTCCCTCCAACAAAACCTAGTTATAGAAGTTGCTTTACCTGCCGGTTTGAGAGGTTAAGAAGGGACCAGAGACCTGAAGGGTCAGGTTTTGTTAGCGGAAAGTACCCAATCAAACTGGATTTCACATTGCTCGAGTGGAAAATCATAACCAGAACTCCAGAAGGGCCTCCAGTTCCTTGCCATCACTGGTATTTGTTATCTAAATGGGAGCCCATTGTTTCCTAGCTACTGTTGCAGCTTATCTTTTCAAAGTTCATAGTTGATTTGATCATATCCATCTAAAGAAAATGCTGCCTGATCTTTCAAGTCATCAATGTCAGGATGTGCCGCCTTAATCTGAAGAACATCTTCACGTTTTCCAAGTCACAAAATAATCATAGGAGTAACCATTATATAGTTGATTTGATATCTGGCGTTGCTTATTGGATCAATTTGGATCAGTAGTTTTCCACTTCTATACTTGTACAATATCATCAAAAAATGAAAGAAAAAAAAAAGAAGTTTTTTTTTTCAATGACCAAAAGTTACTTTGTCGTACAGTCCTAATTCATCGACCAATTCAACCTATTCCTCCACTGAAATAAAATCAGACATGATCAATCCGAAGCGGAAAATCAATATTGCAAAAATGCCACGAACATCGACAGAAAAGGTGTGCGAGAAGAAAAACCTGGCGAGGGCAAATATGAGGTGGAAAAGATCGAATTGGCCCAACTTGACACCGCCATGGAAATAAAGCTGGAGGCGTTCCGCTACAGCCCTGAGGCGGTAGTTGTTCGTAACCACGTTCGATAACTGGTTTTTATATGCAGCTGCGAGAGCGGCGGCCGACTGCTGCGGCATGTGTGCGGGCTGCGCTGCAACTCCAGCCCGCGGAAGGTGCGGCAGCGAAGATGTCGCCTGAGGAGCCACCATCGACCTGCTTTCTTCCTATTGCCTCCCTGCCTCTGTTAGGGCTGACTTACGTAATTAGTAAAAGGATAAATTCCTTGTTTGTTCCAGGGCATATTAATAATTCCACTAAGTTGTTAAGCCAGCGAGAGATTAATAAATAAAATATATTATTATTATTATTATTTGTAACGGACGTAAAATAAACCGTTGTGATAAATTTGATTTAATAATATATATTTGGATTTTATTAAGATTATAGATAGTTATAGGGAAATATTTAGATAATAATAAGTATCTAAAAAATTATATAGAATAATTTTAATAAAAAATTAGAAGAAAAATCATAAGTTAATATTTGGACGTATTGGAGCAAAGGTGATACGGTAGGGCCCATTATCCAATAAAACATGTTATACGTATTAGAAATTAATTAGCAATCAAAATAAAATAATACGGAAATTTAGAAACTTCTAACATAAACTAGCTTGATAACTCCAATCGAAATTTTTTATATCATCCTGATTGGATTAAAAGTTTTGTTTTTTTTTTATCAATATAAAGTAAAATCAGTATAATCGTAAATTTGAGTATAATTTTCGATTGATACTAATTAAAATTGAGTATTATTTGAAAAATTTGAGTATACAATATTTCAGTATATAGTAAAAATTTCAGTATACATTATCAAAATTTAAGTATAAATTGATTTAAATTGAGTATTATTTGGAAAAAAAATGAGTATAAAATTTAGAAATTTGAGTATGTGAGGTTGCATCCACCACATTAAGATTTTCACATAAGGGGTCACCGAAATTTTACACTCAAATTTTTTAACTTAGTACTCAATCTCAAATAATTTATACTTAAATCTTTATAATTATACTGAGTTTTCACTCTTTTATACTCACCACATCAAGATTTTCACATGAAAGGTAATTGAAACTTTGTACTCAAATTTCTTAAATTAGTATTCAATCTCAAATAATTTATACTCAAATCTTTACAATGTATACTAAGTTTTCACTCTTTTATACTTAATCCATCAGGGAGTGAATGCAAAGAATTTATCAAGTGGGGAGTGCATGTAAATGCCAGTTTTGGATTGGGGAGTTTTCTCCAATTAATCGAAATAATAATATATTGTGAAATTTTTCTATAAAAATATGATGTATAATAGAGAAATAAATCAAAAAATTTAAAATTTTATATATTATGATGTATGAACCAAGAGGGTGAGTGGTGGATGAGAACATCTCTTGAATTTGAAATTGAATTAAAGAAAATTCTTCTCAATGTATTTAAATACAATTCATCCTAACCCCTGTGCAATTAGAGACAAATACAATCTCAATTGTTAGTTAAAATTAATCGACTAAATTCATTTAAGGAATAACCAAATTCAAAATGTGAAAAGTAATTCTAAGATAAGTCAATCCAATCGCCATTATAAATTAATTTAATTCAAATATGATTAATTAGAGCTAAAGTTGGCGTAATTTAGTGTAATTTAATTTATTATCCATCATTTCTAAAAAAAAATTTCAAAATACTTCACCAAATAAAAATATCTAAAATCAAAAATCATCAAATGTATTAGTATTACTAAAGTTAGTTATTATTTATTAAACTGAACTATTTCAAAAGGATCGAAGTTAAAATTCTCCATGAGCAGGGTGTTATCTGAGTATTTACTATTGTATAAGTATCCGAGAAAGAAAACACGGCCTTTTACTGTTCTCTTTGTTAAATATCGAAATTTGAGGGGTTTAAATGTTTAAAACCCCAAAATAAGGGGCAAGAGTTAATAAACTAAACTTCAGGGGCTAAATTGTAAAATATTCTCCCCCACTTAAGTTCGGTTCCTTCTACTCTCTGCGCCGAATTTATTTGCCCCGATTCTTCTCTTTTCGCTTGAGCCCAAGCTGACGGTCACTTTCCCCCTTCTCATCGCCATTCTCTGAGTGAGGTCGACTCGGTGCTATTGCCGCCGATAACCTGAGACGCTGCAACCTTTGATCCTTTCTCGTCTTCCACCTGTTTGTCACTTCACCACTGGCAGTTGGTGGTCCACTTCCGACACCATGCAACGACATTGCACACGGCGAGTGGGGCATGTCTCGCTGGCTATCTAACTTCGATACATCCTTTCCTCCCTATCATGTGGTTTCTATTTTGGTTTCTAGGTCTTGTTTCGGGGATTTCATTATAGTGGTTCTTGTTGGCCTGGTGATCTTCCTGCTGATGGTTTTGTGAAGAATTTGTGTTAGATTCTGTATTGTTCTGTTGGATTGGTAATTGTTTCCGTGAGTTTTTTCATGATTGTAGGTTTGAAAATTTGTGTGGATGTGTGAACTTGAATGGTTCTATTCTTGGAGGTTTCGATTTTTTTTCGAATTTAATCTTGTTCTGTTGAGTTTCTTAGAGCCTAGGATTTCTAGTTGGAATCATGGCTAAAATAGTTCTTCTTTGACTTTGTTTTGGTGCGAATTGGAGATATGATCAGATCATAGATTTATATGTGTATGGGTTGGTTGGGTTGGTTTTGGATGAAATGTTCTTGGAACTTATAAGTCTGCCAAGAGCTTTGGATTTGTCCTTGGTTTTAATCTTGTGTGGAGAGTTATTGTAATTGAGTGTAGATGATAAGGTGCTTATGTTATTTGTTTTGTTTTGGTTAATTGTTACTTTTGGGTGATGATGTCGTGGACTGCTAGGTCGGAATAATCTGATTGGAAGTGAATCTTGTTTTGTTTTAAGTTAGCCCTGTTCGTGTTGTATTTCCCTACCGATGAGTAGGAGTTGTTTGGTGGATTTTCATTGGATTGCGTGAGCTACAAAGGAAGGGAATGTTAGATTGTTTCATGGTGATGCTTGATCGAACTGTAGGTTGATAGCAAACTTGTTTGGAGCTAAAGTATTTTGATGTAGGGGTGTTCTGCTGTGAGCAGATTTGTAAGTTGAGAATTTTTGTTGATCAAATTAAATTATGGATCATAGGTTTTGTAGTTGGATGAGCTTTAAATTTGATCATCTTGTTACTGTTCTGACCTTAGTGCTAATTATGTTTTGGATTAGCCTTGTGGAGTGTTGTGTTGTTCTTGTGATTTGTTGACCACCATTGAGTATTAGGGGTGATCCATGTATAGAATTGTGACTTAATAAAGTTGTGTATTGGTTAGATCATTTAAATGAAATTTAGTGCATATGTGGTTTGAGGGAAATTTCGTGTAGATTGATTTATGTGATTTAGAATGGATTGGTTAGACTGATGTATCAATGGATTAGTTGGATTTATTAACTAATCAATGTGTTGATTAATTAAGAAAGGATGAATAAATCGAGGAGTTAGTTAATCAATAGGGTTTGATCATAATCATGTTTAGTAGTTAATTTAGTTATTTTAATCATTGTATAAATAGCTAAACGTTGTTCTTAACACAGGACCCTGATTGGGCGCGGATTAACTAGATGGGAGATTCTCTGGATATGTAAATTATACTTATGAGGCGGGTACTTCTCTTTGTATTCTTGTAGATTATTAATCTTAAATGCATGGTTATTTATGTCTAAGTAGGACTGTTTTACCTTATCCTTTGTTGTTTTTAATATTGTTTGTTGATACTTTCTTTGCTTGATCTTCGAGCTAATCGTATTTTATGTTTGTACAGTCTCATCGTTGATTTTCTATTCTGTAAAGTACCGCTTGTACGCAAGTACTTAAAAATGATCATAAACCCCAACTAGGGTAGGTTGGCATTAGAGATACCTTACCTAGTAATTTAGTTGCATGTTTGGTGTTTTTTGATACTTATTGGTTGTATCGTTGCATCGTTGTTATTTGTCTGATTTTGCATTTAGGATCATGCACCATATTTGCACAGTTGCATGCTGATGAAGTCCCCATGGAATGAACTGATGGTTAGTGCGTGGGTGTTGCCAACATAAGGTCTAGGGATCAAAACCCGACAAAGCCAGTGTGTCCAACCTCCCCACGCAATAGCCACAGCATCCGAGGTAGTAGCCCCCGTGATTTATCTCCTCCGTGTTGGCCCTGGGACGGGTTGGCGGGGCGCTGATGAGTATTGGCTTCCATATGGTTAAGCCGTCGTCAGTCATTTAGTTGCTTTGTCCACTTAACCACTCATTGTAGTAGTTACTTGAGTGTGAGTAGCTGTCCTGTTATGTCACACTCGACTACTCATAGATAGTGGATGTTGGAGTTATAGGCAAGCAGTTGACACTCTCATCATTGTTTTCGAGGGATATCAGAGCTGTTGGTGGCTCCCCCTTTTTTCTTGGGGTCTTTGGAGTAGTTGGCTCCCTAGCATCCTGTCTACTCAAACACATATACTAGTGGTATTCGTTGGAGTACAGTTGTCACAATCTTACCCCGCTCGACCACACAGATGTGATGTGATAGCGGCTTGACTGGCGTCAGGGGTGACACATGTCATACATTTATTGCATTATGCATTTTCTTGTGTTTGCTGCATTTATATGAGTTATGATTGCTGTATTTGGTTGACATGCATCTATGTTTTGATATTATGTTATCACTCGTTTCGTACATACCTAGTTACTATTCTGTTTCCTAGAGACTGTACACTGTTGTTCCTTTTGCTTGTTATACCTTTTGTTTATGTCATGTGTTTATCTAGTCTTATACCCGCAGAGTCCACCCAGACTCACCACCCCCACCATCTACTTTTGTTTTAGATAGCAGATAGATGCATTACTTGGAGCCAGGAGAGGATCTAGTTGTCAGTCCCATCGTGTCGATTTGTTTTAGAGTTGTTTTCAGTGTTTAGTTTATTTTTCCGCAGTTACTACATTTCTGGACTTCCGTTATTTTCGCATTTTCATTAGAGTGATGTTACTAATTCAGGGGTCTTATGTTTTATTGATTAGCAGTTCTAATTTGTTCGTTCATGCTTATATGGACTTATTATTGATCGTCGTGGATTAAGTTTTATTTATGGATATAGACTCTCTTTTATTTCTATCTTTTATATTGATATTAACTGCGTGATTATGAGCTTATTTTATATTTATGATGACTGAGCCATCGTATGTTTTGAGAGTTTTATATAAATGTCCCAACTTGCCCGCGGTACAGAGGAGATGTTGCCCAATTTTCGAGCAAGCATGGGCCTCTGGGTGCATGACACTCTTCTCACTGGCCATTTCTTCCCGCTATGATATCCTCACACGTCGACAACTGGAGAAGAGTGACCAGCCTAGAGAAGGGAATGGAGGCAGTGACGTCTTGGCCTGTTTGTGCGAAGGAAGTGATCGACCTGCTCAACTGCGCCATCAAAAGTCCCTTTGACCACGACAAGTGCCTCCACTTGCTAGACGCCTTGCAGAGATGTGTTCTCGAGAAGGTATGCTTTTGTAACAATACCAAATCTTTGACAGTTTTATTAGATTGATCACTTCATTTTGCCCCTCGCTTCATGTTGCAAAATGTTTGTAGCAATAGATCAAATATTCGGTGGACAAAATTTCTGTGCGTATTAACCATGGTTCGTCGGAACAGACTTGGAACGACCAGAACAGGTGTTCCGGAATGGGAACGCCCACATCATTCCAAAGTTCCGAAATATAACGGTGTTTGCTTTGGGATGCCCCTTTTCACTGTTATAACGACTGGAACGGCCAAAACGGACAAACATGGATTGATGGATTAAAAGGCTTTGGATTCTAATTTTTTACCACGTAACTTTGATTTTCATTCAACAGATGGATTGATTAATTGAGTAAAGAGCTTTAGATTCCAATTTTTTATCACATGACTTTGCTTTTCATTCAACAGACCTCTTGATTAATTGATGAAAAGCTTTAGATTCCCTTTTTTAGTCGCTTTATTTTTTCATTCCATCTGTTAATGTTTTGTCTGTATGATCAAAAAAATATCATATCACCATCATATCATTTTTTTATCCCTTTGCTAATATTACATGATTGTACGACTTCTATTAACTGATCATCTCTCATTGTTTAAGCAATTGCAATGTTTGGCTACTATCATCAGCTCCTTTAGTTTGATTAATTGATTTTTCTATTATTTTCATCATGTCCGTAAACAAGGTAAATTTTCTAATTTTTCATCCGGCTCTAATTTTTCAAATTTAAGGTAGATGTTTAATTTGTTGGAGCAACCTAGGTACCTTGGGTTTTGATATTTGGCCAAAGGTTTAAGTTAGGATTATTGTTGTATTTGATGTTGCATTGTGAGAATGCAAGATACAGGTACGAAGGAGAAAAGTCCAAGTGACATCTTGGCAAAGGAAGACCCAACAATAAGACCGAGGTCGAAGGACGCTCCAGAAGGCAAGGTATGAAGGATGAAGAGACATCCGAGGGACGCAAGGCTGATGGAGGAGGCTAGAAGGCTATGTCTAGGTTGGTCGGGTGAGGACGAGTGTTGAGTGACTATACTCAGGGTTGAAACCCTAGGTTTAGGATTTGGGCAGTCGATATAGCAGTCGACTGATGTTAGACACAGAAAGATAAGTCGACTGATCCTCTGTGCAGACGACTGGTGTCAGCTGAAATTCGAACGTTGGGTTATAACGTTCAGATTCGGTTGGAACCAGTCGACTAGTGTTGGCATCAGTCGACTGGTAACGGCTAGTTCAGCCACGAGCTCTTTTTAAGGGAGCTCGGTTTGGCTGGTTAGGGGTTGACAAAATTGACTTTGGTTAAAGGACAATTAGTAGTCTAAGTACTCAGGTGAGTGTTGCGGGTTGTGGTGAGATTTCTCCACCCACAAGGAGCTACACAAGCTAGCTGAAGGCTTTCCGGGGAGTCATCCACCGATGTATCGGGATCGTCCACCTTACGGATAGTCGTGGAGTATGAGCTTTAGTTCCGAACCACGTAAAAGTTTGGTGTTAGCGGTTTTGATTTCATTTTTGTTAGTTTAGTTTACTTATATTCCGTTGCACACTAACAAAGTATAGGAAGAACCACGATTGAAGTGGGAGAACGGCTATTCACCCCCTCTAGTCGTACGCACTGATCCCCAATAAATGGTATCAGAGTCGGGGTCGCTCTTGTTGGACTAACCGCCAAAAGAGCAAAGATGCTAGAGGAAGATGGACTCGGAAGGTCCGCTAGGATGGGATACTAGGATCCCACCTCCATATGATCGTGACGACTTCGATTATTGGAGGAAGCGGTTGGAGACTTGGTTCCAAATAGATTGGGACCATTGGACCACATTGGAGGTTCCATTCGAATCTCCAATGGACAAGAAGGGGAAACGCCTCCGACCTCGGTATTGGACCAAGGATCAAAAGGAGGAAGCAGAGGCGGATAAGGAGGTAACAAGAATTGTTTTAAACTTATTACCTTCTTATATTGTGTCTTGTGTAGGTGATTACAAGAATGCTATGAGCTATGGAGAAAGGTGATAGCTCTATACGAAAATTCTACATAAGGACATGAAGTGGAGGAGTCCAAGGATAAGGGCTCATTGATCCAAGAGAAAGAGAAAGACCAATCGAAAGTTGAATCGAACTCAACATCCGAAGAGGAGGAAGTGGAATCGTCCACATCCTCAAGTGAGGAAGAAAAAGAGCAATCCAAGGTGAAGGAGATCTTGGAAGCTCAACCCTCAACCTCAATTACCGAGAAGAGTGGGAAATCCCACATCAAGTGTTTTGAGTGTGGAGAAATGGGACACTACAAGAGTAGGTGTTCTTCACTCAAGAAGGTAAAGGAGGTAAACTCTAAACCAGGCAATGTTCATTTAAAGACTAACATGGGTTGTAGGGATGGAGCTAAGGATAAGAAGCATATGATTTGCTTCAGGTGTAGTGAGCCGGGTCACTACCACACAAAATGCCCAAGGGAAGGAGAGCTCAAGAAGCTAGGGCATTTGAAGAAATTAGAGAAGAAGAGAAGCTCAAGTCAAGGGAAGCTTCAAAGGTAAAAAGGAAGGTAATCCTTTATTTAAAATTTAATCCAATTTCAAATTCTTATATGCTTATTAAATAATGTAGATTATTTACCCAATCATAATCATGGATTTGGGTATAATTATATGAATAGGGTTAACAAGGTAGATAATCCTAGGAAATTGTTATCCAAGTCTAGACCAAATAGGACCCAAACTACCATGCCTAAGGAAAGGAAGGTAGTAAATGAGCAAGAAATTAATCCCAAGAAGGGGAGACATATGCCTAGAAAGGTAGGTAGGTCTAAGAATGTTTAAGGTGGACATGTTGACTCTAGAGTTAGAAAATCAAGTCTTGAAGGCAAGACTTGAAGAAATGGAAAGAGTCCTAGATGTTGAGGCAATCTGTGGTCCGGAGTGACCATGAGTTTTGATGTTTGGGCAAAGGGTTTAAGTTAGGATTTCCTTTGTGATCTAATATGTGTAATTAAGTGTGCAGGATTGCAAGTTTACACATATTGACTTAGCTGGACGACTTCGGTATGGTGAAGGGTTGCATGGAGATAAGTTGGAGGCTTGTGTGCACCCGAGGGACCTTGGTATGGCAGGGATAATGAGCCAAGGGGCACATATTTCGAGGCGTACGTGAAGAATGACATAGAGACAAGATGGAGGCTTGTGTGCATCCGAGGGACGAGGGCCAAAGATGAAGAGGGAGCGAAGGCAATAGTCAAGGCTGCTGGTGAAGAGTCAGCAAAGTCAAGAAGAGACAAGAGCCGAGGGAGGAGGACTCCAAGGGCAAGCCGGGAAGTGGACTTCAAGGGCACACGTGAAGGGTGTCATGGAGGCAAGCCAAGGGATGACTTGTGTGCACATCTGAGGGACGATAGCCGATGGAAGAAGACTTCAAGGGGCAAGCCAAGGGAGTGTACCTGAAGGCACGCATGGAGGGTCAACGGAGCGAGTATGAGTGCTATTGTAAGCTGGGCAGCCGACTGGGGATTGTCCAGTCGACTGCCAAAACTCACAGTATGTGTTTGGCCCTGAACCAGTCGACTGCTCTGGGAGCAGTCGACTGGTGTGTAGCAGAATTCGAACGTTGGGGTTGTCAACAGTCGAATCTGATTTGGGGCATTCGACCACCCTAGGAGCAGTCGACTGCCAGCGAGGGTTTCCAGCCTGAGTTCTATTTAAAGAGAACTCGGTTTGGGCTGGGGTCTTTGGCGAAATCTGCTTGGGTAGAGTAGATTAGTAGCCTTTGGTGCTCAGGTATTGTCGAGGTGCTGTGGCGAGGTTTCTCCACCCACAAGGAGTGACAAGGGCTAGCCGGAGGTTATCCGGGGAGTGATCCACCGAAGGATTCTTGGATTAGTCACCCTTAGGGGTGGATACCAAGTACATCAGTATTGTTAGCATTGTTTCTTGTTGTTAGTTTTATTCGTTTGTATTTTCGCTTGCGCAACTAACAATGTAGGTAGAAGAAAGTCATGATTTGCTATTCACCCCCCCCCCTCTAGCAACCGTACAAGATCCAACAAGTGGTATCAGAGCGAAGGACTGCTCGTGATTGGAATAACCACCAAGAAGAGCAAAAGCTAGAGGGAAGAACAATGGAAGACAAATTTGGGGATGACATCTGCACTCCACCATCCTACGATCATGAAGACTGAGTATTGAAAGACAAGGATGGAGACGTAGTTCGGAATGGAGTGTGATCTTAGGATTGCACTTGAAGAGCCCTTCGAGATTCCAAAGGATAAGCACGGGAAGAAGCTTAGGCATAGATATTGGAATCAAGAACAACAAGCACAATCAAAGGCAAATGAAAAGGTAATTGGTGCATTGATTAATATTTTGCCTAACCATGTTTTGAGTAGTGTAGGGGTATATAAGAATGCACATGATCTATGAAAAAAGATAGAAGAATATTATGAGAAACCTACACAAGCCAAAATAGTGGAAGAATCAAAAGAAATGAATTCAATGGTCCAAGAAAGGGAAAAAGAATGAGAAGTATCAACATCATCAAGCGAAGAAGAAGAATTGAGTGAAAAATCATCAACTTCCTCAAGAGAAGAAGAGGAAGTATCAATCTCAAGAATTGAGGGGGAGGAGAGACCTTCATCCATACCGGAATAAGAGAAAGCATCCACTTCATCCAAGGTTGAAGAAGAAGTCAACCTAGCATCCACCTCCACCAAAGCAAATAAGATATTACATGCTTTGGATGCAATGAAAAAGGGCACTACAAGGACAAGTGCCCACTAGGTAAAAAGGAGATAAAATCTAAACTCACTTCAATTCTTTTTAAATCTAACATGGGGTGTAAGAATGGAGAAACCCAAGAGAAGAAAAAGAAGATTCGATGCTTCACATGTGGTGAGCTAGGGCACTTCCACATGAAATGCCCAAAGAGTGGAAAGCTCAAGAAAATGGAAAATTTACGAAGGTGGGAGAAAGAAGAAAAGAGAAGAAGCCCACGTCAAGGAGGGACTACAAGGGTAAGGGAGGTAATTCCTAACCCTAAGTTAAAATGTAATTCAAATTCAAGTTCCTCTATGCATGATAAAAATAGAGTTAATTATTCATCCATGCAATCTAGAATTAATGAAAATTGTTTACTTGTGCATAATCATGGTTTTAAATATAATGATAGAAATAAGGTTAATAAGGTAGATCACAACCCTAGGAAAAGCATGCATCATGATAGACCTAAGACTTTTGTATCTAAGGATCAAGGCATTAACCCCAAGAAGGGGAGACACATGCCTAAGAAAATGGGTAGGTCTAGGAATGTCCAAAGTGGACATATGGACTCAAAGGTTAAAAACTTAGAAAGGGAAAATCAAGCCTTGAGGGCAAAGCTTGATAAATTAGAAAAGACCCTTAAAAGATTCAATGTTGCATCTAAGGGTTTAGACATGGTGTTGGGTAGTTTAAAACCCAACTATGATAGATCGGGGTTGTGCTACCAGTCTAAGGTCTCCAATGCCAACAAAAAAAAGTATGCTGGAGAAGCATATAATCATGGCAAGAAGGAGAAGTCTAAAGATGGCAAGGAGGTGCCATCAAAAGGTAAAAAGGGTGGCATAACCAAGGACAAGGTGTCTAAGGTTAAAAAGGTTAGATTTGTAGGCCAAGAATTACCAGGGGCTCACCGGTGTGGTCTAGTATGCATTGAGTCATCTAGGGAAGTGGCTAGGACTAAGAGCTCAAGGGAGAGCTCTAGGAGCCTTTGGGGTCCATGGTAAATGGATCTCAAGAGATGGGTTCTCTAGGAAGTCTAGGTGGACTAGGAAATGTGCCAAAAAGGGTTGGAAGACTAAGGTGAGTTTTAACCATAGAGAATTGGCACATTAAAAGGAGTTTTAGGAAGAAAAAGATGAAAATAGGGTTATATTCGATAAAATTAAGGCTTAATGGAAAAATACCATATAATTCAGTGCTAAGAATATATCATTGTCACGTATTAGAAGATATACCAAGGAAAGGTCATAATTAGGACTTTTGGGAGAAGCTTAAATGATACAATTTAGGAGAAATTGAGTTTCGTGCCAATCTTGGGATTTGGAGTATATTTATTTGGAAACATATTTTTCCCAAGTAGACATAGGCTCCACAAATCTCCCCATGAAATTTTAGATTTTTTGGAGATTTGTGGAATTATTTAGGCATTACTGAAATTGGATTGAAAACTTGAAATTCAGGTATCAGTCGACTGCCCTGAGAGACAGTCGACTGATCTCAGCCCAAAAACATTCTGTGAGTTTTGGCAGTCGACTGCCCCAGGGGCAGTCGACTAATCCATAAGGTTTAGCCAGAAAAGGTGTTTAAATGATAGGATATGACCTTAAAATTAAAATCCTTGATTATATTGAACAAAGGTTTGGCTCATGGTTTAATAGTGATGAGGCCATATGGATAATTCAAGGAAGATTGATAAGACGATGTTTATCTAGGGTTAAAAGATAAGAAGAAGGAGATTTTATCGTATTAAGAATGCATAAGAAAAAGGGAAGAGTTGAGGACAATTCCATGTGTCGAATTTTAATGGTAAGCCATAGCAAACACATGGAATTATAGATAGATTTCCAAGTTGATACAAAATGACCATCTTTTGAGGAAATTAGAGGATGCACCAAAAGTCAAGCACACTTGATATTTTCATGGAATCATATTTTTCTAGGATAGGGTATATCCTAACAAGTGTGTTTGTAAATTTTTAGCTTTTTCCAGGTTTTCTAGGATTTTCTAGAGGGTTCTAGGATAGAAAACTTGGGTTGTTGAGTTAGGATTAACTTGACATGGGAAATTTGTGGTGTTAAGTTGGGTGAAACTTAACCTTGGTGTTATGGTGTTAAGTTGTATAGAATTTAACCTTGGTAAAGTGAAAATTGGGAGAAGGCATAGGTAAAGGGGGAGGTTGCCTCTTTTGTGTCTTGATTTTCATAGAAATTTTGAGTTTTATGTCAAACTTGGGAATGGTGATAGATACATGGGTGAATGTATTTTTCCCAAGTAGGTATGGGTACCACAAACTTCTCCACAAAATTTGGGAATTTTTGAAGATTTGTGAAATTTCTAGGCGCATTTCTGAATGTGACCTGAAAAACTGATATTCAGAGTATCAGTCGACTGCCCTGGGGGGCAGTCGACTGGTAAAGGCTGATTTGTGTATCAACAACTGGATTGGTGTTCAAATGATGTAAAATAAGTGTATGGGGGGGTTAGTACACTGTGTTTAGGATCATTAGGGATTAAAAGAACCAATAATTGGGATATTGTTGGATTCTTTTTGATGTTAGGCAAAGGGGGAGAAGTGTTGGGTTTAAGTGGGAAACCAAACGTGCCTTTGCAGGAAACCCTAGGTTTAAGGGGAGTTGAGATTAAGGGGGAGCATGGTTGTTCCATTCTTGGCATAAGGGGAACTTTGGAGAGGTTCTTAAAAAGTCTTTGTAAGTCCAATGTAGGGGGAGCTTTGGAGAAGCTTTAAAAAGCCCGTTTTAGTGAAATTTCTAACTTGGGAAGTTAGGTGTGAAAAACTCCTAACTTGGGCGGTTAGGTATGGGGAGCCTTGAGATAGGTTTTAAAAAATCCGTTTTGAAAATTTATAACTTGGAGGGTTAGGTGTGGGATGCCTTGGGATAGGATCCATGATTGTTTGCATTTGCATATGCATTGGCGGTGTAAGTCCAAGATGGAGTCTTGGCAGTGTAAGTCCAGTTGTTTGTTTAGCATTGTTTTTGCTATATATTACTATTTGTTTTCCCTAACTTAAACGTATTGCCAAACATCAAAAAGGGGGAGATTGTTGAGGCAATCTGTGGTCCGGAGTGACCATGAGTTTTGATGTTTGGGTAAAGGGTTTAAATTAGGATTTCCCTTGTGATCTAATATGTGTAATTAAGTGTGCAGGATTGTAGGTTTACACATATTGACTTGGCTGGACGGCTTCGGTATGGTGAAGGATTGCATGGAGACAAGCTGGAGGCTTGTGTGCACCCGGGACCTTGGTATGGCAGGGATGATGAGTCGAGGGGTGCTGACTTCGAGGTGTACGTGAAGGATGGCATGGAGACAAGATGGAGGCTTGTGTACATCCGAGGGACGAGGGCCAATGACGAAGAGGGCGCGAAGGCAATAGTCAAGGCTACTGGTGAAGAGTCAGCAAAGTTAAGAAGGGACAAGAGCCGAGGGAGGAGGACTCCAAGGGCAAGCCGGGAAGTGGACTTCAAGGGTACACGTGAAGGGTGGCATGGAGGCAAGCCAATGGATGACTTGTGTGCGCATCCGAGGGATGATAGCCAGTGGAAGAAGACTTCAAGGGGCAAGCCAAGGGAGTGTACCTGAAAGCACGCATGGAGGAGGGTCAACGGAGTGAGTAGGAGTGCTATTGTAAGCTGGGCAGTCGACTGAGGATTGTCCAGTCGACTGCCAAAACTCACAGTATGTGTTTGGCCCTGAACCAGTCGACTGCTCTAGGAGCAGTCGACTAGTGTGTAGCAGAATTCGAACGTTGGGGTTGTCAACGATCAAATCTGATTTGGGGCATTCGACTGCCCTGGGAGCAGTCGACTGCCAGCGAGGGTTTCCAGCCTGAGTTCTATTTAAAGAGAACTCGGTTTGGGCTGGGGTCTTTGGCGAAATCTGCTTGGGTAGAGTAGATTAGTAGCCTTTGGTGCTCAGGTATTGTCGAGGTGCTGTGGCGGGGTTTCTCCACCCACAAGGAGCGACAAGAGCTAGCCGGAGGTTATCCGGGGAGTGATCCATCGAAGGATTCTTGGATTAGTCACCCTTAGGGGTGGATACCAAGTACATCGGTATTGTTAGCATTGTTTCTTGTTGTTAGTTTTATTCGTTTGTATTTCCTCTTGCGCAACTAACAACGTAGGTAGAAGAAAGCCAAGATTTGCTATTCACCCCCCTCTAGCAATCGTACAAGATTCAACACTAGATAGGTTCATTATTGGACCTAGGGGACTTAACATGTATTTAGGTGTTCAAAAATCCAAAAATGTCAAATTAAGTACGTCCAAGATCAAAAAATGTCAAATGCTAGAAGGGTACAAGATATCGGGGTAAGGGAGGAGTAATCAAGAACAACATGTCCAAGATTAAGAAGATAACGATTGAGAGCCAAGGATCACCAGAGGTACACCGGTGTGGCTTAGTAACCTTAGATAAGTCACCTAGGAGGTGGTTAAGGTTAAGAGATTAAAGGGGAGCTCTAAGAGTCAAATTGGGATCCATTGTAAATGGATTTCGGGAGGATTTCTCCCAGAAGTCTAGGTGAATCATGGAGTGTGCCAAAGGGTTTGGAGATGGATTTGAATCTCAATCCTTAGGTTTTGGCACATTGGGTTTATGTTTCATGTATGAAAATATGGCATTGGGGTGATATGGCATGAAAATTGGTATTTGATATGTAGATGCCATATAAACCAATGCTATGGATGCATTTTGGTTTGGTATGGGCAGATACATCAAGAGGAAGCCAAAACTAGGATTTTAGGTCAAGGTTCTATTGAACCATTTAGATAGTTTTGGATTTTTTGCCAATCTTGGGATCCGAGATATATACATTTTAAATGTATTTTTCCCAAGTAGACACAGGTACCACAAACATCTCCACAAAATTTGAAAAATTTTGAAAACTTATAAAATTTCTGGTGCATTTCTAAATTGGGTCAAAAATGTAGAAATGGGTTGTTATCAGGGTATCAGTCGATTGGTGTAGGGGCAGCCGATTGGTAACAGTGTTGTCTAGAGAGAGACTAGCTACTGTATGATTTTTTGATAGGGATCAGTCAACTGATACTATCTCAGTCGACTGATACAGGCTAAAATTATTTTCAGCAAAGTCGAAATGTGTTTGATGATTGTCAAACATGTGTATAATCTTATGGGGATTAATACACAATGTTTGTGGTATGTTATGGTTAAAGAATCCAATAATTAGGGAGATTGTTGGAGCTCTTTTTGATGTGTGACAAAGGGGGAAAAGTGTTGGGTTTAAGTGGGAAACCAACACACCTTTACAAGAAATCCAAGCTCAAGGGGGAGCTTAGGTAAAGGGGAGCATTTGTTAGTAAAGGGGGAGAAGTACCTTTGCAAGGAAAACCTACTCAAGGGGGAGTTTAGGTAGAAGGGGAAGCCTAAGGTTAGGTTCCATGATAATATGTCTTGTTGTTGTTTCCCTAACTTAAACGGGTTGCCAAACATCAAAAAGGGGGAGATTGTTGGAGCAATCTAGGTACCTTAGGTTGTAATGTTTGGGCAAATATTTAAGTTAGGATTATTGTTATATTTGATGTTGCATTGTGAGAATGCAGGATATAGGTACGAATGAGAAAAGTCCAAGTGACATCTTGGCAAAGGAAGACCGGACAACAAGTACCGAGGCCGAAGGAAACTCCAGAAGACAAGGAGTGAAGGATGAAGAGGCATCCAAGGGACGCAAGACTGATGTAGGAGGCTAGAAGGCTAGGTCTAGGTTGGTCGGGTGAGGACGAGTGTTGAGTGATTATACTCGAGGTTGAAACCCTAGGTTTAAGGTTTGGGCAGTCAACTGCTGCATGTAGCAGTCGACTGATGTAGGGCACAGAAAGTGCCTTTGCAAGGATTCGAGGGGGAGTTTAGGTAGAAGGGAGAGCTTAAGGTTAGGTTCTATGATAATATGCCTTGTTGTTGTTGTTTCTCTAACTTAAACGGGTTGCCAAACATCAAAAAGAGGAAGATTGTTGAAGCAATCTAGGTATCTTGGGTTTTGATGTTTGGGCAAAGATTTAAGTTAAGATTATTGTTGTATTTGATGTTGCATTGTGAGAATTCAGGATATAGGTACGAAGGAGAAAAGTCCAAGTGACATCTTGGCAAAAGAAGACCCAACAATAAGGACCGAGGTCAAAGGAAGCTCTAGAAGGCAAGACGTGAAGGATGGAGAGGCATCTGAGGGACGCAAGACTGATGGAGGAGGCTAAAAGGCTAGATCTAGGTTGGTCGGGTGAGGACGAGTGTTGAGTGACTGTACTCGAGATTGAAACCCTAGGTTTAGGGTTTGGGCAGTCAACGTTTGCATGTAGCAGTCGACTGATGTAGGACATAGAAAGATCAATCGATTGATTCTCTGTGCAGTCGACTGGTGTCGGTTGGAATTCGAACGTTGGGCTGTAATGTTCAGATTCGGTTTGAACCAATTGACTGGTGTTGGCACCAGTCGACTGGTAACGGCTAGTTCAGCCACGAGCTTTATTTAAGGGAGCTCGATTTGGCTGGCTAGGGTTGATGAAATTGACTTTGGTTAAAGACCAATTAGTAGTCTAAGTGTTCAGGTGAGTGTTGTGGGTTGTGGCGAGATTTCTCCACCCACAAGGAGCTACACGAGCTTGCCGGAGGTTTTCCGATGAGTCATCCACTGACGGATCAGGATCGTCCACCTTACGGATAGTCGTGGAGTAGGAGCTTTATCTCCGAACCACGTAAAGGTTTGTTGTTAGCGGTTTTGATTTTCTTTTTGTTAGTTTAGTTTACTTGTATTCCGTTGTGCACTAATAAAGTGTAGGAAGAACCACGATTGAAGTGGGTGAATGGTTATTCACCCCCCTCTAGCCGTATGTATCGATCCCCAACATAATTAATAGAACTGAATGAAAAATTAGAAAACTTACCTTGTTTGCGGATACCATGAAAATAATAGTAAAAATCAATTAATCAAACCAAAAAAGTTGATGAAAATAGCCAAAAATTACAATTGCTCAAACAATGAGAGATGTTTAATAGAAGTCGTGTAGTCATGTAATATTGAGAAAAGGATGAAAAAAAATAATGTGATAGCAATGTGATGTTTTTTTAAAATCAATATAGACAAAACATTAACCGATGGAATAAAAAACAAAGCATGTAAAAAAAAAGGGAATCTAAAGCTTTTCATTAATTAATCAATAGGTCTGTTAAATGAAAAGCAAAGTCGCGTGGTAAAAAAATGGAATCCAAAGTTCTTTACTCAATTAATCAATCCATCTGTTGAATAAAAAGCAAAGTCATGTGGTAAAAAATTGGAATCCAAAGTTTTTTAATCAATCAATCCATGTTTGTCCATTTCGGCCATTCCGTTCTAACTATTATAACGGTGAAAAACGGGGTCCCAAAGCAAATGCCGTTATATTCTGGAACTTTGGAACGACGTGGGGTGTTCCTGTTCTAGAACACCCGTTCTGACCATTCCAGGTCCATTTTGACGAAACATGGTTAATGCGCAGAAATTTTGTCCACCGAATGTTCAATCAATTGTTACAAACATTTTGCAGCGCGAAGCGAGGGGCAAAACAAAGCGATCGATCTAACAAAACTAACAGAGATATGATATTATCACAAAAGCATACCTTCTCGAGGCAGCTTTGCAAGGCATCCAACAAGCGGAGGCACTCATCGCGGTCAAGGGGGCTTTTGACAACGCAGTTGAGCAAGTCGATGGCTTCCTTCGCACAAACAGACCAAGACGTCATTGCCTCCATTCCCTTCTCGAGAGTAGTTGCTCTTCTCAAGCTGTCGACGCGAGAGGAGATCACAGCGGGAAGAAATGGCCAGCGGAAAGAGAACCGCAAAAGACCGTGTTTTCTTTCTCGGGTACTTGTATAGTAATAAATACTTAGATAACACCCTGCTAATGAAGAATTTTAACTTCGACCTCTTCAAAATAGTTTAGTTTAATAAATAATAACTAACTTAAGTAATACTAATACATTTGATGAAATTTGATTTTAAAAACAAATAATAATTTGGAAACCATGGATAATAAATTACAATAAAATATTATTCTATACAACAATCTATAATTCTAAGAAAATTTCTAATATATATGCTCAAATTTAAGCTAGATGTTTAATTAACAGAATTGGTTGAAAAATTAGAAAACTTACATTGTTTGTAGATATGATGAAAATAATAGAAAAAATCAATTAATCAAATCAAAGAAGTTGATGATAATAGCCAAACGTTGCAATTGCCTAAACAATAAGAGATGCTCAGTTAATAGAAGTCGTGCAATCATGTAATATTGGTAAAGCGTTGAAAAATGATGTGATAGCGATGTGATGTTGTTTTTTTATTAATACAAACAAAACATTAATAGATAGAATGAAAAGCAAAGCGGGTAAAAAAAGGAAATCCAAAGTTTTTTTATCAAATAATCAAGAGGTATATTGAATGAAAAGTAAAGTCGTATAGTAAAAAAATGGAATCCAAAGCTCTTTACTCAGTTAATTAATCCATCTGTTGAATGAAAAACAAAGTCACGTGGTAAAAAATTGGAATCCAAAATTTTTTAAACAATCAATCCATGTTTGTCCGTTCAAGCCGTTATAACGGTGAAGAACAGGGTCCCAAAGCAAATGTCGTTGTGTTCCGAAACTTTGGAACAACGTGGGACATTCCCATCTGGTAACGCTTATTCCGGTCGTTCCAGGTCGTTCTGGCAAACCATGAGGATCACATCTGTTAGTGTTCTTTTGTAGTTTCTAACATGACCGAATAGGTTTAAGTATTTCCATACTCTATGTATCAAAGTTGCTAGTAAAATTGTAAAATAACTTGAGTAGATATACTTGATGGAAATAGGAACAGTTTGCTTCAAATCGGCTTAGCATAATCAATCACATGCAGGGAACCCTTTGACCTGAATTAGCTACGGAATATTTCTTTTTAAATTGTGGGTGAAATGTAATACACTTCACAAACTCACAAAAATTGAAGATATACAATACAATGGTTTATGAGGAAATCCAAGGCAATAAAAAAACCATTGGTGAGGAAGGAAAAGACCCCTGCATGAACCACGATGAATGATGAATGAAAAGAAAACAACCAAAAAGATATAACAACTACAGTTGGATGATTCCTTGTACAAGGAGGATGGCACAATCCTTACAAGGCTGTCCTATCTTTAACATCATTCAGCAAGCAACATTTGTCCTAATGATACGGATGTATTTATAAACACACATTGCTAGTGTTACATTGAGAAGGTTGGGTTGCTGTCGGGAAGGATACAAATTAATATAATATCGTCGAGGTTAGTGTTCGACACTATCTCTATAAAACGATATTGTTCCGCTACAGGTATTCACAGATAACAACAAACAATTCGTTTTTCAAGATACAACAACGATGTCTCGAAATAAGAACATTTTAAAATTCGAGACCAGCGAACTTTCTAGTAAATTTTTTGGACTATGGATACAAAAGACGAGATATATGCTAAACTAAATAAGATTTTTGATAATAATCTTGGATGGATAACCAAGATTATCATAAATAATCCCTAACCAAACACACCATAAAGAGCCATTTGTCGCATAGACCATCTATCTCACAGTTCACTAAAATTATTTTATTCAATAGGCTGCATCAATCATATAGTTTTTGTTAACATTTGGAAAACTTGGAGGGCTAAAAGGCAAATTAACCAAAACTTTGGGGCTTTAGTGTGAATAGCTAAAATAGGAGGGTTTCTTTTGTAAAAGACCAATTCTTTTCAAAGGGATTTTCCTTTCTCCCGGTGGCAAATCACGAAACCTAAGCTTAATCCCGATCCTTTCTCCTGCTTCATCCTCCTCTTCTTCTCTTTCTCCGATTTCGCTGCAACCACCGCCACGGTTTCTCGCGTCTCCACAGATCACGAATCCTCTCTTTTCCATTGGAGTGAAGCGCACGAGGGAGTTCTGAGTTGCTGTCGACGATCCCTGACTTCCTCCGATGGGTAAAGGTGAGTTAGTGATACCTCAACGTCCGATGGGTATAGTTGAGGTATTGTTAACTTCTTTAACATATATGTGTGCTTTAAAATGAGATTGATTGTTATTGATTATTTTTAACATCTGTTTCTTATGTGTAAAGTGATTGACAACTCAATCTGGATATTTTCCGTCCTTTGATTAACAATTATATGCAACTTATATTTCTCATCTTTGCCAGTTGCCAGCAAAAATAGTTGTCAAACTTTATTCTCTTACAATATCCTTTATGCCTTGAGTAGATGTCGAGCTTTACAATCTTCTTTATACTTCCCTCATCTCTCAAAGTAATAGTAGCCTTAATCTGTCTCGTGATTTTAACTCCACTTCTGTATTTTCACTTTTCAGCCTAGCGCAAGTCCATGTTCTGCCATTAGCCCAAGAGGTTAAGCAAACCAAACCCACACAATCGAGGATGCTACGGGGCTTTCGGCGCTCGGTCAACAAGATGAATCTGATCTTTGAGTCCTTATTTAATCAGTGTTCATCCATTCCGGCTCGGGTACTTTGTTAATCAGGTCACTTCTCTCGCTCGGTCAACAAGATGAATACAAACTTACTGTAATCATTTTTTTACCAGAGAAAAAGAATTTGAGGAAAGGAAATCTCTTTAGTTGTGAAACACAGACTGCAACTCCTCTCGCTTTGTTTTCTCAAATGAAATAAAATAATATAAATTATAAAAAAAGGCTCAAACTTATGGAAGTTATTTTCACAAAATTTCCCTTCCAATCTCAAAGCCGCGAGACAGTTTGTATTTTTTGTTAGATCAAAAGTTTAAATGTTCTCTAGGACTTTAGAATTTTTTTCGTCTAAATACAACTTTAAAGGATTTAGGTTCTAGCGTAGTTGCATGAGGACATTATGGCCGCCTTGTCCAGGTTGGGAACGATGATTAGTCAATTAAGACAATGAAGAAGCCAAGCCTCTTCCAAGTGGAGTGCAGCAAGAACTCATAAAAAAATCAAAATGCATAATTGTGCAATCAGTCGCTTTTGGTGGTGGTGACAAATAAATATTATTTGATATCGTAGAACACTGACCTTGTTAAATCTTACCAGGACTGAGGACACAATACAATTTAGATAATTAATTTTTACAATTTAATTAATTGTGATGATTGATTCAATTTCATAAAAAAAATTTATCGACCAAATAAATTAGAAAATACAGATGAATAGTTCAGTGGCGTAAATAATTTGAACTTTTCGAATATGATAAATTCTAAGGGGAATCTAACTCCTCGTTACTAAAGAGTCCGTTCTATTTATCACAGTACCAAAACCTCTAGGGCTAAAGGGCACAACACGAAAAAAAAAAAATATGAACCAAGCAGCAGATAAATTAAATCTGGGGTGACTAGCTCGGTCCCACGAAAGTTTCCCACCGGTCACCAGGGTAAATCGGGAAGCGCTCACGGTGGCCAGCTAGAAGTCCAACGTCCCAGGGTTCGCGCCCCATTTGAAGGAAAAATTCCTGCAAAATGCACCGTAGCTGGGGATCGAACCGCGAATACCTGAATTAACTACTAGTGATCTTACCGCTGCATCATAACCCGGGGGCTAAAGGACACAACACGAGCTCTTTATGAATGGAGTCCACTCCTCCGGAAGCTGCAGATGGACGAGCTCAAAAAGTGATCCATGGATATCTCCTCAACGGCTGGATAATAAAGAGCAATTATTGGCCCTTGCAGGTTTAACTTTAAAAAAAATAATTAACTAAATTAGGTGACGCTAAATTTCGGACGATCAGTTCGGCCCCATAAAAGTCTCTCACCTATCACCAGGATAAATTAGGAAACACTCATGGCAGATCCAGAAGCCCAATGTTTCAAGGTTCGCGTCCCATTTGAAAGAAAATTTCCTATAAAATACACTATAGCTGGAGATCGAATCATGGATATCTAAGATGACAACTAGTCGTTGTTCCACTGCACCATAGCCAGAGGCATTCACGGGTTTAACGTAGATAATAAAGATGTGAGTAGCATCAATATATATTAAATCGTAGATTCAATGCTTAAAATTGGTATGAATAAATTCTTGTATCCTGTGATGGAAAAATTTGATTTCGTCTCCTTGTGATTTATCTCCTTCAAGTTGAATGCGAGACAAGTTAGGGGAGGCTCACGGGCGAAAGTTATAGTTTTTTTTTAAATAAAGAGAAATTATTTGTGGAGCAGAATTGCTAAAAAAAGAGAAAGATTTTAATTTCTTTTAAAGTCCCATTAGATTAAGTATTTGATCCAAGAAAGTAGGAGATCCCCGATCCACGTGACAAGGTCAAGGTCAATAGTTGATGCGGAGAAAGAAAAATGCGTAGAATTGCGAATGAGGGACCCATCGGGTGATAAGGGGTAGCCGACTAGCACCGCTAGTCAGATAATGCCAATCAAATTGAGCGACATACATCGTCAAGCTCGACAAGTTCATCAGCCGATCGGGTCGTTCAGGTATCCAGTTGAAAGATGTACGGCTGTCAATTGGTTGACTACTTGTCAAGCCGATTATCTTTTGCCCTAAAGGACAACATTGGGCTCATCAAAAGTATTGTTGATCGATTGACAAACTGGTCGGATAACGTAACATCCGACCAAGGCCATCGGTTGGTCCATGGTAGGCTAAATCTACCACATTTTCTCCCTCTCAGAGCAAGAGCTAGCTAACAGGCCCTCAAGGTAGCAAAGAGAAATCGAGTGAGTCAAGCAAACTTTTTTCGAAAAAAGCCGAAAGGGATAGGTCGGTGATCTGACGTCATAGAGAGGGCGATTATATGCTTAGCATGATAAGTACTTAGAGGTTTAGACTCATTAGACTTGTATAAATGGGTTAACCCATCAATCCCATTTAGTGTTCAGCAAGCTCTATTGTCAAATCAGGCGCCTAGGCTGGCCCTTAACCCATTACGACGTTTATAATTAGGCCCATTGGCCCAATGCACCCCACTCCATGTATATCTTTTGGACAAGATGGGCATTTATAATTAGGTCATCTCATTATTCTGTGTTTTGTCTCCGGGCTATGGTACAGCGGTAAAATATCTAGTCGCTATCCCAGATATTCGCAGTTCGATCCTTAGCTACGGCGTATTTATATAAATTTTTTCTCCAAATGGGGCACGAATCCTGAAACGTTGGACTTTTAGACCGCCTACCACGAGCGCTTCCCGATTTATCCTAGCGGCCAGTGAGAAACTTCTGTGAGCTCAGGTCGGTCACCCGAGATTGAAAAAAATCTTATTAATCATTTTTTTTACAGTGTGATCTTGCCCTTTACACATTAAATGTCTTCTATTTAGAAGCTCATTGTAGCGGTAGGGTAACTAGTTGTTAATTCAGGCATCCGCGGTTCGATCCCTAGCTACGACGTATTTTACAGAAATTTTTCCTCCAAATGGGGCGCGAACCCTGGGACGCTGGGCTTCTAGACTGTCCGCCACGAGCGTTTCCTGATTTACCCTGATGACCGGTGAGAAACTTCTGTGTGATCAAACCGGTCACTTCAGATTTAATTTGTCTACTACCTGATTCATCATTTAATTTAGAAGCCCATTGAATTAATCTTACCTTCACAGAAATATGCTAAAGTGACAATTATCTTGTAGTTGATATAACACTTTGACAATGGAGATTAACAAAGATGTTACATATATAAAAGGTCCATTCTTTATAAATTAGACATCCTCTGGACCTCCCATATTTTACACTCCATTTTCCACATATACTGACTTGAGCATCAAGTACACACGCTAGGAACTCCCGGTTTACTTCTAACGGCATCGGATCCTCTGCGACGCGCGCGTCTCTGCACCTCTGCGACGCGCGCTAAACGACAAATTTTTCTCACGCGTCGAGCAGGTGAAGAAGCCGATGCACTTACTCGCCCGCGAGCTGCGAAAAAAATCAACCCCGACTTTGGGACCAGAGAAGGCTAGGCTGCAAGCAGAAGCTAAAGCCGCTGAAGAGGCTCGGCAGCTAGCTGAAGCAGAAGCCGCTGCACAAGCTGCTGCAGAAGCCAAGCGCAAACGGGAGGTTGAAAGGGAAGCAGCTCGACAAGCCTTATCACAGGTAAGCATTTGCTATGAGCACAAAATGGCATATATGGTTTTAATTTCATCTTTTCCTGCCACACTTGCATATTTTGCAGATGGAGAAAACTGTTGAGATCAATGAAAACAGTCTATTTCCTAAAGATTTGGAAATACTTAAGACTGCTCCTGGTCAACATTTACCTAGTTCAGTAGGCGAGACAAGCCCAGATCACTCGCCAGAAGGTATTAGTGGTTTTAAACTTGGGGGAAGCAACCCATTGGAGCAGCTTGGTTTGTACATTAAGGTTGATGATGAAGAGGATGAAGATATAGAGCAAAAAGATGCTACTGCCAATGGTGGCGAGGAAGGTGAAATTGATTGATCAATTTCTGCCAATGGTGGCGAGGAAGGTGAAATTGATTGATCAATTTCTGCTCTGATTGCTAGAGAATAGCTATTGACAAAGATAGTGAGGTTAAATTATTCATGGTTCTGACTGTGATGCATTTGCTCATTTGACCATGACTTCCAAGGAGGATTATGATTGAAGTGAAGACAATGGTTCGAATGTTGGTGGTGGTGTGTCAGTGTATGGCTTTTGGTGCTTGCAATCTAATAGATTTTGAGTCCGTAGTCCCAGTTAGAGATGGATTGGCACTTTCAGGACAACAGATAAGATCATCCGGTGTTCGATTGGGTATTTGGAAATCATCACTGGCTATGACGTCTTCTTTTTGCGAGGCTGATCATGTTTTGAAACCAACAGCTCTACTTGCTTTTGCATGCATCATAATGGTATTAGCTTGGAGCTGTAGCTGGTTTCAGTAGGTCTTTGTTGATATTACAATTTTGCTTCCACTCCATAAGCTGTACAAAAAAGAACCAAATAGTCAAAGAACTTTTTTTCCTTCTGTCTTTGTGGCGTTAATCTGTAGGACATATGCCTTGATTGGTGGTCATTGTTTGAAGTGGAATGGATATCTTTCTGAAGCAAATTCCTTATGGCTTTTCTTTTTTGTGCAATTACTTTCGCCAGAACTTATGTTTATTATCTTTGAAGTGAAATGGATATCTTTCGTTACTCTGTAGGACATGTTTATTATTGTCTACGTCTTAAACCGTCAATGGGCTTGAAGGATGTACTGCCTATCAAATGTTGCTGTTGCACGCGTGGTTTACTTGCTCGGTTCAGCTATATTTTATATTTTTGGGAAGGGGAATTCAATTATATGTATGAATGATGTAGTTCAGCTATATTTTAAACCGTCAAGAAGCTTCCTCTGCTTCACCGAGCGAAGGAACATCGCATGCTGCAACTGCTGCAGCCTCTCCATCTCCGACATCGGCCGCTTGAGCAGGCGGCCGCTCCCGGCCTCCGGCAGCGGCCCATGCAAGCCAAATCCAAGCTCACGCCCAGGAAAATCAGTCGCCATGCTCCCCAAAGAAAAAACACACAGAAGAAGAAGATTGCAAAGTCGGGGTTGATTTTTTTCGCAGCTCGCGGGCGAGTAAGTGCATCGGCTTCTTCACGTGCTCGACGCGTGAGAAAAATTTGTCGTTTAGCGCGCGTCGCAGAGGTGCAGAGACGCGCGCGTCGCAGAGGATCCGATTTCACTTCTAATGTCCTTTCCTTAGGTATTTGTGTTTTTAAATTCTAAAAGCAGTGGTCTTTTTGTAATCAACATCTACGCCACTGTTCGTTGTGTCAGCCTTCATCGCTTCCTGATAGAATGAGTAGCTATTTAATTTTTTAATAAATAAATATTTTTATTTTATAAATTACAAACAACATTAAATAGTAGAAATTTATTTTTTAATTAATTAAAAAAAGGCTAAAATCATCGTAGGGGTGTAATCGATCGAAACTGAACCGAATAGTAAGAGATTCGAGTTCGGACTCGATTCGTTATTTCTAAACTCGAGCTCGATTCGAGTTCGATTTGAACTTTAGTTCTCAAGCTCAAGCTCGGACTTGGCTCATAATTAAATTAAATAGTTCAAGTTCTGCTCGATAAAAATTTATTTAAAAATTAAACGAATTTAGTTCGAGTTTATTTAAAATAATTAATTATAATAATTAATAATATATTATTATATTTATTATTTATGATCTTTAGTTTTATATGATATTTAATTTTATATATAAATATAATAAGATAAATAAGTCTCTTAATGTTCATAAGCTTTTTTACGAAAATATTCATTAACTTCTAAATGAATATGCTAACTGAGCTCATGAACTAAATAAATACTGCTAAGTGGAATTGGACTCGATAATATTTTCGAATTTAAAATCAGGCCACTCCTACTAAATCGAATGCTCGAACCTTGCTCATTCACCTACCCCGCGGCTCTCGGAGGAAATTTCTATTTATGCCATGGTGATGTCATTGTCGAATCCTCTATATATCAATTGTTCCTTTCTTCACCAACCAACTTGCTTGCGTCAGCCTTCGTCTCTCCTTACCTCACTCACCCGAATGTCCTCTGACTCAGCTCTGTTCTGCTCTGCCCCGCTCCGACCAGAAGCCATTCCTTCGTCTTTTCTCACCCTCTTTCGTCTGTTAATTGCGATCGTACCTGTCTATATATTGCACCACCATCACCCACCGCTTGTCCTCCTCCACCAAGCTCTTCCCGTTACCAGTTCATTCCTATTCCTTTTGTTTCCGCCATGGAGGAGAACGGTACTGGTGCTGCGCAGTTGGGGCGCCGGCCTCGTGTCGCCCTGCTTCCGACGCCCGGAATGGGACACTTGATCCCCCTGGTGGAGCTCGCCAAGCGCCTCGTCGCTCACCATGGCTTCTCCGTCACCGTCATTACTCTTGCTTGTTCTGCCTGCACGGCTCAGTCCGCACTCTTCTCCTCCCTGCCAGCCGCAGACATCTCCTCCCTCTCCCTCCCTCCCGTCCCTCTCGACGACCTCCCTCCCGATGCCTTTATTGAGACCACCATGGCCGAAGCCACCACCCGCTCCCTCCCTGACATCCGCCAAGCCCTCTCTGCTCTCCTCCCCGACCTCGTCGCCATCGTCGTAGACCTCTTCGGCGGCGACATCTTCTCCGTCGCCGCCGACCTCCGCCTCCCCCGCTACATGTTCTTCCCCTCCAACCTCCTCGCCCTTTCCGTCGTGTTCCACATCCCAGCCCTCGACGCCTCCACCACCGCCGAGTTCCGCCACCTCCCCGAACCGATCCGACTCCCCGGGTGCGTCCCCATCCCCGGTCCCGACCTGCTCTACCCGCTCCAGGATCGTTCCAACGACGCCTACCGCTGGTTGCTCCACCTTTCGCGCCGTTACGGCGAGGCGCAGGGGATCCTCGTCAATTCCTTCGACGCCATCGAGCCTGAGACTGCCGCAGTGTTCCGCGAGGCCGAACCAGGCCGCCCGCCGATCTACCTGGTGGGCCCGCTGACCCAGCAGCCGAAAGAGGGCGAGGAGGAAGCAGAGTGCCTGCGGTGGTTGGACCGCCAGCCGACCGGATCGGTCCTGTTCGTGTCGTTCGGCAGCGGGGGGACGCTCTCGATGGCGCAGACGGCGGAGCTAGCGCTGGGGCTGGAGATGAGCGGGAAGCGGTTCCTGTGGGTGGTGCGCAGCCCAAGCGACAGCGGAGAGGCCAGCGACGCCTACTTCACGGCGCAGAGCAAGGCGGACCCGTTCAGGTTCTTGCCGTTGGGGTTCGCGGAGCGAACCCGGGACGTGGGGCTGCTGGTCCCGTCCTGGGCTCCCCAAGTGGCCGTGCTCAACCACGCGGCGACCGGCGGATTTCTCTGCCACTGCGGGTGGAACTCTCCACCCTAGAGAGCGTCGTGGCGGGCGTGCCGATGGTCACCTGGCCGCTCTTCGCAGAGCAGCGGCAGAACGCTGTGATGCTGGCGGAGGGCGCGCGGATCGCGCTGCGGCCGCGGCCGGGGGAGGGTGGGCTGGTGCCGCGCGAGGAAGTGAAGCGAGTGGTTTGCGAGCTGATGGATGGGGAGGAGGGGAAGGCGGCGAAAGGGCGCGTGGCGGAGCTGCAGAAGGCGGCGGTCAGCGGCCTCGACGACGGCGGTGGCGCATACAAGGCGCTCGCCGTGGTGGCCAAAGAATGGAAGAATTTAGAAATTAATTATTAATTCCTGTAGCTCCAGGGCGAGCCAACCGATGACCGATCTTTGTTCCTCTGTCTCTATTTTGAATTTTCGTTGTTTTGTTCCACTGTACTTTTCATTTTGCCGTCCTCCACTTGGGCATTAGTTATAATAATCATTATTTATAATATTTGATATGTTCAATTTATGTTCAATTTAGGATGAATTTATAAAAATACTGAGATAAATGAATCGTTTTTTAATCATCGTGATTTATAAATAAATTTTTAGTATTTAATTGGAACGGATGGACGGGGCTGGATGATCGAATCATCTTGTGGCGTCGTGATTTATAAATAAATTTATAATCATGCATTAAGAACCATTTCAATTTTTTAAAAAAATAGTTTATTTAACATTTTAATTGTCGTAAAGATATTTAGTTTTAGAGTAAAATTATTGAAAATCATGCGGTATTTAGCTGCATGATAAGCAATTCACTTAAGAAAAATTAGTATTTTTTTTATTTTAATGAACAAATAATAATTGATTGATTTTGTTGGTAAGTGGTTGTAAAATCAATTTATATCGACGACGTGTTCCATACAAGTTCCAATTTGGACAAATCATAGTGCTAATGCCTTAGTAAAGAATGCTATCCTTTTCCAACTGATTGATGCTTATTAATTTTGAAGAAAAAAAATGAGCGTAGATTCTTCGTGTCTGATTCTGATATATATATATATATATATATATATATATATATAATATAATATAATATAAAAAAATCAGACACGAGAATCTACGCTCATTTTTTCTTCAAAATTAATAAGCATCAATCAGTTGGAATACAAAAATTACGTGTCTAGATCGACCGAGTCCAAACGTCTATCTCAGACTCTCGAGATCATCTCGGGAAAGACAGATCCCCGAGACCATCTCGGGAGGGCAGATTTCTGAGACCAACTCGGGATGTTATACGTCCGAAACCTCCCCAGGAAGACAGGCTCCCAAGGCCCTTCCGGGGGAGTAGACTCCCGAGACCATCTCGGGAAGGCAGATCTTCAAGAGCTCCCCGGGCAGACAGGCTCCCGAGGCCCTCCCGGGGGAGGAGATTCCCCGAGACTCTCTCAGGAGAGTGGAGCCCGAAAAATCATACACCTGATAGTCCGATTCCAATAATCGTTCCCCTTTCTGATAACCGTTCCCCTTTCTTGTTCAGGAAAGTTAGCAGATAATTATTATTCTTTATATGCGACAATTAAGGCCATAATATTCGCTGGAGCCGTTGCCTAAGAGCTATTAGGTAATTGACAAGTAGGGAACGTGGAGAGACGTGCGGCCAAGCCTTCAGGTATATAAGGTACTTCAACCCATAGGTAAGGGGGGACACTCTCTAGACTCATAGTTTTCTCCTTGATTTTCTTCTTGCAAGTGACTTGAGTTCTAACTTGAGTGTCGAAGTGGACTCCGTCGGAAAATCTCCGGCGTATTCCCATTAATGCTCGTGTTGATCTCGCAAGGTGTGATCTACTACCTTTCGTCAGCATCTTTGTGGGCTAGACTCTGGTGACTCGTCGTCCGCGTCGATTCCTTCTGGAACAAGTTTGGCGCCGTTTGTGGGAAACCAATCAAAGCACCAGAAGGAATACTGTGATGGCAGCTGAGCCAGAGGGACAACCCATCGTTTTGACGAAAGATGAATTGGATCGCCTTCTGGCCAATGCCATCAAAGGAGTGCTTGAGCAATACCAAATCGAGCAAGCCGCCTCATGGTGAGTGACCTCTAGGCAAGGTAAGATCCCCAGGATCTCCACCTCGCATCCCCAACATCGGAGATCTGTCTCACCACTAGTGGGACACGCTGGGACAATTCCCATACACCGGCTAGATTCCCTAGGAGATTTGGAGAAAGTCAACTCCGTTGCTTCAAGCGCCCTAAGGAAGGAAGAATGACCGGGGAAGAGAGAGGGACTCAAAGCACCAGAAGGCGCCCTCCACACCTTTCTCGCTAGACATCATAGAAGATCCCATGCCAAAGCAGTTCCGCGAGCCCGGAATTGCCGACTACGATGGGAAGACAGATCCAGAGGATCACGTCTGCAAATTCAAGAATGCGACCCTCTTGCACCAGTACACAAATTGTGTTAAGTGCCGAGTGTTCTTAAACACTCCGTCGGGAGCCGCCGAGAGATGGTTCCAGCGACTGCCACTGGGTTTTATAAACTCCTTTCTGGAGCTTAGAACTACATTCCTGCATCACTTTGCCAGCAACCGTTGATATCAGAAGACGACGCTAAATCTATTCGCCCTCAAGCAGAAGGCGAAGGAACCGCTGAAGGATTATATCCAGCGGTTCAATTAGGTGGCACAAGATGTGCCAACCGCAACATCGGAGATCCTTGTCAGCGCCTTCACGCAGGGCCTCTCCGAAGGGGGCTTCCTTAGATCATTGGTGAAGAAGCCACCAACCAGTTTCGACGACTTGCTGAGGTGCTCCGTCAAGCACGTCAACGTCGAAGAAGTGCAGCAGGCCCGCCACAAAGAGCCAGTTAGAGCTCCTGTACAGACTATGGTACGATCGGAAAGAAGGGAACCACCAGCTCCAGTCTGGACGAAAGATCCTCGTTCGGGGAAAGATCATGGGCTGGTAAGAGAAGGCTCGTAGAAAGAGTTGATACCCAAGAACTAGAGCCTCCAAAAAAATATTGCGATTTCCATGGCAGTATCACACACTTCACAGAAGAGTGTCATGCCTTGAAGAAAAGAATGTTGGAGGAAGCGGATAACAAGCCCTAGAAGCGATGGAAGAAAGCGGGGTATCGTCGGAGGTCCCTGCGACATAGTCTTTCTCCCCGCAAGCGGCTGTCAGGAGAGGAGGGAACCCGGTGGACATCTCGGTCACGTTCCAGGGGGAGGAGTCGGGAGGTGACGCCTCGTCAATCTCTCTCCCCTGAATGAGACCCTAAGAAAGTCAAGGCTCTTGTGCAAGATCCACCTTCAGGCCACGTGGGGGTGATCTCCGGATGTCCGACTGGAGGAGACTCTAACCGGGCAAGGAAGGCCCACACTCGGTGATTGGAGAACTACTCTATCGGAATCAGCAGTAGCCAGCGCAGAGGCCCCATCATCTCATTCGACCCGTATGACATAAAAGACGTGGAGACCCCTTATGAGAACGCTCTGGTAATTCTTGCACGCATAGCAAACTATGAAGTTAAGCATGTCTTCGTGGATACAGGTAGTTCTGTGAACATCCTATACAAGGCGACCCTGGACCAGATGCAGATCGATGAGGATGAGTTGCGTCCGGTCTCGACTCCACTCTTCGGCTTCAACGGATACCGAGTACAGCCAATAGGGCAAATCACTCTATCCCTGTCATTGGGAGATGACACGCTGGAGAGGATGAGGAGGATTGTTGGTGCAAGTTGCATCAGTGATGCCCTCCTCTAAGTGTTTTAATGTTTGACAAATATTTAAGTCAATGATACATTGAACAAGGGAAGGGGAGTTAAGAGAGGAGCAATCAAAATGAAAGAAAGTCCTAGCAAACCTAGGCAATAAGTCCTGGTTCGAAGAATTGGGCACTAAGTCCTGGTCATGGATTGGGCACTAAGTCCTGGCAAAGGGCTGGGCACCGAAGACCTGATCGGAAGTTGGGCACGAAGTCTTGGTCGAGGACTGGGCAAGAAGACCTGGCCGAGGGTTGGCCACCGAAGACCTGGTTCGAGAAATTGGTCACGAAGACCTGGCTGAGGGTTGGGCACTGAAGTCCTGGACCGAGGGTTTGGGCACGAAGTCTTAGTCCGAGGGATTGAGCAACTTAGCTAAGCGATGACTAAGGACAGGAGTAGAGACGGGTCGGGGTTCGGACATCTCGAGATTCGAGAGTATCAGAGGCTAAGCAAAAGTCCACCCGAAGGACTGGGGTGACAACCGTCTCCTGAAAGGAATAGGTGAAAGACGCGTTCTCGGGGGTGGGAACTTGCGTCGGTTCGACCTAGGGTTTCGTGGAAATCCGAAGTCAAAACCAAGTCCTTAAGGTTAAGATTGTGTGTATATTTGCTTTGTATTTGTATATCTTGCAGGTACCTAAAATGGAAGACAAAGCAAACGAACTACACACAACGCAGCTGGTAGCCTGGAAGCCAGGCGCCCCCATCCATGGGGGCACCCCAATGGAATCAGGCACCCCTATCAATAGGGGCGCCCAACTCAAAGAGGTAAAAGCTGGTTCTGCGAAGGAAGGCAGAACAGGCTTCCATTCAGGCGCCCGGGAGCATACGGGCGCCCCTATCAGCTCATGCACCCAAGTGGAGATGGATAAGCGCTGACCGAGCTTGCGGATAAGGGATCGCGCAGGAGAGGCCACGTGTAGGCGCCCCCATCAACACAGGCGCCCGTATGGGTGCTATAAAAGGGGCTTTGACCCCTCAGCTTCAAACACAACTTCTACATTCATTTTAAGCCACTCCATGCGAAGCAAAAGCGATCAGACGAAGCTCTGCGACCAAGGAAGCTCCAGGAGGAAGTGCGCGACACTTCAGAGTTCCGGATTGGCCGGATTGTCTGTTTCTGTTTGGTTTGTTTTAATTCGAGTTGCATTTCAATTCATATCTTTTTGCTTGTATACCAACTGTAAGACGGGTTTTCTCCGCCTCCGAAAATTCGTACTGATCCTGGGGGGTCGGGAACTAAGTAAATAAATCCCGCGTGTCTGTTGTCTTGCTTTTCGTTACTTTATTTTTCGCTGTCAATGATACATTGAACAAGGGAAGGGGAGTTAAGAGAGGAGCAATCAAAATGAAAGAAAGTCCTAGCAAACCTAGGCAATAAGTCCTGGTTCGAAGAATTGGGCACTAAGTCCTGGTCATGGATTGGGCACTAAGTCCTGGCAAAGGGCTGGGCACCGAAGACCTGATCGGAAGTTGGGCACGAAGTCTTGGTCGAGGACTGGGCAAGAAGACCTGGCCGAGGGTTGGCCACCGAAGACCTGGTTCGAGAAATTGGTCACGAAGACCTGGCTGAGGGTTGGGCACTGAAGTCCTGGACCGAGGGTTTGGGCACGAAGTCTTAGTCCGAGGGATTGAGCAACTTAGCTAAGCGATGACTAAGGACAGGAGTAGAGACGGGTCGGGGTTCGGACGTCTCGAGATTCGAGAGTATCAGAGGCTAAGCAAAAGTCCACCCGAAGGACTGGGGTGACAACCGTCTCCTGAAAGGAATAGGTGAAAGACGCGTTCTCGGGGGTGGGAACTTGCGTCGGTTCGACCTAGGGTTTCGTGAAAATCCGAAGTCAAAACCAAGTCCTTAAGGTTAAGATTGTGTGTATATTTGCTTTGTATTTGTATATCTTACAGGTACCTAAAATGGAAGACAAAGCAAACGAACTACACACAACGCAGCTGGTAGCCTGGAAGCCAGGCGCCCCCATCCATGGGGGCACCCCAATGGAATCAGGCACCCCTATCAATAGGGGCGCCCAACTCAAAGAGGTAAAAGCTGGTTCTGCGAAGGAAGGCAGAACAGGCTTCCATTCAGGCGCCCGGGAGCATACGGGCGCCCCTATCAGCTCATGCACCCAAGTGGAGATGGATAAGCGCTGACCGAGCTTGCGGATAAGGGATCGCGCAGGAGAGGCCACGTGTAGGCGCCCCCATCAACACAGGCGCCCGTATGGGTGCTATAAAAGGGGCTTTGACCCCTCAGCTTCAAACACAACTTCTACATTCATTTTAAGCCACTCCATGCGAAGCAAAAGCGATCAGACGAAGCTCTGCGACCAAGGAAGCTCCAGGAGGAAGTGCGCGACACTTCAGAGTTCCGGATTGGCCGGATTGTCTGTTTCTGTTTGGTTTGTTTTAATTCGAGTTGCATTTCAATTCATATCTTTTTGCTTGTATACCAACTGTAAGACGGGTTTTCTCCGCCTCCGAAAATTCGTACTGATCCTGGGGGGTCAGGAACTAAGTAAATAAATCCCGCGTGTCTGTTGTCTTGCTTTTCGTTACTTTATTTTTCGCTACGTATTTGCACTTTCTTAATCCGAAAAAGTTTTTAGCGATATTCACCCCTCCTTATCATTTTCTTCGATCCAATAAGTGGTAACAGAGCGGGTGACTCAAACTTGGTGCAGCCACCAGTTTGAGATTTTTTTTCCGGATTTTTCGCTTTTTAATTCAAATAAATAATATTTGTGCATGGGTTTAAAATATTCTTACGCCTTTTCAATTTTGAATTCTTATTTTTTATCCATAAGTCAGAATTGATATAACGATCAATTTTTAAAAATTTGTCATAAACTTTTTATATTATTATTTTAATATTTTTCTCGAAATTCGTGCTACCT
>JAGFNQ010000324.1:138470-153470 GCA_024364735.1 Boesenbergia rotunda | reverse complement strand
TTTATGCTATGCTTTCAAAATTTATACTAAGTATTTTCACAAAGAACCAAATATTTCCATTATTGGAGCAAGTATTTTTGGTTTTTTTATGTATAACAAAGGGGGAGAGATGCGCCTTAAGTTAGAAATAATTTTTTTTCTCTTTCCAAAGGATCAAAAAATCAAAATGTTTTTCCAAAAAGGGGGGAGAGTGAAAGTTAGAATTTTTTTTTCTATTTTTCCCCAGAGGATCAAAAATGGATTTTCAAAACTTAGATCATTGCTTTCATTTGATCCCAAGAGTAATTTTAGCCCTTTCAACCAATCTAACTTAAGATATTATCAAACATCAAAAAGGGAGAACTTGTTGGTGCAAGTTGCATCAATGATGCCCTCCTCTAAGTGTTTTAATGTTTGACAAATACTTAAGTCAGTGATACATTGAACAAGGGAAGGGGAGTTAAGAGAGGAGCAACCAAAGTGAAAGAAAGTCCTAGCAAACCTAGGCAATAAGTCCTAGTTCGAAGAATTGGGCACTAAATCCTGATCATGGATTGGGCACTAAGTCCTGGCAAAGGGCTGGGCATCGAAGACCTGACTGGAAGTTGGGCACGAAGTCCTGGTCGAGGACTGGGCAAGAAGACCTGGCCGAGGGTTGGGCACCGAAGTCCTAGACTGAGGGTTTGGGCATGAAGTCCTGGTCCGAGGGACTGAGCAACTTAGCTGAGCATGACTAAGGACAGGAGTAGAGACGGGTCGGGGTTCGGACGTCTCGAGATCCGAGAGTATCGGAGGCTAAGCAAAAGTCCACCCGAAGGATTGGGGTGGCAACCGTCTCCTGAAAGGAGTAGGTGAAAGGCACGTTCTCGGGGGTGGGAACTTGCGTCAGTTTGACCTAGGGTTTCGTGAAAATTCGAAGTCAGAACCAAGTCCTTAAGGTTAAGATTGTGTGTATATTTGTTTTGTATTTGTATATCTTGCAGGTACCTAAATGTTGGATCGAGAAAACCGATAGAGGGGGGGGGTGAATATCGGAAATCGTTCAGATTTTCGTAAAGAGCACGTACGCAGCGGAAATAAAATAAAACAATCACAGCACAAAGACACGGTCGATTTACTTGGTTCAGAGCCTGTGTTGACTCCTACTCCAAGGCCCACGGTCGTTGACCGTTTACTTTGGGCAATTCTATATACGCGCAAATCAGTTTACAATAATTTATTACAAGTAAGTGCACTATCAATAATAATAAAAAATTCGATCTTCGTTACCGACGTCCGGAGTGGATTGACTCTTTCGGGGCAGCGGGACGTCGTCGGCTCAAGTTGGAGTGTTTCTGGAGCAAGGCACGAGCGTAGAAGATCTTTGGGGCGTTGAGAGAACAGTTTTCCTGAAGCCTTGGTCGAAGGCCCTTTATATAGGGCCTGGGGGCGCCCGGGACGTCGGGGGTGCCCCCCACGTGGCCTCTGATCCGCAGAGCTCTCGGTCAGCGTCTATCCTCTGGATCCGCTTTGACCGAGGCGCCCGGAGCGCTCGGGGCGCCCGCATTGACCGGGTCAAAGTCCTATCTCCTTGGCTTCGAGGGGTTCGGGTTCGATGTTGCGCATGGGGGCGCCCGGGATGCTGGGGGCGCCCGGGAGCAGCGCGGGCGCCCGGGAGCACGGGGGCGCCCGGCCCAGCAGCTATTCGAGCCCTTTTCTCTTTACTTGTTTTGTATGCACCTTGGGGGCGCCCGGGACACTCCGGGCGCCCTACTCAGCTACTACCTCATTCCTTTGAGGCTATCTGAGCTGCAGACACTCCTTCCTTTGGTCATGCATCCAGGGTTAGTCCAAAACACAATAAAGCAATAAAGTATTTGTTTATACAACCTTAGCTGTCTTGGTTCTGACTTTGGTCTCCAAAATGGAGCCCTAGGTCGAACTGACGCCTACTGTTCCCTCGACGGGGAACGCGTCCTCACCTACTCCTCTCGGGAGAATTTACCTGATGCCAACTGTTTCTCTGGTTGGACTTTTGCCTGACGGTCCTTTGTCAGGTCTTGTAAACTGGCAGTCCTTCGCCAGTTGCCTAGCAGTCCTTCGCTAGGGCTTCAGTCCCAGGCTGTCCTTCGCCTGGAGCCTAGCAGTCCTTCGCTAGGGCTTGATACTGGCAGTCCTTCGCCAGTTGCCTAGCAATCCTTCGCTAGGGCTTTCTTTCCTGGCATTCCTTTGCCAGTGCCTAGCAGTCCTTCGCTAGGGCTTTTCCTGCACACTAGATTAACTTGTTAGAAAACAAGAAAGACTTAACTTTTGACCTATGTTGCCATTATCAAAACACAGGTTTGACTTAGGTGCATTCTGCACCAACAATCTCCCCCTTTTTGATTTATGGCAACCCTAGTTCAAAAAGTTAAGTTTAAGCAAAACATGAAAAAGTTTTAACTTTTGTTCCCTCCCCCTGGAAGGAATCTCCCCCTAGATTTTTCAAAAATTCGTGGGGTTTAAAAAACTTTACTTGTACTTGAAAACTTTTTGAAAATGTTAGTTTAAGTAAGAATTTCAGTTTTAATATAGTTTTGAAAAACTTAAGCTTTAGAGTACAAAAATTTTTTTGACAAGCTTAAGTAAGAACCTTTTGAAAGGCTAGAGTACTTAGGAAAATTTTGAAAGCTTTAGTAAAACTCTTGCAGCTAGAGCACTTAGCAACATTTTAAAAGCTTTAAGAAATTTTGAAACTAGAGTACTTTAGAAAGCTTTAAGAAATTTTGAAACTAGAGTACTTAGGCAAAAATTTTGAAAGCTTTAAGAACTTTTGAAACTGGAGTACTTAGGCAAAATTTTGAAAGCTTTAAGAACTTTTGAAACTGGAGTACTTAGGCAAAATTTTGAAAGCTTTAAGAACTTTAGTACTTCTTCAAAAAGTTTAAGCTTTTGAATAAAGGAAAAGTATATTTTTGAACCTTTTTGAATAATAAAGGAAAAATTTTGAAAAATTTTGAAAGCTTTTTTGCTTTTTGAATAAAAGATAAGAAAATTTTACTCTATAAGATTTTGAATAAAAGATGAGAAAATTTTACTCTATAAGAAAATTTTACTCTCTCCTTTTTGAATAAAGGAAAATTTTTTGAAAAAGTAAAAGTAATTTTTCTCTTTCTTTTCCTATCTCTCCCCCTTTGCCATATATCAAAACAGATAAATATAACATGAGTAAAGGAAATAAATAAGAATTTGCTGTACTGAACCAATTCATAATTAGATTTATACTAAATCAATCAATTTTCTCTGTAGGGATCTGTCTAACCCAATTAGCTACTTAATAACTGTTATAAACAGTAGTTTTTGCTAGGGTTAGTCAAGTTAAGTGTTTCTGTTCAAGTTAGATTTTCTAAACTTGACACTTAACTTGATTGCTGTATAAGTTGTATTTAGTGCCCCAATTGCTGCAGATGCACTGACTTAAAGCATCTTGAATTAAGGCAAAGACCTAAGCATCTCAACCCTTTCTAGGTTATCAACCAAAAGTACCCTTAGGTGCTTGTGAGTTGCTGGCTTCTAAGTCTATAGGTGCATGCAGTTCTAGAGTTAGGGCCTAGGCTAAGTCCATTTTCGAAAAAGCCCTAATTTTTTAAAGGGGGTAGTTTTGCAATAAAACTAAGTAAAAATGAAAACTGATTTTGAAATTAAGTAAAACAGTTTTTCAAAATAAAAAAATTTTGAAAACAATTTTAAATCAAGTCGAAAAAAATAATCTATTCTACAAAGCACAATCCTAATAATTATAAACTAGTCAACATAGAATAAATCAAGTAGTCAAAGTTCAACACAGTTACACAAGTCAAGCCCAAGTCAACCACAAGTCAACCCTACTGAGTAGGGGCAGTCAAATAGGTACAATGCTAAGTGAACCTAAGATGAAGGACCGGGGTGATCAGATGGGCCGGGCTGCCATGCATCGAATCATGCCATCATCTCTATGTATCGTGCGTCAGCCACTTCTCGATCAGCTCGACGAGCTTCCATCTGCTCTAGGTGGTAGGCTTCGACCTCCTCTCGAAGACTTTGAACCTTTATGTCTAAATCTGTCACTTTCTGGTAGAGTGTCGGTGGAGCGGGCTCGTCGATGTGTGCTCGGGCTGCTGCAGTTACATCTCCAATGTCGACTTCAACCTCCTCGTCTGAGTCGACTGGTGCTCCGGCCTGCTGTCGTCTCCAACTAAGAACCCCGGTAGCCGACACCTCTAGACCTGCTAAGGAAAAGTTCCTAAATCCTATTTCGTCAAAGTCGGTCATAGCGGAAATTTCACCAACGGTAATGTCCCGACTGTGGTGATGAAGGAGGGATGTGATGATGTGGCAATATGGTGTGCGCACTCGTCCCTGGGTCGTGACACTGGACGCATGCAGAATGGTATGAAACATATGGAGTCCAATGTCTAGGTCAAGGTGGTGGACTAGGGCATAAAGAAGGAAAGCATGAAAGGGTCGCATAGTCCCTAGGTCTCTGGTGGAGAGTGGTAGGATACAGCGGACCAGAACTCTATACAAGGCATAGTTCTGGGCCTGAAGTTCAACAGCTTGGAAGCGTCTGTTTGCGGGGAGGTCGGCCCTATAGAAGTAGGAGTGGATGGTATCTAGGGTAATGTCTGAGTATGGAGGATCAAATGGCGGATTCCTGGGAGGATAGCAGCAGAATGTGGACTGAGAAGGTCGTAGTCCTAGGAAGCGGTTTAACAGAGTAGGGGTGATGGTCAAAGGAATCCCTTGGACAGTGGTGTGAAACATAAGATTATCTTGTCGAATAATATTATTGTAAAATTCTGCGCATAAAGATTCATTAATGGTATGCGTGCAGAAGACAAGATTGTCCAATTGATAGAAGTTGATGATGTTCATGGCGACAGGGCATGATTGGGTAAAAAAGTGCCTATTGAGATAACTCATTTTAATAGGCTTGTAGATTGTTTGTGCGAACCTATTACATAACTCTAGATTAGGAAATCTAGGGTCGGGACTAGGTTGGGCACCGGGGTTGGCCGGGTTCGGTCGGCGTCTTCTAAGTTAAGAGAGTTAAAGGAAGAATAAAGATATTGCATGGAATAAATTTAAATGCAATAAAAATAATAATCATACCGGATGGCTCGGGGAGGCATAGTTGAGGAAGAGGACTTGCCAGGTCTTCTTGAAGAGTAAGAAGTGGAGAAAAAGGTTGATTTTGGTGTGGGAAGTGAAGGAGGTTCGGGTGCCTTTTATAGGCAAACTTATGGGGGCGCCTGGGAGCTTCCGGGCGCCCTGGTCAGGGTTACTGCCAAAGGCAGTGTTAAGGACTGGTTGGGGGCGCCCGGGACAGCTTCGGAGGAAGTGCGCGACGCTTCGGAGTTCCGGATTGGCCGGATCGTCTGTTTCTGTTTGGTTTGTTTTAATTCAAGTTGCATTTCAATTCATATCTTTTTGCTTGTATACCAACTGTAAGATGGGTTTTCTCCGCCTCCGGAAATTTCGGAAAGGAGACCAATAGTGGACTCACGCCGAGTACATAGGCCTTAGATGTACTGACCTTGGGGGGTCGGGAACTAAGTAAATAAATCCCGCGTGTCTGTTGTCTTGCTTTTCGTTACTTTATTTTCCGTTGCATATTTGCACTTTCTTAATCCGAAAAAGTTTTTAACGATATTCACCCCTCCTCTATCATTTTCTTTGATCCAACAAGGACTTCTTTCCTGGTTGTGGATGCACCCTCATCCTACAACGCCATCCTCGGATGCCCAATACTCAGCGGATTCCAGGCGGTGGTCTCAGTCTACCACCAAAAAATCAAGTTCCTAGTGGGCAAGCAAGTGGCCAAGGTCAAGGGGGATCAACTGGCTTCCTGGCAATGTTACAACAGTGAGGTCAGGTCTGAAGCCCACAAGATCCCGAAGGCAGATGAAGCTCTACAAATCGACCTCGCCAATCCTCGAGAGGAGAAAGGGCCCAAAGAAGAATGGAGGGAGGTCGAGAGTGAAGAGGTTCAGATACACCCTCAATAGACGGGAGGGGTTACAAGGATTGCTGCTGACCTCTCACCGGAGCTGCGAGGTCGTCTGATTGACAGCTTGCAAAACCGTCGGGACGTGTTTGTGTGTGCTACTAAGGAAATTAAAGGAGTCCCTCCAGCTTTGGCCACGCATCACATGCATGTGACCCTCGGAGCTTGGCCAGTGAAGCAGAGACGAAGACATTTTGCTCCCGAGCAGGATGAGGCTATCAGAGAGGAGGTCGCCAAGTTGCCGAAGGCTGGTCACATAAGAGAAGTTCAATTTCCAACTTAGTTTGCTAATGTAGTACTTGTCCCTAAGCCCGGGGGTAAATGGCGGGTTTGTATTGACTTTTGAGATTTAAATAAAGTTTGCCCTAAAGACTGCTACCCTCTACCTCGGATAGATAGATTGGTAGATTTCACCTCTGGTTGTGAGTTTATTTCCATGCTGGGCGCCTACCGGGGTATCACCAAGTTCCTCTCGCCCCGGAAGATCAAGAAAAGGTCAGCTTTGTGATGGCAGATAACACATATTGCTATAACGTTATGACTTTCAGGTTGCGCAACACTGGGGCAACCTACCAGCGGATGATGAACAAGGTCTTCAGGCATCAGATAGGGAGGAACATTAAAGTTTACGTAGATGACATCTTGGTCAAGACAGACAAGGGGAAAGATATGATAATCGACTTGGAGGAGACCTTTGCCACCCTGAGGGCCAACAGGTTGAAGTTAAACCCGGCCAAGTGTCTGTTCGGAGTGAAGAGTGGCCGGTTCTTAGGTTACATGGTGACAGAGAGGGGGATCGAGGCCAATTCAGATAAAGTGAAGGTCATCCTCGATATTCCTTCTCCTTGCAACTTCAAGGAGGTACAGAGGTTGAACGATAAGATTACAGCATTGTCCAGATTCATCTCCAAGTCTGCCGATAGGACCCTGCCCTTCTTCATGATTTTGAGAAAGACAGTCAAGTTCGACTGGGACGACCATTGAGAGAAGGCGTTTAAAGATCTGAAATCCTATCTTGCCGAGCTCCCCATCCTTTACAAGCTAGTGGAAGGGGAAACATTTTTCGTCTACCTGTCTGCAACTAAACAAGCAGTGAGCTCTACACTTATCCGAGAAGAGGACACTGTGCAGTATCTGAAGGATCGTCTAGGCGTGCTAGAGGGGGGGGGGGGTGAATAGCACTTTTTCGGATTGGATCTCTACAAATTTATTAGCGCAGCAGAAATAATATGCAAATGAAAATAATTACAATGCAACCACTTATCGTTTACTTGGTATCCACCCAGATGGGTGACTAGTCCAAGGATCCACGCCGCGAGCACCACTTTTCACTATCGAAAACTCTCCTTGAGGTGGAGAAACCTTTACAATCGATCTTCCTCTTTTCAAAATACAGTAGAATACAAAAGAGGAAGTGGAAAACCCTCTTCAGACGAGCAGCACTTCGACACTATGTGGAATCGTACTGTGCACGTGTAAAAAGGTGCTCCTTTTATAGCTGAATAGGACAAACTCGCAGTCTGTCCAGCCCCGCACCAGTTGACTGCCCCAAGGGCAGTCGACTGGTCTAGCATTAATTGCTAGCCAACGGCTAGTTATTGGGATATAACAGTCGACTGCCCCATGGGCAGTCGACTGGTCCGAGGCTGAAAACTTTCTGTGGGTTTTGGCAGTCGACTGCCCCATGGTCAGTCGACTGCCCTGCCTCTTAGCTCAGCTCCAGCCACTCCGAACCTTCTCCTTCTCAGCTCAGCTCCAGCCACTCCGAACCTTCTCCTTCACGTATGCCTTCAGGTCTGCTCCCTTGGCTTGCCACTTGAAGTCCTCTTCCTCTGGCTATCGTCCCTCGAATGCGCACGCAAGCCTTCCTTGGCTTGTCTCCATGCCACCCTTCACGTGTGCCCTTGAAGTCCACTTCCCGGCTTGCCCTTGGAGTTCTCTTCCCTTGGTTCTCGTCCCTCGGATATGTCCAATATGTGTGATTCTCCAAGTCTTGCAAACTCAATCACACACATCAAATACAATATAACACTCTAACCTTAAACATATTCAACCACACACATCAAAACCATGATCTTCCAATCATTTAAGGGCCGATTGCCTTAACAATCTCCCCCTTTTTGATGTGTGGCAATATGTTTTAAGTTAGAGATAAATAACAACCACAATAACAATAGCAAAAGATAGCAATTGAAAAAGCATGAGACATAGTAACCCTAAGAGGTAACCTCCCCCTTAACCTATGTCTTCTCCCCATTTTCAATTCTAATTATAATCCAAGTTAAGTTTCCACTTAACACTCAACAATCTTAAAAATGTAAGACATATCAGAACCTAAGAGGTAACCTCCCCCTTAATCCATGTCTTCTCCCCATTTTTAATCATTCAAGGTTTAAGCGAGAAGGAAAACCTTAAACCATCCATTTCAAGTTAAATTCTAACTTAAACCACCCATTCTTCCCCTTTGACACCATCAAAATGATTGCCTCAAGCAATCCAAACCTAGGGCATCAAAAGTGAGAATAATGGATTTCTGAAATTTCTCACAGCAACCGAAAAACACACGTGCTAGTCGACTGCGCATGGGGCAGTCGACTGATACGTTATCAGATTCATTTTTCAGGTTTTCTGTTGAATTTCAGAAACCTCCAGAAAAATCAAAAAAATTCCAAAAATTGTAAAATTTTGCAGACATGTTTGAAATGATATACTCTATCAGGGAAAAATATTAGTCCATATAAAATTTCAAACATGCATGACTTTTGAGAAAAATCAAAAACCTTGAAAACCACTACATTTTGTATCACCCTTTCAATCCAATTTTGCAATTATGTAACTTTCAAAAGCATGACAAAGTATATAAAGCATAAAATGGTTTTCAAAGGTTTAAAATGTCCAACTATGATCTTTGGGCAAAGTGTCCATTGATTAAACACTTGCCTTCCCCATAGTTGGTCTAGTTTTCATATTTTGATACTTCTAATGGTCTAACAATGTGCCACAAGCACAAGTGAGCCAAATGTATCATCCTAATGGATCAAACACCCTTTTTCAAAGCTAATATCTCAAAGTTCATCCTAAACTTCCACAAAACACATTCTAAGGCCTCTTCTTAAGGATGTAAACTCCGATTCGGGAAGAGGCTTGGTAAAGATGTCGGCTAGGTTTGACTTTGATTCAACATAGTGTAGTTTTATGTCTTCCCTTGCCACATGGTCTCTAATGAAGTGATGTTTCACTTCAATGTGTTTTGTCCTAGAATGGTGAACCGGATTTTTGGTCAAATTGATTGTACTTACATTATCACACAAGACTTTGACCTTTGTGTAATGTAACTCATAATCTTCTAAGGTGTGCATGATCCAAAGGAGTTGGGAAACACACCCACTCATTGCCACATATTCTACTTCCGTTGTTGATAGGGCAACACATGGTTGTTTCCTACTACTCCAACTAACTAAGGAAGACCCAAGGAATTGACACCCTCCACTAGTGCTCTTCCTATCTAGCTTACAACCCGCATAATCAGAGTCGGTGTATCCAATTAGATCAACACTAGGAGTTCTAGGATACCAGAGTCTGACATTTAGGGTACCTTTCACATATCTTAGGATCCTTTTAACTACAACCAAATGAGACTCTTTGGTACAAGATTGGTACCTAGTGTAACGCCCGCCTTTTTCCCACACCTTGTGGTGTGGCGAGAAAGTCGTCGTTACGCTAAACATACATGTGCATAAAAAGATCTTAATGCAGCGGAATCATTTTTTTCTTCTAAACATGCTTTAACCATGCAACTAATACATGAAACATCTATACATGCCTGAACTTGTCATTCATAAACTTACATGCATAACATCATAACCTAACCGTTCCATAACTTATTCATCATCATCATAAGTAGCAAGTAACTTATCCGTAAACATAGCATCATGAGTCTTAAGTCATTCACTAGGCATAACCATTTTAAACATAACATAAAATCTAAGGAGACATTTCCAAAACCCAAGACATGCGATATGTGTAAATAAGAGGAATCCTTTGCCAAGTCACCGCCACACACACACATGCTTTTGCCTCTCCTGCTGCTTCCCTTAGTAACCTCTTGCTTGATCTGCGGTACGAGGAAGATAAGACTATAAGCACACAGGCTTAGTAAGACCCTTTCCTACTCACTAAAACCATACATCACTTAAACATAACATATCAAGTATCTGACATAACATAACTCTGAACATAAACATAAGCATAGTCATGACATAAGTCATAAGCATATGAACAACTACATAGCATGATTCCTAACATAACCATAGATCTACAACATACTTAGCATGACATAAATCTTAACATACATGAACATGAGACATACTTATACATGGCATAATTCTTAGCATACATGAACATGAAACATACTTATACATGGCATAATTCTTAGCATACATGAACATGAAACATACTTATCATAGCATAAGATATAAGCATAAGCATAAGCATAAAACATACTTACCCTGGCGCGATGCATAACATGAATGTATGCATGAGTCAAATGCATTTACTACATAAGGATGCTTAGTTTCAAAATCATACTTTTAAATGCTTAGCATAAACATAACATCATTGGGGTCCCCGGCTTGTACCACATACATACATCATAAGCGCGCATCCCTAAGTAAATACGAGGTAGCTAGCCTCGACCTACTAGGGTAAGGACAGCATAGTCGGTAGTCCCAGAACCGGGGCGTTCTTAAGGTGCCCATCCCTGTTGCACAGCTTCGGTAGTGCCAGAACCGTGGACAGCTTCGGTAGTCCAGAACCGGGGCGTTCTTAAGGTGCCCATTCCTTGGACCCTTACTTTAGTCCGGTACAAGCCCCATTCATAAAATAAAATAACTATGCTGCTTCATCATTCATACTTATCATTCATACTTATCATTCATACTTATTTTATATCATCGTTATGCCTTCATCATTCATACTTATCATTCATACTTATTATTCATACTTAAGGCATAACCATCATCTTCATTCATACTTATCATTCTTTATTCATAAAATAGGACATACATGCATAATCATGTTTCTAGTCATAAACATTACCTTGGTTCATAAAGCTTGCATGATCTTGATACATAAATAAACATGCACTTCAGACATGATACATTTCATCTAGCATACATAATCCTAGTATTCATCATAAAGCATGGATGATAGGCCACATATAAATAGGACGTATACTACTAGGGTTCATGACATTCATTCTAAAACATGCATATACCTTCATAAACCATAAATCTATTATAATCATTTATCAACATACATGCATCATTCTAATTATCATAACATATTCCTACCTCAATTACATATATTCCTGGTATATGATCAAAATATTCATGGGTGAAGCATAACATAAAATCTAACATACATAATCATGTGATATAACACAAACAAAGATTTTTGTACATAAAGGTCCTTACCTCATGCTTAACTACCTACTATCATCATGGTAACTTATAAACATACATTCTTGAGATCTTAACCCAAACCAAACCCTAGGTTTGGGTCTTGGCCGAAACCCTAAGGGGCCATGGGTCCATGGAAAATTTGCTTAGGTCATAATTAACATCCCCTACCTCACATATCATGCCATGGAAAAATCATTTGAACCCTTGATTGGACTTAACCTTAAGTCCTAGGCCTAAACATGGGTTGGCCGAAACCCTAGGAGGGTGACAAGCCCATAGGAAAATTCATATAATTACCATTATTACTCATAATATACCATAGGAACATATTAATCATACTTGGAAAGATTGGAGTTTACCCTAGCCCTTTTTACCTTGATGTGGCTGAAACCTTAGATGGGTTTTAAGGCACCAAAAATTTCCCTAGATCATAATCTATGCCTTACATAACATCATGAAACATTTAAGAGCACAAAAGAAAATTTACATCATCCCTAAGCCCAAGCAATAGCCTTGGCCGAAACCCTAGGCTCCACTTCATGGTTTTTTTTTCCAACTTAAATCTTAAACAAACATCTAAATCTTGTTAAGCATCAAGAACAATCATACCACAGGTGAGAAGGGTCTTACCTTGAGTTATCTTTGGTTTTTAGACCTTAAAAGAGAAGGAAATTGGAAATCTCTTTGACACTTGAACTCTCCTTGCCCTTGTAGCCTTGGAAGAGAACCTAGATCTTCAAAAGGGAGTCTCCTTGTGGAGTTTTTCCAAGGGAAATGGGGCTTGGGGGGTTTCGGCTAGGAGGGGAGGAAGAAGAAGAGGAGAAGAAAATGAATTGATGGAATGAGAGAAGAGAAAGGTAACTTCCCCTCTTATGCTTTTAATCCACATTAAGGGGGGGGGGGTAAGTGAAGAGTCATGGTGTCTCTTCCCTTGATGGCTCCTCCTTCTTCCCAAGCCTTAACAAAAATCCACTTCATTCCCTCATAGCACTCCCTTGCTAGGTGAATTGGTTAGAGCATGCATGGTTGTACTAGAGGTCCAAGGTTCAATTCTTGATGCATGCACTAATTTTCTATTTTATTTTCTATTATTTCAAAAATTCCTTAAAAATTCCCCCATAATTATGTTAATATTTCTCATTAAAATCCATTTATTTTTATATTAAATTCTACCTAAAATCCACCAATAATCATGGTACTAGAAAGCCCATATAAGGCCCATTAGTACTTAGTTTCTCAATTTAAATGAGAAAACCATGGGTTTCTAGGCTAAGGTTCGTACTAATATTTCTAGATCAAGGTTCGTACTAATATTTCTAGATCCTTCAGAAAATTATCTAGACATGCTTAATATTTTAAAGAAAATATTAAGAAAATTTTCCGGGTCGTTACACCTAACACACATACCTACCGCAAAAAGTATGTCGGGTCTACTAGCAGTTAGGTATAGGAGGCTACTAATCATGCTTCTGTATTGTTTAGAGTCTACCATTTTCCCTTCAAGGTCACTATCCATTTTCACATTGGTTCCTATGGGTGTAGATGCTACCTTAGCATTTTCTAAACCAAATTTCTTTAACATCTCCTTAGCATATTTGGTTTGAAAGACATGTGTACCTTCATTAGTTTGCTTAACTTGAAGACCTAAAAAGAAGGTCAACTCTCCTACAAGACTCATTTCAAATTCATCTTCCATACACTTGATGAATTCTTGTAGGAAGTCATTATTTGTTGACCCAAAAATGATATCGTCTACATAGACTTGGGCAACAAATATGTCCTTGTCCTTAGATTTTAGGAACAATGTAGGGTCAATTGTTCCTCTCCTAAACCCCTTAGACACCAAAAATGAAGAAAGCCTTTCATACCAAGCCCGGGGAGCTTGTTTCAATCCATATAAGGCTTTTCTTAATTTGAACACGTGTCTTGGATAGTTAGGGTTCTCAAACCCGGGGGGGTTGCTCTACATAGACCTCTTCCTTAATGATCCCATTAAGAAATGCCGACTTCACATCCATTTGGTGGAGTGTGAAACCCATGTGAGCGGCATAGGCTAGTATAATTCTAATAGATTCTAACCTAGCTACGGGGGCATAAGTTTCATCATAATCTAGTCCCTCAACTTGATTAAACCCTCTAGCTACCAATCTAGCCTTGTTCCTAGTGATTTTACCTTGGTCATCTAGTTTGTTCCTAAAGACCCATCTTGTGGTTACAATGGTGCAATCATTGGGCCTAGGAACTAACTCCCAAACTTCACTTCTCTCAAATTGATTTAGCTCTTCTTGCATGTCTAAAACCCAATCAGCATCTCCTAATGCTTCATCAATGGTTTTGGGTTCTAATTGGGAGATTAGAGCTATTTGACTAGTTTGATCCCTAAAATAGGACCTAGTCCTTACTCCTTGAGTTACATCACCAACTATTTGGTCAATAGGGTGATCATGGTGATGTCTCAAGGGCCTAGAGGTTGTGGGTTCATTTACTCCTTCTTCCTCATCCTCTAGGGTACTTCTTACTCCCCCTTGATCATTGCCCTCCAAATGTAGGTCTTGGATTCTTTGGGCAAAGGGTTGAACCTCTTCTATATCCTTATCAATTGAGGCTTTTCTAGGGTAGGTACTAGTTGTTTCATCAAATTTAACGTTCGAGGACTCGTCAATCACTTTTGTCCTCTTGTTGTAAACTCTATAACCCCTACTAGTCAATGAGTACCCTACTAGAATTCCTTCATCAGCTTTTGACTCAAATTTCCTTAGGTCATCTTTGGTATTTAAGATGTAGACTTTACATCCAAAGACCCTAAAATAGTGGACTTGAGGTACCCTTCCATTCCACAATTCAAAGGTTGTTTTCCCTAGAAACCTATGTACCAACACCCGGTTTTGAATATAGCAAGCGGTGTTAACCGCTTCGGCCCAAAAGTAGCTAGGAAGGGAATATGCATTAAGCATAGTCCTAGCAGCTTCTTGTAGGGCTCAGTTCCTTCTCTCAACTACCCCATTTTGTTGAGGAGTCCTTGGGCATGAGAATTCATGTTTGTATCCATTTTCAACATAAAATTATGTGAAACATGCATTTTGGAACTCCCCACCGTGGTCACTCCTAATTTGGTTTATTTTGGTATGTTTTTCATTTTCTACCCTTTTACTAAATCCGATAAAGATCTCTAGGGTATCAACCTTATGTTTCAAAAAATAAACCCATGTAAACCTAGAAAAATTATCTACTATGACTAGACAATATTTGCTCCCCACAAGTGAGGGAGTACTATGACAATCAAAAAGATTTATATGCAAAAGCTCTAAAGGTAAAGAAGTAGTGGTTAGGGTTTTACCTTTGTGTGATGCTTTTGATTGCTTACCCTCTTGGCATGCATCACACAACTTGATCTTCTCGTACTTGATCATTGGTAGCCCCTTCACCAACTCTTCCTTGGCCACTCTTGCAATGCTCCTCATGTTGACATGTCCAAGTCTCCGATGCCACAACCATCCTTCTTCTTCTTTGGACATGAACCACTTAGCAACATTGTTAGTAGCATAAGTAAGATCA
>JAGFNQ010000324.1:0-138445 GCA_024364735.1 Boesenbergia rotunda | reverse complement strand
TGGTTGTCCCTCCGCATCCCACCAAGATTAAATGCATTGCTCTGCTTTGGCAGATTCAACAATCGCATATGATCGTGGTAGTGATGGGTATCAAGGCTCGTTAGGCATATACGAGTTGATTTCGATTTAGATCTAATCTAATCGATGATGTGCATCGTATTTAGGCATTTATTAAATCTAATTTAACCTAAATGTGTATTAGGTGCACATCAAGATGTGGTTCCCACATTACATGTGCATCACATACACTCATGTATATTCTATTCTATACTAACATGCATCACATACATATAAGCAAAAATAAAATATACAAGAAAATTAAAGTGTGATTAGTCATGGCCCTACTAAGATCTTCTCAAGCCAATGAGAAGATCCTTTGGTCAACCTAGGGTCTAGGCAGCAGCTTCTCCAAGCTCCTCCTTCCAGAACCCCATGTGTTGTCGGCTTGCTTCCCACGAGTCCGTCTTCTCCAGAATTTCCTTCATCTTCAATTTTGTACATTACAAAATTTATACTCGAGTTACATTCGAGTCTTAAACTAATTTTAACAGAAATAATAAATAAAAGGCCGACACGCAGGTCGCAATCACAATACAACACACACAACACAAATAACGGCACGCAGGCCGTAATATGAATTACACACATATTTTAATCTAATTAAAATAGGGTCTTGGGCCATGACCATCACACTACTGTACATAATTCAAAATTATGTATTTTACAGAAATTTATCTAATTTTTCTATGTATTTTACGAATTTTATGAGTCACAACTCCACGGCGGTCCCGTTAAGCGGGTTTCGGGCACAATCACGTGACAAGGCCCCTTGCGGGGTTAGGGGCGGCGCCCCTACTCACGAAATTAATTTCGTGAGTGTCGTATCGCGATCTAACAGTGCCTAACCCGCTGTCCCAAAATCTATTTGGGCGAAACTTGCCGTTTCGGAGAAGTTTTTCTCGGTGGTCGAAGTGTACAAGTGCTTCGCACTCGTTGCTTCGCCTCTACGAGAAAAATACTCACAAAATCCTAAAAATTAGAAAAATTACAGAATCATAAACTACTCTAAATTTTGTATCCCATACAAAAAAAATAAATACGTGCTTCGCACGTGGCTCTGATACCACTGTTGGGTTTTTCGGGCCGCGAAAACCGCCTTTTCGCGTCGCGGAAACCCCGAGAACCCAAAGCCATGGATCTCGTGCGAAGAAAAATTCCGAAACAAAAATCACGTATTCATTTCATGCTCAAAACTCGATCTACTCCTAGATCTAAAGAGGGATAAACCATTTTACCTTTGGTGCGTGCCCCGCTTAATCCCGCTCGCTCCTTTTGGATGTCGGATCTCTAGGACGTCAAGTGCCGTCCCTCTAGAAGTATCCACGCGAACAAAGTGGATGGAGGAAACCCTTTAGGTGTGCTAGCACCTTTCAAGGGTTCGGCCAAGAGGAGAAGAAGAAGAAGAGCACCAACACTTGGAGGAGGAAGAAGAGAAGACACACCATGAAAAATGGAACCAAAACTTGGTTTTTTCTCTCATTGTGGCCGGCCACATAATGGCCATTAATGGCCATTAATGGCCATTAAGTGGCCGGCCATAACCCCCTTTCAATTTGAATTCAAATTCAAATGGGGGGTTACAACCTTTGGAGATGATGTGGAGCATCATCATTGGTCAAATACCAAGCCAAGTCATCACTTGGTCAAGTCAAGGTGAGGTGGCCTTTTGGTCAAGTCAAACTTGACCATTAATCTTCCTTGATGAGGTGGCATCCACACTTAATGCTCTTGATGATGTGGAGCATCATCAATGGTTGGCTCCATGCCAATTCATCACCATGATGTGGCATTAAGTCAAGTCTAACTTGAGGTGGATTTGGGTCAAGTCAAACTTGCCTTTTATGGACTTTCCATATTTAGTCAAGTCAAACTTGACTCCATTTCTTCTCCCATGTCAAGTCTAACTTGAAGTGGAACCAAGTCAAGTCAAACTTGATTTGGATTTGGGTCAAGTCAAACTTGCCTTTTATGGACTTTCCATATTTAGCCAAGTCAAACTTGACTTCATTTTTTCTCCATCTATTTGTTCTTTGTGTGTGACCCTATAGGTTCTTGTAACGTTGGCAATGCTTCTAACCTCTTAGAAACATAAGCAATGAGCGGTATCTAGCAACACATCATTGCTACCCAAGTTACAAGAATGTTGAGATCCAACATCACCAATGTGACTACTAATTATGACTTTCATAATATGTGACAATGTCCTTCTATCGTCGATATCTAGATTGATCTTCTATGAAGCATAGACCGTGTCATCCTCCAATCAATCTATGTGTCTTGAACTCCAAGTAGACTCACTATAATCAAATAAGCTCAATATCTCATATTGCCTTATTTGGGCATGGCCATGCACTTAGTGATCTCACTCTATCAAGACTATGATATCTCTCCCGTCATATAGGAGGGATAGATCCCATCTACATCACTCACATCCCTCCGCATAATTTGTTACATACCCAGTAATCGCCTTTATAGTCCACCCAGTTACGGGTGACGTTTGACGAAACCAAAGTACATAACTCCTTATGTAGGGAACTATGGTGACTTCAGGTCTAAGGACTAATAGTCATACTAATAGTCACATGAGAAAGTATATGACACTCATATAACGATCCATGATACTTTCTCATGGTGGGTCATTCAGTATACATTCTCCAATGCATGCTCATGTGTCAACTTGATATCTCATATCCATGACTTGTGAGATCAAGTCATCGTGTTGACCTACATGCTAGTCTCTATGCATTAACATTGTCCCTGAATGTTAATACTTTACTAGGAATAATTAAGAGTAGTGTTCTCTATATCATCTCACTATCGATTCAACCAATCGATTGATATAGATATGAACCTACTACCAAGGACGTTATTACACTTAGTTATTTGGCACCAATACAAGTAAGTATAATAACCATAATCAAATGCCTTTATATATATATATGAAATATGATACAATGAGTCCATACAACAACCATCACATGATTGGCTCTAGGGCTCTCACTAACACAATTTTGGGCTGACGGTGAAAGAGAGGATTAGTAAGATTTGTGTTCGGATTGTCTTCTTCCAAGGAGAGGCCGACGGCATCCCTTTGGTAAGGGATTGGTTGGCGCAAGGAGAAGGGATCAACTTGGTGACCACGGATCTTGGTAGATCGTCGCCCACACGACGTCCAAGAGGGGAGGGTCATACGATAGAAGATCGTAAGGTAACGGAAGGTATATTCTTCCCTGGCTCCTTATGTTCTTATTTTGTGCCTTACTTATTTGCCTCGTCATTTCATGTTTGTTATTTAATTATTTTGATTGCGTATCATAGTCAATAATTATTTAACTGGACCCCGACCATAAACACAAAAGTCGGCGATCAACTCGTCGCCTTTTCCGCGGTTGAACGGTCGAGCAAATTGCAATACCAAATTTTGGTTATTGGCTAAGTTGCAATTTGAATCGTTCGATACGGCACGAGATGGTCGATGGGAGACGGCTCTTCACTCGGATTAATTTTTAATCCGTAGGCATAGAGAGGTCTCTCAAATCGACCAGGTATTCGCTTAGGAAACCCACCAAGCCATACCCAACATTAGGGACTTGGCCGAAAACCCTAGAAGGCCATAGGTCTTTAGAAAAATTTGCATAACCATGGTTAACCTCCAATACCTTACTTATCATGTCATAGGAACCCACTTGGACCCTTAATTGGTTTTAACCCCAAAGTCTAAAGCCTTATTCATGCTTGGCCGAAACCCTAGGGGAGAAATAACCCCTAGAAAATTCATGTAGGTCTCCATTATCATCCATAGTCTATCATAGCAAAACATACCAATCATGCTTGAGGGATTAAAATTAATCCCTAGCCCTATACTTGATGTGGCCGAAACCCTAGATGGGTTTTAGGGCATCAAAACTTCCCTAGCTCATAATCTATGTCTTACATAATATCATGAAACATTTAAGAGCACAAAAGAAAATTTACATCATCCCTAAGCCCAAGCAATAGCCTTGGCCGAAACCCTAGGCTCCACTTCATGTTCTTTTCTCCAACTTAAATCTTAAACAAACATCTAAATCTTGTTAAGCATCAAGAACAATCATACCACAGGTGAGAAGGGTCTTACCTTGGGTTGTCCTTGGTTTTTAGACCTTAAAAGAGAAGGAAAAATGGAAATCCCTTTGATACTTGAACCCCTCTTGCCCTTGTAGCCTTGGAAGAGAACCTAGATCTTCCAAAATAGAGCCCTTGGTGGAACTTTTCCTAAGGGGGAGAGCACCTTGAAGTTTTGGCTAGAGCAAGGAGGAAGAAGAAATGAAGAGGAGAAGGGAAATTGTAACTTCCTAACCACCTTTATACCACATTAAAAGAGGCAAGTGAAGAGTCATGGTGTCTCTTCCCTTGATGACTCTTCATTTTTTCCAAGCCTTAACTAAGATCCACTTCATTCCCTCATAGCACTCCCTTGCTAGGTGAATTGGTTAGTGCATGCTTGGTTGTACAAGAGGTCTAAGGTTCAATCCTTGGTGCATGCACTAATTTCCTATTTTATTTTTATTTTATTTCCTACCATTTCGAAATTTCCTTAAAAATTCCCCCATAATTATGTTAATATTTCTTATTAAAATCCATTTATATTTATATTAAATTCTACCTAATTAAAACCCATTTTTGGATCCCCTATAAGGCCCCTTAGTACTTAGCTTCTCAATTTAAATGGGAAAACCATGGATAATTGCACTAAGGTTTATACTAGTATCTCTACGTTCCTCGAGAATCTATCTAGACATTATCAATATTTTAAAGAAACTATTGAAAGGATTTTGTGGGTCGTTACAATCTCCCATACCTCTTGAAAGTTCGTCCTCGAACTTAAAAATAGCTCCGGGTACTTGCGTCTCATCTCGTCCTCGCGTTCCTAGGTAGCTTCCTCGAACCTTTGTCTTTGCCATAGAACCTTGACTAAGGGTACCTCCTTTCTCTAGTTTTGTCCGTTAGTTATGCACCTCTTAGATCGACATTGCTACATCATTACATTTAGGTGCTTCTAATACATAACTATGATTTCATCTCAACCATCTTTTTCCGTACGCGTTATAGCAAATCTTAGTGGCCTGACAACATTCTACATGGATTCCCTTGAAATTTGTTTTTTTTCTAGCTCTACTTATTTACCACTGTTTCTATCACTTATTGTCATAATTTTTTTTTCTACTATTAAGCTATACACGAAAGAATATGATCTAACGTATTCCTATTTAATTTCATGTGGTACTTCAAACAAGATTCTAACTTTCACTTACTATGTACGAGTTTATCATCCATGTACCAACTTATTACTCCGAATTACTCTCCTCAATTAGCACTGATTTCAATGTCTCTGCTTCTCACATACATCTTTTATCTCCTTCACTCTACTTTTATAACACTTCTTTTCATCACTTTTAACGATACAACTAGTGCTTATAGCATCGCCTACTTACTACAAAAACTTATCTTGTTTCTAGATCTACTTAACGCTATATTACTCTACCTCATCTATTTTATTTTGGATAACTCTCCAAGGCCTCTGCCCTCTCACTCCATCTATTTCTAACCTAGTGACTTACATTCACTAACTACCTTTATCTATCAAATCTCACTCTTATCCAATCTAATCTACCAGACAATCTAACTCAACCTCAAAGACAACATCTCTACTTCTACAAACTCAATCCATGCTAACAATTCTTTTACCACCCAGTAATTCCTATTTATTTATCAAGTCATTCCTTTCCACTCAGAGTTTTTTTTTTTACCAGAATTTGTAAAATATTCCTATATCAATCTTTTCCCCAAATCTATAGTTTATTAGATCGTTTCACCTAGTAAATTTGCTTGACCTAGAGTTCTTACTACGTTCTTGCCTTTGATAATATTAACATCTAGTTCCTTCATACAGAGTTGTAGCTAAGGTCCTATTCACTGATCCCTATCACTCTTTCTTTCTCATATCAAGAATATTACTCTATTGCCACTACTATGTATATCTGTTTAAAAGTCAAATAACATAACACCTTAATCTGTTCCTAATAGATATACATCACTAACTCTTCATTTCATAACTACTATAATCTCTTAGAATACCCGCACTAAATACTTTACTCCCTTAATACTATAGCTAATAAGTCTCCATTAATAAAGCACTATCCTCTCTTTACTCTAGGCTCATCGCTAAATATTAATATACGTCTTTCATCAACAGTACAAACTTGCTTTGGTTCACAACTCTTCTTAGTTCCAGACCGTCATGACACTCATACAGATAATCTCCTCATTACTTACCCATTCCTCCTCTCACATCTACTTGCTCTTCTTTTCCAATTTAATCCGTTTCACCACCACTCAATCATTTACTATATTTATTCTACATGACTACAGTTACATAAGTTAAATCTCCACGAATCACTCTCGCTCACTATCACTCACATATAAAAGACTAGTAAGGCTAATATAAGTTTTGTTATTCCTACCCGTATATCCAATTCTAAAGCATTTGAATTTCCTAAAAATGAGGTAAAGTGGAGTTCACCTTACATATCCTAAAAGTACTTGCTATCCTAAAATATATCCTTCGTACTTGCATATTCTAGAATCATAAAATATCATCCATACTTACATATTCTTGAATCATAAGGTATCATCCATACTTGGATATTCTAAGGTCATAAGGTATCATCCATACATGCATTTTCTAGAATCATAAAATATCATCCATACTTACATATTCTTGAATCATAAGGTATCATCCATACTTGCATGTTCTAAAATCTAAAGGTATCATCCATACTTGCATTTTCTAGAATCCTAAAATATCATCCATACTTACATATTATTGAATCATAAGGTATCATCCATACTTGCATGTTCTAAAATCATAAGGTATCATCCATACTTGCATTTTCTAGAATCCTAAAATATCATCCATACTTACATATTCTTGAACCATAAAAGAATATCATAAAAGAACATAAGGTATACATAGAGGTACTTACTTGGAAGCTGCAGGAAGGAGGCTTGATGTGTGTGTAGTGAGATGGTAAATTGCTCTGATACCAACTTGTAACGCCCGCTTTTTCTTTTCAGGGCGTTACGTTAACATACATATACGCATATGGACTTCTTAATGCAGCGGAATAAATTTTAACATTATGCACATGCGTTTAGACCATGCACTTATAACTTAAATCATGTTGACACATTCTTGGCTACCATTCTTAAACATAGCGACATAGTAGACTTAGCATCATTCTTAATCATGTAGCATCATTCTTAAACATATTTGCATGGTCATCATATAAAGGGAGTAAGACATAGGATCTTTTCGTTTCTTGTGCCAAGTCATTGCCACACACACACACTTGCCCCTCCTGCTGCTTCCCTTAGCTGAAGACCTTATACTTGATCTGCGGTATAAGAACATAAGACTATAAGCACATAGGCTTAGTAAGACCCTTTCCTACTCACAAAAACCATACGTCATATCATACATGAACATATGAAACATTCAACATAGCATAACATAATTATCATTGCATAATTCTTAACATGAACGTAAGCATATAACATGACATTCATTAACATAACATAAGCATATAACATGGCACCGTTCTTAACATAACTTAATCATATAACATGGTTCTTAACATAACATGAGCATAGCATGGTTCTTATCGTAACATAAGCATAGCATGGTTCTTAACATAACATAAGCATAGCGTGGTTCTTAACATAACATAAGCATAGCATGGTTCTTATCATAACATAAGCATAGCATGGTTCTTATCATAACATAAGCATAGCATGGTTCTTATCATAACATAAGCATAGCATGTCATAAGTCATAAGCATATGAATAGCTACATAGCATGATATACTTCTTAACATACATGAGCATGAGACATACTTATACATGGCATAATTTCTCGGCATACATGAACATGGAACGTAGCATGATATATAAGCATAAGCATAACATAAAACATACTTACCCTGGCGCGATGCATAGCATGGATGTATGCATGAGTCAAATGCATTTACTACATAAGGATGCTTAGCTTTAAAATCATACTTTTTAAATTCTTAGCATAAACATAACATCATTGGGGTCCCCGGCTTGTACCACATACATACATCATAAGCGCGCATCCCTAAGTAAATACGAGGTAGCTAGCTTCGACCTACTAGGGTAAGGACAGCATAGTCGGTAGTCCTAGAACCGGGGCGTTCTTAAGGTGCCCATCCCTGTTGCACAGCTTCGGTAGTGCCAGAACCGTGGACAGCTTCGGTAGTCCAGAACCAGGGCGTTCTTAAGGTGCCCATCCCTTGGACCCTTACTTCGGTCCGGTACAAGCCCATTCATAAAGTAAAATACATATGCATACTTCATCATTCATACTTGACATATCATAGGAACAGCTACGGTAGTTCTAGAACCGTGGACAGCTTAGTCGGTAGTCCAGAACCGGGGCGTTCTTAAGGTGCCTATCCCTTAGCATGACATAGACATACTTAACATTTCATCATTCATACTTAATATCATGATACCTTAAAGGCATGAACATTCATCATCATTCTTCATTTTCATTCATAAGATATGTCATGCTTACATCATTTTGTCTTAGGCCATGGTTATCATTTTCGTTCATCATCTTCATTCTTAAACATAGCATACATACATATCATCCATAGAGCATGGCATACATACATAACATTCATAAAACATGCATGGTTAGGATACATAGCATACATACATGTTATTCCTAAAGAATGGCATACATACATAACGTTCATAAAACATCCATGGTTAGGGTACATAGCATACATACATGTCATTCCTAAAGCATGACATACATACATAACATTCATAAAACATCCATGGTTAGGGTACGTAGCATACATACATGTCATTCCTAAAGCATGGCATACATACATAACATTCATAAAACATGCATGGTTAGGGTACATAGCATACATACATGTTATTCCTAAAGCATGTCATACATACATAACGTTCATAAAACATCCATGGTTAGGGTACGTAGCATACATACATGTCATTCCTAAAGCATGGCATACATACATAACATTCATAAAACATGCATGGTTAGGGTACGTAGCATACATACATGTCATTCTTGAGAACTTAACCCAACCAAGCCCTAGATTAGGGACTTGGCCGAAAACCCTAGAAGGCCATAGGTCTTTAGAAAAATTTGCATAACCATGGTTAACCTCCAATACCTTACTTATCATGTCATAGGAACCCACTTGGACCCTTAATTGGTTTTAACCCCAAAGTCTAAAGCCTTATTCATGCTTTGCCGAAACCCTAGGGGAGAAATAACCCCTAGAAAATTCATGTAGGTCTCCATTATCATCCATAGTCTATCATAGCAAAACATACCAATCATGCTTGAGGGATTAAAATTAATCCCTAACCCTATACTTGATGTGGCCGAAACCCTAGATGGGTTTTAGGGCATCAAAACTTCCCTAGCTCATAATCTATGCCTTACATAATATCATGAAACATTTAAGAGCACAAAAGAAAATTTACATCATCCCTAAGCCCAAGCAATAGCCTTGGCCGAAACCCTAGGCTCCACTTCATGTTCTTTTCTCCAACTTAAATCTTAAACAAACATCTAAATCTTGTTAAGCATCAAGAACAATCATACCACAGGTGAGAAGGGTCTTACCTTGGGTTGTCCTTGGTTTTTAGACCTTAAAAGAGAAGGAAAAATGGAAATCCCTTTGATACTTGAACCCTTCTTGCCCTTGTAGCCTTGGAAGAGAACCTAGATCTTCCAAAATAGAGCCCTTGGTGAAACTTTTCCTAAGGGGGAGAGCACCTTGAAGTTTCGGCTAGAGCAAGGAGGAAGAAGAAATGAAGAGGAGAAGGGAAATTGTAACTTCCTAACCACCTTTATACCACATTAAAAGAGGCAAGTGAAGAGTCATGGTGTCTCTTTCCTTGATGACTCTTCATTTTTCCCAAGCCTTAACTAAGATCCACTTCATTCCCTCGTAGCACTCCCTTGCTAGGTGAATTGGTTAGTGCATGCTTGGTTGTACAAGAGGTCTAAGGTTCAATCCTTGGTGCATCCACTAATTTCCTATTTTAATTTTATTTTATTTCCTACCATTTCGAAATTTCCTTAAAAATTCCCCCATAATTATGTTAATATTTCTTATTAAAATCCATTTATATTTATATTAAATTCTACCTAATTAAAATCCATTTTTGGAGCCCCTATAAGGCCCCTTAGTACTTAGCTTCTCAATTTAAATGGGAAAACCATGGATAATTGCACTAAGGTTTATACTAGTATCTCTACATTCCTCGAGAATCTATCTAGACATTATCAATATTTTAAAGAAACTATTGAAAGGATTTTGCGGGTCGTTACACCGTTGACCACATTGACTAAACCTTAGGTATATTTTCACTTATAGTTCTGCCAAACATCAGGTCCTGTTTAGCTAACCCTTTGTCAAGCTTGATCAAACCTGGGTTTATCCTACCAAACATCAGGTCCTGTTTGGTTTAACCCATGATCATTATGACTAACCTTAGTATATTGTCAAATATCGAAACCCTAGAGAATGACTGTTCATCACTGATGCTCTTGGCACAAAAAATCTCTCCCTTTTTGATGTTTGACAATAATCTTAAGTTAGGATAGGTCTAAGGGTTCTAGATTTAACACTTGGGAGAAATTGAAAAAAAAAAAACTAACTTAAGCCTCTCTCCCCCTTTGTCACACATCAAAAGGAAATGTAGGATAAAAAAAATTTGCACCAACAATAAGATTTTCGAAAAAAAAAATCTAACTTAAGCCTCTCTCTCTCTCTTTTAAGATAATCTCCGTTCCCCTTTTTGAAAATACTTAAGATATTTTTTAAAAAAATTGATTTTCAAAATTCTTCCCCCTTTTAAAAAAAACTATGTACCTGTCTAGAAAATATTCTAAAGGGCACTAAGTACTTTTAAAAAAATATTGCACCAATAATATATGAATTTAAAAGGAATTTGAACTTCCCTAAGTCTGACATAATCCTAGGAATCTTGTTGATCACAAGAAAATTCATGTGTCTTAGGGATTTTCCATAAATGAAGATTTTCAATGTATTTTGGTTTTGAAAAATAATAATTTTCTTGATTTGGTTTCTTTTCTAGTCTGACACAATCCTAGGGAACCTTGTTAACTATAAGAAAAATTTTTCTAAGTGTCCTGGAAAATTTTCCAAACTTAAGGTAAAGCATTTTCAAAAATATTCAAGAAATAAAAGGTTTTCAATATAATTCTTTTTTTGAAAAAATGGGAATATTGTATTTTAAAAAATAAAGTATATTTTTTTAAAAGTGTTTGAAAGTATAATATTTTTTGAGATCTAATGGTTCTTTTAATTTGAATCTCCCCCTAAATCTGACACAATCCTAGGAAGCTTGTTAACTACAAGTTGATCTTCCTCTGAGTCTTAGGGTTGGATTCAAACAAAAAGAACTTAAAACATTTAAGAAATATTTTGAAGTTTTTTGAAAATATAGTGCTTTTGAAACTCTCAATGTTTCTTTTAATTTGAACCTCCCCCTAAACCTAACAAAGACCTAGGAATTTTGTTGACCATAAGTTGATCTTCCTCTGAGTCTTAGGGTTTGATTCAAAAGAAAAGAAAAAAAATAAGAAATATTTTAAAATAATCCTGAATAATACATTAATTTCTTTTGACTCCCCTAAATTTGACACAATCTTAGGAATTCTTGTAAATCATTAAGAAGTCTTCCTATGTGTCTTTAGAGTTTATCCAAATCATAAGAGCAATTAAAACAATTGTTGAAAAATATTTTTGAAAGAATATGATAACTTTCAAAGAAATAATTTTTGAAAAATATTTTTCTTAAAGAACAAACCATTTTGAAAGATATGATTTTTCAAAAAGAATAATTTTTGATAAATAGTTTTCTAAAAATCCGTAAAAATAAAGACTCCCCCTGAACTTGACACCTTCTGGCTACTCATGTTAACTACAAGGACCTCTACCTAAGTATCTTAAGGGACTTTAGTGTTGACTTAGAAGGTTTGTGTCTAAGTGTAGGTCAATCAATTTTCGAAATGATATATAATTTTTAAAATATGTATTTATAGCTAAACACCCAATCAAGCATGAAATTCATTAAAACATTATTCTGTTTAAACATTATTTTGAAAATAGATTTTTAAGAAAATATCCTTATGATTTTGAAAACATTTTCAAAGACATTTGCCAATTAATTAGTCCTTAACATCTTACCCATTCTTTGTGTCGCAGTACAAGCAAGCGCGATTGCCTTATAGGTGTTTGTGAGATGCTTGAATAATTTTTCTCAATTTAATTTATAGATTGCTTGAACTTGAGTTAGATTCAAGTTTAACAATTAGTAATTTAAAAGTAGATTTCAATAATTATCTTTTAGGTCTTGGCGAGGCACAGAGGCCTTCTTTGGTCGTAGCCTTATTGGATCATCAATCCTTTCCTTAGACAAAGTATTTTAAAGAAATAATACTTTTAATTTACTCTTTTGAAAAACTCTTGTCTAACTAGTCTAGGATGTCACAAGGTAGCTTCGGCTAGTTCCACTTAGCTGGGTCGATCAAGTCGGGTACTCCTTACCCTTCATGTCTTCCTAGGCTAAGCTTCCCTAACGTACTATCATCTCGCCCCACCCTAGTACTAGGTTAGGCAAGTATCAACCAATCTTTTTCCTATTTATCCATTCTAAATTAGGCAGAAAAGTGAACATGGATGACATGGAAAATATATAAGAAAAGATGGGCAGATGCATGAGCATGACATTTGTGCATGAGTCAATCAGGTCAAATCATTTTTATTAGGTATCTAATCATGTATCAAATTCTCAATTTGATACAGAACGTGTGAATCCGCGAATATGTCAACCCACTTAGACATATTAATTATTATTAAGTTACATGTTTCAGTTGGGTAGGATATTATTTAGTTTTATATTTGAAGGTAATTAATTAGAATTTAGTTTGAAGTTTTTGTTAAATTAAGGATTGAATTTGTTATTAAAGTTAATTGTTAATTAATTAAGATTTTAAGTTATTATAATTTAAGAATTAGTTGAAATTTTAGGTTGTTAAGAATTAATTAATGTTTAAATTATTAAGAATTAATTAAGGTTCAAATTATTAAGAATTAATTAAGATTTAAATTATTAAGAATTAATTAAGGTTTACATTATCAATAATTTATTAAAATTTAGATTATTAAGAATTAATTAAAGGTTTGATTATTAAGAATTAATTAAAGATTAAATTATTAAGAATTAATTAAGGATTAAATTATAAAGAATTAATTAAAGTTTAGGTTATTAAGAATTAATTAATATTTAAATTATTAAGAATTAATTAAGGTTTAAATTATTAAGAATTAATTAAGGTTTAGATTATTATGAATTTTGGGTCTAGTTGCATCATTTCAATTAATTTAAATATCTCTGATTCATCTATTATTTCTTTTGCATTTATATTTTCAAGTTTGTTTAATACTTCTACTTTATTTTAATTTTTGTAAGCCTTATTAAATATAGCTTTAATTTTAATAAATTTATTTTCATCTTCATCTTCAGAGTTATATTCAGAAATTGTATCATTATCTTCAAAATAGGTAGAATAATTTTCAGGACGACTAATTAAAGTTGTAGCATTATATTCAGAAATGGGTTGAACATTATCTTTAGAAATATATTGAGTATTATCATCAATATTATTAGAATTATCAGTAATAATTTCATCATTATTCGCAGAATCATCAGAATTAATAGTAATATTATTAATTAGAATTTCCTCATTATCCTAAGAATTATTAGAGTTCACAGTAATATTATTAATTAAGATTTCATGATTATCCTTAGGATTATCAGTATTATTAGAAAAATTATTAATTAAAATATTAGAATTAATTTCACAAATTGTAGCATTAATATTATGGATTAATGAATTAATATTTGATATTTTAATATTCACTAAATCTGATTTAGATTCATCACTTATTAATTTATCATGCAAGATATTTAAATTATTATTAAAGTAATCTAATTTAACAGGAAAATTAACATAAGGATTATCTACCTTGAAAGAAAATTTATCTAATTTTGCAGGAATTTGAAGAACATTTTTGCCATATTATTTGTTTTCATACCTTCTTCACTGTGGTCGAACACTAGTTCTTGTAGTGTCCCTACTTTTGACACTTGAAACAGCGGATGTGACTTTTGTCCCTCCAGACTCCTGGTGTTGGTACCTCCGTTGCTGTCGGTGGTGAAGTTTGAATCTTACGAGTAGGACACTAGTTTTTATAGTGTCCTCTCTTACTGCACTTAAAACAAATAATATGAAACTTAAAAATTGACATAATTTAAAATATACCAGTATTCACCCTGTTGGGTATGGCTTGGCGGGTTTCCTAAGCGAATACCTGGTCGATCCTAGAGACCTCTCCATGTCTATGGAGACCCGTCTCCCATCGACCATCTTGTGCCGCATCGAACGATCCAAATCACAACTTGGCCAATTACAAAAATTGGCCTTGTGATTTGCTCGACCGTTCGACCGTCGAAAAGGCGACGAGTTGATTGTCGGATTTTGTATTTACGGTCGGGGTCCAGTTAGTTAATTAACAACTATGATACAAAATCAAATTAACAAACGAACACACATGAAATGATGAGGTTAGTAAACATATCACAAAATTGACATAAGGATAATGAATGGAGCATGGGAAGAGATATACCTTCCCGATCATCTCGCGGTTTTCTACCTTATGTCCCTCCCTTCGTGGACGTCATGTGAGTGACATTCTACCACGAACCGAGATCACTGAGGCTATCCAAATGAGGTCTTCCCTTGGCTTGGCCAAAATCTAAAACCCTAGCCACTAGGGTTTTGCGCCGCAAGCCTCACCTCCTCTCCCTTAGCGGCGCCGACCGCCGGAGCCGCCCAAAAGCCCTCCAAACCAGCCGCGCACCTTGAGAGGATGGAGAAGTAGATGATGGAGAAGAAGGAGATCCATCTCCCTCACCCAAAGCTAGCCGAAACCCCTCCTCACCTTCAACCTAGCGCCGCCACCGCAAGCCTCCTTGCGCCACTCTCCGCCGGCCGCCAGCCCTTCTCCCTTCACCGCCGAGCACCACAAAAGGAAGAAGACCCTTCTTCCTTGTCTATGTTGGCCTTGGACAGGAGATGGTGAAGAAGAGAAGAAGAAAAGAGGGAAGGAGCTCCCTCTTGATCCCTTGTGCCGGCCTTGACCTAGGAGAGAGAAGGAGGGAAGGAGAGAAAAGGGAGAGGCCTTGGGTGTGTTCTCTTGGATCAAGCCTTGGTTTCATGATCTCCTAGGGTATTTATAGGGCTAGGGTAGGGACCAAGAGGAGTTGGATCATGGCCACTAATGGATCTAAACCCGATCCATTAATTAAGATCCATTCCACTAAAGGATCTTAATTGAACTTCCTCACCAACCCCCATATTTTTATATGGGCTCCACATATTATGAGTCATCCATCCCCCCACCCCTCGTGTTTAAGATCTCGAATGCTCGTTAATTAATTTAAATTACTGATAATTCAAATTAATTAACTTCTGGATCCTTGACTAGTACCACTCAACCTTATCATCGTGCAGGATCAAATCCACCTGCAGGGATTAGCACGATGAACCATTTGAGCTCATCAAGGAACCATCATCAACCCGACTCACCAGGACACGGATTCCGTCAATAATCAACAGTGCATCATATTATTAATATTATTTTCCAACTTACCGGACCTATCGATCTAACAGAATAGATCTCGCCCATTGGTGAATCAAAAAAATAATAATTAATAATATATGCCCGTTATTATACCGGGATTAAGGGATCGTACTCCATAATATAAACTAAGGTCCTATCCAATTATCGAGTCAGTACAAATTGGATAACCTGGGGTTTCGATCCTACTCAATGTACTCAAAGCACACTAGTGTAATTCTATGGTCAAGACCAACCACACCTAATTAGTCTACAACCATCCCAATGAGTTGTCCAATTCCATCTCGGTTGTAGGCCTCTTATTTATACTAAGCAAGAAACTGATAACATGATCTTCCGTGTGACACCACACACCATGTTATCTACAACGCAAAGTAATTGGACTTTATGCATGTACTAATGTAAACAAGCACCTAGTGTAGTTGTGATTCTCATTTCATAACTAAGATGTTCATATAACGAAATTCATGTCTAACAGTATACACATCTTACACACCCTTGCTCCCCCTCAATTCCTAGCGTTGTTGCTCCTTCGACTATTAGTCCGATGAAGAGCTACCTGCTCTGATACCACTTGTAGGATCGGTGTCGGTCGATAGAGAGGGGGTGAATATCGACTCGTAATTTTCTTCAAAAAACTTCGTCGTTCGTCTTTCTATCATAGTTAGTATGCAGCCAAAATAATAATAAAGAAAAATAAAGACAACAGTACACGCGGGATATATTTACTCGGTTCCTGACACCCCAGGGTCAGTACGTCCAAGGCCTATGTACTCGGCGTGAGTCCACTAATGGTCTCCTTTCTGAAATTTCCGGAGGCGGAGAATACCCATCTTACAGTTTGAATTACAAGTACAAAAGAATGAAATTAAATACAACTTGTAAACGAAAAGACAAACCAACGGAAAAGTGAAGATCCAGCCAATCCGAAAGTCCAAAGTGCAACGCACTTCCTCCTGGAGCCTCTTTGGTCGTAGAGCTTCGTGTTGAGCACTTTTGCTTCGCATAGATTTCTTTAGAGGATGAAGAAAATTGTTGTTCTGAAGTGAGGGGTCGAACTCCTTTATGTACTGCATTCTTATGTGCCTCAGAGCTCTTGGGCGGCTGCCATGTCTGGTCAAAACTTCATCCATAGCAGAGAGAATCATGCAGGGATAACACTGCATTCCCAGGCACCTGGGAAGCCTCAGGCGCCTAGCTTTCTAGGCGCCTAGGAGGGGATGCCCACAACTTGGGCCCCCAACCCTCTTGGGCGCCTGATTCATTCAGGCGTCCAGGAAGGTTCTTCCCGGGTCCACTTTTTCCTGCGTTTGTTCTCCTATCTTGCCTCCAACTCTAGGTACCTACAAGACAACAAACACAAGATAAACATGTGGGATCAGATTGAATCGATAAAGGGGGGGTGAATATCATCGATAAATTTTTAGAAATACCAAGAGTAATTGCGCAGCGGAAAAGCAAAAACAATCGCTAACACTTTTGTTATTACTTGGTTCGGAGTCGCAGTCGGCTCCTACTCCAAGGCCCACGGTCCTTGACCGTTTACGATGGGCAATTCTATATTTCATAAAATGATTACAAGTTGAGTACAAATATAGAATTTTTAGATACAGTAATTAAAAGTAAATTATACCAACGACTAGAAGATTTAGAAAGTCGGTGCCGCGGGTCGTCGTTGGCGCTTGAATCTTGAGCATGGAGTGTTTTGGAGCAGAGCGCTTGTTCGAATGCGTTGGAAGAAGTTGCATTGGAAACCAAGGGGGTGAACCCCCTTTATATAGTCGTAGCTGGGGTGCCTGTGTTGAAGGGGGCGCCTGACACGTGGCCTTCACTACGTGAAACTCAATCCACAAACTCGGCTAGCGCTTATCCCCTCAACTAGGGCGCCTGAGCTAACTGGCGTGCCTGTGTTAACACATGCGACTCTATTGCAGTCTTGAGGCTTGCTTTGCAGTGGCCTTGGAATAACGCTTTGTCTGGGGCGCCTAGTCTCAACACAGGCGCCTAGTCAGCCAGGGCGCCTCACTCTATTGTGGCACCTGGGAGCAGAAACCTCCATCCCTTCATTCCAGCAACCAGGGTTAGTTCCAAAACACATGTAACATATAAATAATATTGATTTAAGCATAATTTATAGCCTGAGTTGTCTTGGTTCTGACTTTGGGCTTCCCAAATGGAACCCTAGGTCGAATCGACGCCTAATGTTCCCTCCTACGGGGAACGCGTCCACACCTACTCCTCTCAGGAGATTTTACCTGTTTGCCAACCGGCTCCTCCAGTTGGACTTTTGCCCAATCCCCCGGATCAGGTCTTCATGCCCAATCCACGACCAGGACTTCGTGCCCAGCTTCACTGACCAGGTCTTCGGTGCCCAGCCGTCAGCCAGGACCTAATACCCAACTTCACTCACCATGTCTTCGGTGCCCAGTCCACGACCAAGACTTATTGGCCAACCTTATGTCAGGACTTAGGTGCCCAGCCCACGACCAGGACTTAGTGCCCAATTCTAAGAACTAGGACTTCGTGCCTAGTGTACCTATGACTTTTCCTGTACACTTGATTAAGATTGTCAGATCACAACAAGACCTTAACTTCTGAACCCTTTGCCATTATCAAAACATAGGTTTGACTTTGGTGCTTTCGGTACTAACAATCTCCCCTTTTTTGATTTATGGCAACATGGTTCAAAAAGTTAAGTTAAAAACATTTAAAGCACATTTGACAAACAAGATTATTTTTAAGAGATACTTTTTAAAAAATATATATAACCTACCCCTGAAAAAGTTCTCCCCCTGAAATTTTCAATGATATGCATTTTTGAAAAAAAAATTGAATTTTGACTAAGTGTTTTGAAAACTCAGCAAAGCATTTGAAAATTTTTTTTACACTTAGACAATTTTTACTTCGGAAAAGTTTTGCAATAAAAAAAAATCCTTCAAAAAGGCTCTGCAAATAAAATTTCACATAAACCAATTTTTGTACAAAAAAAAAATCCCTTAGCCAACAATTTCACGTGAAAAAGATTTTTCCTTTAAAAATTTTAGTTAGCCAAAAAAATTTTCCTTAAAAAGTTTCAACTTTTGCACACTTAGAAAAATTTCTTGAAAATTTTTTTGTGCATTTTGAAAAACATTTTTACTTAAAAGAAACCTAAGAAATTTTGCTTAGTCAGATAAAGTTATCTGTTTACTAAGAAAAATTTTCACTTAGAAATAATTTGCCAAAAAGGTTTCACTAAGAAATTTTGCTCAAGCAAATTTTGTTTCCTAAGAATCAATTTTTACTTAGAAAACAAATGCACTTAGAAAGTTTTGAAAGATGCACTTGAAAGTTTAACTTTACTTTTTGAAACAGAGATAAAGATAATTTTGAAAATGAAAATTTTGAAAATTTGAAAAACTTTTATTTGAAAAATTTTTACTCTCTTTTTCTCTTCTCTCCCCCTTTGCCATATATCAAAAAATAGATAACAACTATTGCAAGTCAATTTCAAATTAGAGCTAGTTAAAAGAAAATATAAATCTGTATTGAACCAACTCTAGTGAATTCAAAAAAGGACCAAACCAATTAATCTGAACTTGTTCGGGTCCTGTCTAACCTAGTTAGCTACTTACTAACTGTTGGGTTAGTCAAGTTAATTGATTTGATCAAGTTAAATTTGCTAAGCTTGAACACTTAACTTGATTGTTGTTCAATTTGTATTTATCACCCCAATTACTACAGATGTACTGACTTAAAGGATCTTGAATTAAGGCATAGACCTAAGCATCTCAACCCAGTCTAGGTTATCAATCGAAATACCCTAAGGTGCTTGTGAGATGCTGGCTTCTAGATCTATAGGTGCATGTAGTTTTAGGGTTAAGGCCTAAGCTAAGTCCATTTGCGCAAAAACCCTAGTTTTAAAGGGGGTAAGTTTTTGAAAAAAAAATCGAAAAATCATTTTAAATTTCAACAACTTGATAAAAGAAATGATTTTTCAAAATATATTAAATGCTAATTTTCGAAAAAAATGAAAAATAGAAAATATTTTTGCAAAAAATATAGAACAATTCTATTCTACTTAGCAGAACCCTAACTACCTTCTTAGTAAGCTAAACTCAGATTCAGGTAAGGGTTTGGTAAAAATGTCAGCTAAATTGGATTTTGAGTCCACATGCATAAGTACTATTTCGCCCCTGGCTACATGATCTCTTACAAAATGATGTTTGACTTCAATATGATTGGTTCGGGAGTGCTGAATTAGATTCTTAGTCAAATTGACTGAACTAATGTTGTCAATAAAAACTATAGTTTTGGTGTAGTCTAGCTGGAAATCCTTAAGAGTGTGCATCATCCATAAAAGTTGTGCCACACACTCACCTAGGGCAACATATTCTGCTTCAGTTGTGGACAAAGCTACGCAGTGTTGCTTTCTACTACACCAACTGACTAGACTATTTCCTAACAACTGACAACTTCCACTTGTACTCTTTCTATCTAATTTACAACCGGCATAGTCAGAGTCAGAATATCCTGATAATTCAAAAGTGGAAGTCCTAGGATACCAAATCCCTACACTTAGGGTACCCTTAATGTACCATAGAATTCTTTTTAGGGCTGCTAAGTGGGATTCCTTAGCACAGGTTTGGTATCTAGCACACATTCCTACAGAAAATAAAATATCAGGTCTACTAGCAGTTAAGTATAGTAAGCTACCAATCATACTCCGGTATAATTTTAAGTCAACTAGTTTACGCTCAGGGTCATTATCAATTTTGACATTAGTAGTCATAAGAGTACTTAAACTTTTAGAATTGCCCATTTTGAATTTCTTTATATTCTTTAGCATATTTGGATTGATGGACATAATTAACATCCCTAGTTTGTTTAATTTGTAGACCTAAGAAAAAGTTGAGCACACCTACCAAGCTCATTTCAAATTCGCTCTCCATGATTTTGACAAATTCTTTTAGAAAATTAGAATTAGTAGATCCAAATATTATATCATCAACGTATATTTGTGCAATAAAAATATCTTTTTCTAAGATTTTAACAAATAGTGTGGAGTCAATTTGACCTTGGTTAAATTCCTTAGAAATTAAATATGTTGATAATTGTTCATACCATACCCTAGGTGCTTGTTTCAACCCATAAAGTGCTTTCCTAAGCTTGAATACATATTCAGGTTTGTCTAAGTCCTCAAATACTGGGGGCTGCCCTACATATACTTCTTCTTTTATAAACCCATTAAGAAAAGCAGACTTGACATCCATTTGGTATATTTTAAACCCTCTATGGGCTGTAAAAGCTAATAACATTCTAATTGATTCAAGTCTGGCTACAGGGGCATAGGTTTCATCATAATCTAACCCTTCGACTTGACTAAACCCTTTAGCTACTAAGCGAGCTTTGTTTCTTACAATTTTCCCTTGATCATTTAGTTTGTTTCTAAAAACCCACTTTGTGGCTATAATTGATTTTCCCTCAGGTTTAGGTACTAATTCCCAGACTTGGTTTCTCTCAAATTGGGCTAGTTCTTCTTGCATTGCTATGATCCAATCTGGGTCAGGTAGGGCTTCTTCTATAGTCTTAGGTTCAATTTTTGAAATAAGTGTGATCTGACTAAGATTTCTATAAGAAGACCTAGTTATGACTCCTAAGGTTGGATCACCCATGATTTGATCAGATGGATGATTGAGTCTGGGTTTCTTTGTTCTTCTAAAACTAGGTTCAGCCTTAGGTCCGGCTGGACGGTTTAGTTCAGTGTTTGGTTCAACTACTTGGGTTGGTTCTGTTGGTGCAGGCAGCACCTAAGTCGAACCTGAGTTTTGATAGTGGCAAAGGGTTCAAAAGTTAAGATGTTATTGTGATCTAATGTGCTCACTGAGTGTGCAGAATGAAGTCCTGGCGAAGGGCTGCTGGGCACCTAGCAAAGGACTGCTAGGCATCGAAACACAAAGACCTGGCGAAAGGCTGCTGGGCACCTGGTGAAGGGCTGCTAGGAGTCTAAGACCTGGTGAAGGACTGCTGGGAATCTAAGACCTGGCGAAGGGCTGCTAGGCACCTGGCGAAGGACTGCTTGGTATCGAAGACCTGGTGAAGGGTTGCTAGGCACCTGGCGAAGGACTGCTGGGCAAAAGTCCAACCGGAGGAGCTGGTTGGCAAAAGGTAAACTCTCCTGAGAGGAGTAGGTGAGGACGCGTTCCCCATCTAGGGAACAGTAGGCGTCGGTTCGACCTATGGTTCCATTTGGGAGACCCAAAGTCAGAACCAAGATAGCTACAGTTATAAATACCTAACATTTCTTGCCTTGTTTGTTGTGGAACTAACCTTGGATGCAGGGACCAAAGGAACGTGTTTTTGCAGCTCAGAACGCCCTAAAGGAGAGGGGCAACAGCTGGGCTAGGTGCCCAGGATGTCCCGGGAGCCCAAGGTCAAAGCCAAACAAGCAATTGAGCAAGAATCACTTCGAAGACTTACTAGGCTAGGCACCCTGATGGTCCCGGGCGCCCTCATGGTCCCGGGCGCCCTGGATGCCTCGGGCGCCCTGGGTCCAAGCCAACTAATTGATCGAAGCGAAATCAGCCGAGAAGCCAGCAGACCAAGTCAACCACGCCGCCCCCAGTGTCCCGGCCGCCCCCGTTAGCTCTGAGGCCAATTCTGGAGGGATAAGCGCTGACCGAGCTGCGGATGAAGTTTTTCGGATCCGTAGGCACGTGTCAGGCGCCCCCAGCATCCAGGGCGCCCCAGGAGTGCTATAAAAGGGGCTCGACCCCAAGGCTTCAACAAATCAATTTTTCCAACGCCTTTACACTCTTCGCTCAAGCGCTCTGCTCCGGAAACCTCTGAACTCGAGATTCTAGCGCCGACGATGACCCTCTACTCCGAAGTATGATCCACACCGGGCGTCGGTAACGAAGAGTATAGTTGTCCTTTTTACTGCACTACTATTGTACAAATATTTGTAAATCTTTACGCCATTATAGAATTGCCCACAGTAAATGGTCAAGGACCGTGGGCCTTGGAGTAGGAGCCGACCACGACTCCGAACCAAGTAAAAACGATTGTCTTCCATGTGGTTGATTTAAATTTCCGCTGCGCATTCTCTTTTCTAATCTGAAACACTTTCACGATATTCACCCCCCCTCTCTATCGTGTTTTCTCGATCCAATAGGTTCAGTTATTGGTTCAGTTGATACCTCAGTCATTGGTTCAAGTGATAATCCATTCAATGGTTCAATTGATGGTTCACTTGATGGTTCACTATCTTCTTGATTAACATTTGATTTGTTTAGGTTTTCATTGTCAAATTTTGGTTCAACCTCTTCGTCAAAGATTAAATTGGTAGTTTCCTCAGTTTTGTGGGTTTGTTTATTATAAACTCTATAAGCACTACTAGTTGTTGAATATCCTAAGAAAGTCCCTGGGGTTGACTTTGATTGGAACTTACCTAGGTAGTCCTTAGTGTTCAAGATGTGGACTTTGCACCCAAAGACTCTTAAATAGTGTAACTTTGGTAATCTATGATAATAGAGTTCATAGGGTGTCTTATTGTACCTTTTATTAATTAAGACCCTATTTTGAATATAACATGTTGTGTTTACCGCTTCTTCCCAAAATTGATTAGCTAGGTTATATTCGTTGAGCATGGTTCTAGCGGCTTCCTGAAGGGTTATATTTTTTCTCTCAACTATCCCATTTTGTTGGGGGGTTCCAGGACAAGAAAACTCATGAATATACCCATTGACTTTGCAAAATTTCTCAAACTTTTGATTTTCAAACTCTCCCCCATGGTCACTCCTAAGTCTTTTAATTTTAGTATCATTTTGATTTTTAATCATTTTGCATAAGTCATTAAATGAATTAAAGGGTTCATCCTTAGTTTTCAATAACCTAACCCAGGTAAACCTAGAGTAATCATCGATGATTACTAAGCAGTACCAATTCCTGTTTAGTGACTTGGCTCCATGTGAATCAAATAGGTCAAGGTGTAGAAGCTCAAGTGTGGTTTGGGTTAAGTCTGATTGGGTTGGTTTATGAATTGACTTTGTTTGTTTGCCTTGTTTACATGAGTTACAAATTATATTTTCAAAATTCTTGATTTTAGGTATACCATTAATTAAACCAAGTTGAGTTATATTTTAAATTAATTTGGAATTAGTGTGACCTAATCTCCTATGCCAAAGGTTAGATTCTTCTAATTGAGTTAGAAAGCATTTTGGTACTAAGGGTAAATTAATAGTGTAAACGTTATTTTTCCTAGTACCCTTATGTAACGCCCGTAAAATCCTCTCAATATTTTTCTTTAAAATATTGATCATGCCTATATGGATTCTTGAGTAACATATGAATACTAGCATGAACCTTAGCATGATTTCTTATATGGATTAAAAAGCTAAGTACTTATGGGCCTTACATGGGCCCTTCTAGTACTATGGCTATTAGTGGACCTTGGGTAGAATTTTAACATAAATAGAAATGAGTTCCAATTAGGAATATTAGCATGACTCTTGGTGGGCTCTTATGTGGGTCTTGCCAAAAATAAGAGTAAATGGAATAAAAAGGAAGTGCATGCACCAAGGATTGAACCTTGGACCTAGAATAGAGGCAAAGCCTCATCATGCATGTACTAACAAATGTAGGACCGGTGCCGTCGATAGAGGGGGGGGTGAATATCGACCGTGGAAGTCTTTCAGAAATCTTCGTAAAGCTTTCCTTCTAGACTTAGGATATTAGTAGCGCAGCGGAAAAAGTAAATAAAAGAAATAAAACAAGACAGTGACACGACGGATTTTTACTTGGTTCCCGACCCCCCAGGGTCAGTACATCCAAGGCCTATGCACGGGAACGCCCGTCCACTATTGGTCTCCTTCCCGGACTTTCCGGAGGCGGAGAAACCTGACTTACAGTGCAATATTTACAAGCAATAATATCGAAAATGAAGTACGGAATAAGTAAAAGCGAACCGAACAAAAATCTGAAACTTGGCCGATCTGGACCTCCGAAGTGCCGCGCACTTCCTCCTGGAGCCTCCCGGTCGTAGAGCCTTGTTTCTAGCGCGTTGTCGTCGGTTGGAATGATTAGAATCGCTCTGGAATGTTGTTTTTGAAGCAGAGGGGTCGAGACCCCTTATAAAGGCCTCCTGGGGGCGCCCCGGACGCTGGGGGCGCCCCGGATGATTCGATCAAACATTATCCCTGCGTCTACCTCGCCGCAGCTGATAACAGCTTTGACCAGGGCGCCTCGGATCTTCCGGGCGCCCATCTTGAACCCAGTCAGCGCTTATCCTTTGCTTCTGGCTTCGAAACAGCGAAACGGTCTGTTAGTACTACCTGGGGGCGCCCCCAGCACTGGGGGCGCCCTGGTCATGGGGGCGCCCCCCTGCTGGGGGCGCCCTGGTGCATGGGGGCGCCCCCACTGCTGGGGGCGCCCTGGTTAGGGCTTCCAGCAAGCTTCTCTATTTTCCAAGCTTGGTACCTGCAAGATATACAACCACGAAACATAGATACATATAGTAGTGATCTTAAGGACTTGGTTCGGACTTCGGATTTGCACGAAACCCTAGGTCGAACCGGCACGAGTTCCTATCCTCGAGAACTCGCCCTTCACCTACTCCTTTCAGGAGACGGTTGCCACCCAGTCCTTCGGATGGACTTTTGCTTAGCCTCCGATTACTCCGGATCTCGAGACGCCCGAACCCCGACCCGTCTCTACTCCTGTCCTTAGTCATCGCTCAGCTAAGTTACTCAGTCCCTTGGACCAAGACTTCATTACCTAGCAGTCCTTCGCCAGGTGCCTAGCAGCCCTTCGCTAGGTCTTTGTTACCAAGCGGTCCTTCGCCTGGTGCCTAGCAATCCTTCGCTAGGTCTTTTATGCCTAGCAGCCCTTCGCTAGGTGCCTAGCAGCCCTTCGCTAGGTCTTCTATGCCTAGTAGTCCTTCACTAGGTGCCTAGCAGCCCTTCGCTAGGTCTTAGGGTTACGATACCTAGCAGCCCTTCGCTAGGTGCCCAGCAGCCCTTCGCTGGGACTTAGGGTTTCGATGCCTAGTTTAACTAGGACTTTTCTTCAGCTAAGGTTACTTCTTTATTACTCCCCTTTGTCTGTTTAGTGTATCCCTGACTTAAGTATATTGTCAAACATTAAAACACTTTAAGAGGAACATCATTGATGCAACTTGCACCAACAACAAATTCACCTAGCAAGGGAGTGCTATTGGAAAAGAAAGAAGATTTTAGTTGAAGCTAAAGGAAGTGAAGAGTCACCATGTGAAGAGGCACCATGCCCCTTCACTTAGTATAAAAGAAATGGATGAGAAGTGAAGAGACACTTAAGTTATTTTTCTCCTCTTTTCTTCCACCAAGGCTCTTCCTCTCCCCTCTTCGTCCTCCTCCTTGCCGTGAGCCACAAGAAGGTTTTCCCCTTGGAAAACTTCACAAGAGGACTCCCTCTTGAAGATCCAAGGTTTCCTACAAGGCTACAAGGGCAAGGGGTGTTCTAAGGTCAAGAAGGTCTTCACTCTTTTCTCTATTTAAGGTTTATAACCAAGACAACAAGAGATAAGACTCCCTCACCTATGGTATAATAGCTTTTATGTTGTCTTTCTTGATTTAAGATTTGTTTTGGATCTATGTTGAGAAAACTATGGAATTAGGGCTCCTCTATGGTTTCGACCAAGCACCATTTTAGGGCTTGGGATGATGTTAAAACCTCACTTATACTTCCTAATGTTTTCTCATGATAAAATAAGAATGAATTGTGAGTTGTGGAATTTTTGTAACACCAAAAAGCCCTTATGAAGTTTTCGGCCCCTTCCCCATTTCATGGTTAGGGTTAGATATATCCCTCCAAGCATGCTTATTATGATTCCCTATGATACAATGGATGTTAATTGTGAGTTATATGAATTTTCCATGTCCTTGTGACCCCTCTAGGGTTTCGTCCAAGACCCAATTCATGGTTAGAAATTAGGGTTAGCCCCAATCATGTGTTCTAATGGCTTCCTATGGCATTGTATGTATTGTATGAGCATTACTTTAGTTATGGTACCTCACATGTTGCTTGAATAATGGGACTTTCATTTACAAACTTTCGGCCAAGCACCTAAGTCTAAGATTTGGGTTAGGCTTGGGTGTCAAGTGTACTTGTTTATGGCTCATTATGATGTAAATATATGTTCAAGTATGTTGTATGAATTTTATGGTGCCTAAACCTTAACTTTATGTACTATGCATCACTACCTTGTATGCTTATGTTATGTGCCATGTTTTAGTAGGTTTTATTCATGGATGTTTTAAACCATATACCATGAACATATATATTGTGAAGTATGCATCATGTTTATGTAGAATTATGCATGCATTATGTTAAATGCCTTGAACATATGTATTAGGATATATATATTATGGTTATGTAGACCTACGCATGTTATGTTGAATGTCATGAACCTATGTAGTATGTATCATGTTCATATGGATCCAACCCATGCATGCTTTATGATAGATACCATGATCATGTATGTTATGTGATATGTATCATGTATGTAAAAACTTATCTATGCATGCTTACCTTATGCACCATGATTATGCATGTTTTATGAACAAAGATGATGTTTATGCCTTTAAGGCATAATTATATATGTATGTCATGCCTTATGAATTAAGATGATGTTCATGCCTCTAAGGCATAATGATGTGTGCATGACATACCTTATGAATTAAGTCTATGTTTGTGCCTTTAAGGCATAATGATGTTATGCATTAACTATGAATGATGAAATGCTAAGTATGCTTTATACTATGCTTCATGTATTAAGATCATGTTTATGTCTTTAATTATGCTATGTAAGTTCTATGAATGATGAAATACCAAGAGCATTTCTTATGATGTAAAAAGAAGCATGTGAAGCTATTTTACTTTATGGATGGGCTTGCACTGGACCCAAGTAGGGCCCAAGGGATGGGCTCCTTAGAAAGCCTCGGTTCTGGGAATACCGTAGCTGTCCTCGGTTATGGGACTACCGTAGCTGTCCAACAGGGATGGACTCCTTAGAAAGCCTCGGTTCTGGACTACCGTAGCTATCCCTAGGTTGAAGGTAACCTAGTACCCTAGTAGGTCGGGACTAGCTACCTTGCATTTACTTAGGGATGCGCGCAAATGATGGATGTATGTGGTGTTGGTGCAGGCAGCACCTAAGTCGAACCTGAGTTTTGATAGTGGCAAAGAGTTCAAAAGTTAAGATGTTATTGTAATCTAATGTGCTCACTGAGTGCGCAGAATGAAGTCCTGGCGAAGGGCTGCTGGGCACCTAGTAAAGGACTGCTAGGCATCGAAACACAAAGACCTGGCGAAGGGCTGCTGGGCACCTGGCGAAGGGCTACTAGGAGTCTAAGACCTGGCAAAGGACTGCTAGGCACCTGGCGAAGGGCTGCTGGGAATCTAAGACCTGGCGAAGGGCTGCTAGGCACCTTTTGAAGGACTGCTTGGTACCGAAGACCTGGCGAAGGGCCGCTAGGCACCTGGCGAAGGACTACTAGGCAAAAGTCCAACCGGAGGAGCCGGTTGGAAAAAGGTAAACTCTCGTGAGAGGAGTAGGTGAGGACGCGTTCCCCGTCGAGGGAACAGTTGGCGTCGGTTCGACCTAGGGTTCCATTTATGAGACCCGAAGAAAGAACCAAGACAACTATGACTGTAAATACCTAACATTTCTTGCCTTATTTGTTGTGGAACTAACCTTGGATGCAGGGACCAAAGGAACGTGTTTCTTCAGCTCAGAACGCCCCAAAGGAGAGGGGCAGCAGCTGGGCTAGGTGCCTAGGAGGTCCCGGGCGCCCAAGGTCAAAGCTAAACAAGCAATTGAGCAAGAATCACTTCGAAGACTTACTAGGCTAGGCGCCCTGATGGTCCCAGGCGCCCTCATGGTCCCGGGCGCCCTGGATGCCTCGGGCGCCCTGGGTCCAAGCCAACTAAGTGATCGAAGCGAAATCAGCCGAGAAGCCAGCAGACCAAGTCAACCGGGTCGCCCCCGTCAGCTCCGAGGCCGATTCTGGAGGGATAAGCGCTGACCAAGCTGCGGATGAAGTTTTTTGGATCCGTAGGCATGTGTCAGGCGCCCCCAGCGTCCAAGGCGCCCCCAGGAGTGCTATAAAAGGGGTTCAACCCCAAGTCTTCACAACATCAATTTTCCAACGCCTCTACACTCTTTGTTCAAGCGCTCTGCTCCAGAAACCTCCAATCTCGAGATTCTAGGGCCGACGACGACCCTCTACTTCAAATTACGATCCACAACGTGCGTCGATAACGAAGGGTATACTTGTTCTTTTTACTGCACTACAATTGTACAAATCTTTGTAATTCTTTGCGCCATTATAGAATTGCCCGCAGTAAACGGTCAAGGACCGTGGGCCTTGGAGTAGGAGCCGACCGCGACTCCGAACCAAGTAAAAACGCTTGTGTTCTGTGTGTTTGATTTAAATTTCCGCTGCGCATTCTCTTTTCTAATCTGAAATGCTTTTACGATATTCACCCCCCCTCTATCGTATTTTCTCGATCCAACAAGTGGTATCAGAGCGGGGAAGCTCAAATTTGGTGCAACCACCAATTTGAGAGTTTTTCGGATTTTTACGAAAGTTTTTTTAATCGATTTTTTTTCGTTAATCGAGGTTGGTGCAACACCACTCGATAATTTTTATATCTTCTTCCCGCACTGCTAATCCAAGACCAAGTCTTGGGACAGTTTTTTGTTAATTTTTTATTTCAGAGAATCTCTAAATGGCCATGCAAGAAGGGTTCAGTACAGCCAGACCACCACTCTTCAGTGGGGAGGACTTCTCCTACTGGAAGAGTCGAATGGAAGTCCACCTGAAAACTCAGGTGGACATGTGGATAATTATCCAATCTGGACTGGACATCCCGAAGAACGCTGAAGGAGTGCCACAATCATACACCGAATGGGATACCGCACTGAAAAGAAAGATCGAAGCTGATGCCAAAGCAACCCAGACACTCCAATGCGGCCTAACCAAAGAAGAGCTGAACCGGTAGGACCATTCAACAGTGCAAAGGAACTCTGGGGTAAGCTGATTGAGTTGCACGAAGGAACCTCCGACACCCGAATCAGCAAGAGGGACCTACTACTAAACAAGTTGTACACAATCAAGATGAACGACAGCGAATCTGCAGCCCAGCTCCACGCCAGAATCCAGGAGCTGATGAATGGTCTACATTCAATCGGTCACAAGGTAGAAAACCGTGACCTGATCAGGTACACCCTTAACGCTTTCCCGAGAAACACTTTGTGGGCATCTATGGTAGATGCCGTACAAAGTTTCAAGGGATTTGTCTAAAATTAAATTAGATAAGTTGTTTTCTGAGCTTGAATTACATGAGCAGACTAACTGCACCCTGGCCGAGAAAGGCATTGCCTTTGTTGCAGGTAAAACTGGAAAGATGACCAAGAAGAAGCCCCAACCTGCACCCGAGTCTGACTCAGATTCAGACTCAGAAGACAGCGAAGGAAATCGACCCAAACTAGTTCGGCTAGCCCGAGACTACTACAAGGAACTGAAAAACCAGACCAACCGAAGGAAAGCCAGCCGAAGAAAGGAAGAACCAGCTGATCCTTCAAATGAAAAGACCAAACCAAATGTGACCTGTTACGAATGCAAAAAGAAGGGTCACTACAAGACGGAATGCCCAAATCTGAAGGAGACAAAGAAGACAAGAAGGAAGAAGGTCCTTCAAGCAACGTGGGACGAGTCTTCCTCCGAAGAAGAAGAAGAGGCCCCACAGTCGAACCTACTCGCTCTGACTACTTTGGAAGAAATCGAGAACGAATCAGAATCAGAGCCGGACGACAGAAACCTCACATTATCAGAGGACGGCCAAATCACTGTAAGTGAGTTTTCTAAAAGTCAATTATCAGAATTAATTGCGTATCCATCTCAAGACTTGGCGAAAGCCAAAATCCGAGTCGAGTCCCTCCGACAGGAAGTAAAACTCCTGAAAGAGGAAGCTGACTCTAGATCCTCAACTAAAAAGGTTCAAGAAGGAACCTCTACTCAAATTGAAAAACTTGAGGAAGAGAACTCCTCCTTGAAAACTCAAGTCAAGGACCTTAGAGCAGCATTAGAACGATTCACTTCTAGGTCTTGATATGATCCTTAGAAAATAGAAGTCCGTCCTAAATCGATCCGGGTTAGGCTATCGAACCAAGGTGAGACAATGATCTTAATATGCTGTACTGAATCAGTCTAGACCCAAAGTTCAGGCATGGGTACCCAAACTATGCCTGAACAACCAAACTGGATCAAATCAATATTGGATCCCCAAGGACAAGATTCACATCTTGCCGAACCATTATCGTGGCTTTAGTCCAGGGGGAGCCAAATTAAAAACAATTTTCATAGTTAAATGAATTTCTTTTCTTGTTTAAATTGCATGATTGCTTGTCTATTTATTTTCTGCAATTTACCATGTTTAGACTTAGGAATGGTTAGATTAAGGACTAAACCAGTTAACTGAAATTTGAACAACATAGTTGTAACGCTCGCTTTTTTTTTTCCTAAAGCGGCGTTACGCTGACATACTTAAGGCATGTAACATCATACTGCAGCGGAATAACTTGAACCTTACATATACATGCCCTACTACCATCCCTAATGTAATGACATGGAACTTAACATATGAACGTCATGCTTAACATCATATCATAACATGCTTAACATCATACCATCAGGTTCATATCATATCATACTTGACATCTTATCATAAAGTTTCATAAGTCACTATTCGAGCATATAGGTAGCAAAAATAAAGTTCTTAGCATAAACGGTTAACACATTCGATTTCATAGGCCAAGTCACCATCACACACATATTTCAGGCCCTCCTGCTACTTCCTCGTTATCCCCTTGAATGATCTGCGGTATAAGGAAATAAGACTATAAGCACACAGGCTTAGTAAGACTCTTTCCTACTCACAAAACCATTCATCATTCATCATCTCATAATGAGCACATAAAACATTAACATACTTGGTGCTCTACTTTGAACATAACATCTTACATCACTTATCATATACATAGCATGGCATGAACATAAACACAGTAGACATTCTAAGCATGACATAATTCATGGCATAAATCATAAATATAGTGGCATGGCATCTTTCAGGGCATAAATCATAAACATAGTAGCATGGCATCTTTCCTGGCATAAATCATAAACATAGTAGCATGGCATCTTTCATGGCATAAATCAAAAACATAGTAGCATGACATCTTTCATGGCATAAATCATAAACCTAGTAGCATGGCATCATACCTATCATAGCATATGAACATCTTCCTAACATAATCATGGCATAGATCATTCATTCTCATGCATACTTCTTAACATGAAACGTAAGCATATCATCTTATCAACATAGCATAATGCATAACATGAATGGATGCATGAGTGGAATGCATATACATAAGGATGCTTAACTTTTAAAACATACTTTTAAATGCTTAAACATCATCATCATAACATTTGGGGTCCCCGGCTTGTACCACATACATACATCATAGCGCGCATCCCTAGTAAATCCGAGGTAGCTAGCCCCGACCTACTAGGGTAAGGATAGCATAATCGGTAGTCCCCGAACCGAGGCGCTTATTAAGGAGCCCATCCCTGTTGCACAACTCCGGTAGTGCCAGAACCGTGGACAGCTGCGGTAGTCCATAACCGGGGCGTTCTTAAGGTGCCCATCCCTTGGACCCATACTTCGGTCCGGTACAAGCCCATACATAAAGTAAAATACTTTTCATGTTGCATCATTCATAAGACATTCATGGCATACTTATCATAGCATAACTTGTTACGGCTCGGCCCGTCTACCGGCCCATTTACCGGTCCTCTCGACCGTCATACCATCGACCATCGACCGTGCCGTTTAGCATATTTATGCCTTAAAGGCATAAGCATCATCTTTCATTCATCATACTTGCCATTCATCATCTTCATTCTTAGACATGGTGTTTGTACACATCATTCATAGAGCATGGCATACATTCGTATACATGGCATATCATTCATAACATGGCATATCATTCATAACCGTGGCATATCATTCATAAACATGACATAACATTCGTAAACATGGCATATCATTCATAACATGGCATATCATTCATAAACATGGCATATCATTCATAAGCATGGCATATCATTCATAACATAGCATATCATTCATAACCATGACATATCATGCATAACCATGGCATATCATTCATAAACATGGCATATCATTCATAAATATGACGTATCATTCGTAAACATGGCATATCATTCATGAATATAAATCACCATCCATCATCCTTATATCATGGCAACACCTAAACATATGTTGAAGTTAAAGACTCAACCCCAATCCTTGGGTCCTTGGGGTTGGCCGAACCATATGGGGCCTCTAGGTACCCCAAAAATTTCCAAAATTTATACTTAACCTCTACACATTATGAGGGAACATTAAATGACATTATCCTGATTTTTAGCATAATTATAGACCTCTGAAACATGATGGCCGAAACTCTTGAACTTAAGGTTCTGGGTTTTGCTTCTTTCATGTTGGCCGAAACCCTAGGGTGTCCTAGGGTACTCCAAAAATTCCCAAAAATTATACTTAACTTCTAAACATCATAAGGGAACATTAAATAACATTATCATGATTTTTAACATATTTCTAGACATTTAAAATATAGTGGCCGAAACCCTTGAACTTAAGGTTCTGGGTTTTGCTTCTTTCATGTTGGCCGAAACTCTAGGGTGTCCTAGAGTACTCAAAAAATTCCAAAAAATTATAATTAACTTCTAAAAATCATAAGGGAACATTAAATAACATTATCATGATTTTTAACATATTTCTAGGCATTTAAAACATAGTGGCCGAAACCCATAAACATAGGGACCTTGGTTTTGCCCCTTTCATGTTGGCCGAAACCCTAGAGTGTCCTAGGGTACTACAAAAATTCCCAAAAAATTTACTTAACCTCTACACATCATAAGGGAACATCAAATAACATTATCATGATTTTTAACATATTTATAGACATTTAAATCATGGTGGCCGAAACCCATAAACATAGAGACCTAGGTTTTGTCCCTTTCATGTTGGCCGAATCCCTAGAGTGTCCTAGGGTACTCCAAAAATTCCCAAAATATTTACTTAACCTATACACATCATAAGGGAACATCAAATAATATTATCATGATTTTTAACATATTTATAGACTTTTAAATCATGCTGGCCGAAAACCATAAACTTAAGGACCTTGGTTTTTTTCTTTCCTTTCAACATTACATCCAAGAACTAACCCATATATCCTGCTACAAATCATGGAAATCATAGATAACTATTATACCACAGGTGAGGGAGTCTTACCTTAGATTTCTTGATTTTTTGAACCTTGAAAGAGGAGAAGGAAGAGGACTTAATTGGTATCTCTTGACCACAACTAGACCTTGTCACCTTGTAGGAACTTTAGATCTTGAGAGATGAGACCCCTTGTGAAGTTTTCTCCAAGGAATTCCTCCCTTGGGTGCTCGGCAAGAATGAGGGATGAAGTGGAGAGGAAATGCAATTGATTGAGAGAAGAAGTAACTCCCAAAACTCCTCTCATTATAACCCATCAAGGAGGCAAATGAAGAGCCTCTCCATGACCCTTCACCTCCTTTTACCTCTTAACCAACCTCCACTTCAATTACTCATAAGAATTCCTTGCTAGGTGAGTTGGTTAAAGCATTCTTGGTTGTACCAGAGGTCCAAGGTTCAATCCTTGGCTCATGCACATTTATTTTTATTTTGATTTTCATTTCATTTATTTTATTACTTTATTTTCTTAAATTCCGAAAATCCCCCCTAAAATTACCCATAATTGTACTAATATTCCTAAATAAAATTCTTTTATATTCATATTAATTTTACCTAATTAATACTCATTTTTGGGCCCATTTAAAGCCCATTAGTACCAAATTCCTCAATTTAGATGGAAACGTTAGGCTAATACTTTCCCATAATCATGTTAATGTGCCCAAATAAATTCATATTTATATTTATACTAATTCTTCCTAAAAATCCACTTATAATCATAGTACTAGGAAGCCCATATAAGGCCCATTAGCACTTGGTTTCCTCAATTTAAATGAGAAAACATGAATTTCCTAGGCCATTGTTCGTATTAATGCCACTAGGTCCTTCGGAAAATTATCTAGACATGCTCAATATTTTCAGAAAATATTAAGAGAATTTTCCGGGTCGTTACAATAGTATTGGGTGGCGGTGAGATGATAGTACGTTAGGGAAGCCTTTTCTAATAAGGTCAAGTATACACTACTTGGTCTCTTTAGACTAGTGGAACTAGCCGAAGCTACCGATCCAAGACCCAAACTAGTTAGACTAGAATTTTTCAAAAAGTAATTTTGAAAATGAAATTTCATTAAAAGGTTTTGTCAAGGAAAGGGTTGATGATCCAATAAGGCTACGACCAAAGAAGGCCTAGTGCCTCGCCAAGACCTGGAAGCCAATTTTTGAAATTCAAATTCAATTTACTCTTGTCAAATTCGAATTTAACACAAATTTTCAGTTAATCGTAGATTCAAACACTCTTTTTCAAAATAAATTCAAAACCAACTGTTTTCAAAATTAACTTAACTTTTTCAAAATTAATCATGATTTTTCAAAATAAATTCTTACTTCTATTCAAAACTTGTCTCACAAAAACCCATAAGGCTAACGTGGTTGATAACTCTAGATTGGGTGAGACAGACTAGGTTGTGAAAATCAATTTAAGCTATCCTTAATTCTAATTGGATCCAAATCAACAAAACTCTTTATGTGTAGGAACATAATGATTTGGACCAATGGATGTTGGATAGTGGGTGCTCCAGACACATGACTGTGGACAAATTGAAATTCACCAAACTCAAGTTCAAGAACCTAGGCTTAGTAGCATTTGGCAACAATGCTACACTCAAAGTGATTGGGTCTGGTAATATTGAACTCAAAGCTGACTTTGTTATTGAAAAGGTACTTTTGGTTGAAAATTTTAAATTTAACTTGCTTAGCATAAGTCAATTATGTGATACTGGCTATGTAGTTACCTTTACCAACTCCAACTGCCTAATTAGAAACTTGCAAGACTCAGAAATCATGCTTAAGGGCTCTAGGAAAAATAATGTTTACACTATAAACCTACCCTTAGTACCTAAATGCATGTTAACTCAGTTAGAAGAATCAAACCTCTGGCATAGGAGATTAGGACATACTAATCTAAGAATAATTTCAAAAATCACCCAACTTGGCCTAATTAAAGGTATACCTAAAATTAAGAACCATGAAAACATAATATGTGAATCATGCAATCAAGGTAAACAAACCAGGTTTAATCACAAACTAATTCAATCAGATCTAACTCAAACCACACTTAAGCTTCTGCACCTTGACCTATTTGATTCACATGGAGCCAAGTCACTAAGCGGAAATCAGTACTGCTTAGTAATTGTTGATGATTACTCTAGATTTACCTGGGTTAGGTTTCTAATGACCAAAGATGAAACCCTAAACCTATTTAGTGATTTTTGCAAGTTAATTGAAAATCAAAACGATACTAAAATCAAAAGACTTAGGAGTGATCACGGGGGAGAATTTGAAAATCAATTATTCGAGGAATTTTGTAAGATAAACAGGTATATACATGAATTTTCGTGTTCTAGAACCCCTCAGTAAAATGGGATAGTTGAACGGAGAAATAGAACCCTACAGGAAGCCGCTAGGGCTATGCTCAATGAATTCAATCTAGCTAACCAATTTTGGGCAGAAGCAATTAGTACGGCTTGCTACATCTAAAATAGAGTCCTAATTAACAAACGACACAATAAGACACCCTATCAATTATACTATCATAGACTTCCAAACCTACATTACCTAAGGGTCTTTGGGTTCAAAGTCCATATCCTAAACACCAAGGACTATCTAGGTTGTTAGTGATATAAGAGAAGTGTCCTAAGGCAATCGCCTTATGATTGTAATCATTTATTTTAATAAATGAATATTCACTATTTGAGTATACATGTTTATGTATTTGATTGAGATCTTAAACTCATTTACTGAATGTCCGCAATACAATTCACAGCATGAGAGAATTTGTGATGAATTCACAACTAGTGATTATCTCTACATGTGCAATTGTGAAGTATTGAAATTGTCCCTAGTCGATGAATTGATAAATACGGACACTATCAATTCTGTTGAGACTAGCATGGGTTATTCTCTAATCAGCTGATTCTCACTGGCTGGTGACATTGAGATGTCCGGAGACAAACATAAATGCTAGTTAAGGGAACTAGTTCATTGGAGTGACTGGCTGTAAGACTTCATATGGTAGACTACATATAGATATGTCAATGAAGTTCTTACTGCAGCTTAAGTGCGATGTTCCTTTGACTTGCGGTGTTCAAGTCATCTTGGTCATGGAGACTTATACTTTGACATCTTAAGCAAGCATCTCCAAGGAGGTGTGGACCCAGGATGATTGGGTATAAGCCGAAGTGCCCGAAGATGTTTGAACAGCCTACAAAGGATTCACCACTCCTTGCGAGGAGATGTATACCCGAGGCCTATCGTTGGATTGTTACTCAAAGCCTCTGGCCAGAGCATGACATGTTCAGAGTATGAATCTCTTAAATACATGAGAGTAATTAGAATCCATAAGATGAGAAAATGTTACTTGGGCTAGGTGTGACGTAGTCAGCCTAGTGGGGATTGACACATATAAACCATGTCCTGAACCAAGTGGGTATAAGATGGTGAAGGGAATGAGGCACGATTCATCATAGCTGCTGAAGGGTTTCAAAATTATTTCTGAGGTCAACCGTTGATCTTTCGATTAATTGGGGATCATGATGTACTACTAGGTGCCACTCATGATCGTTCTATAATTGGTTGATTATAGACGACCAACATAAATTGAAAGCCTATTTAGTCACACGCACTACGAGTAATCCGAGGGATTTAAAACGAGTTGAAAATTGGATTTTCCAATCAAGAGAGATTAGGTTTGGTTGAGCCAAACGATAAGTCGAATCTGAATTTTTCAGAGACGCATCGGAAGCGTAAAATGGCTAAGTCTTTTGAAGACTTAATGGATGAATTAAATGAGTTTAATTCATTGGGGCGTGGCCTGGATAGGCCGGCCAAAGAGGGTCCCCACCCTCTTTGCTTGGCCGGCCACAACAAAGGGAGGGAACCAAATTGTTTGGTTCAATTTATAAAATAAATCAAGTGTGGTTTGTTTTATAAAATTATGGATGATAAAGAAATTTATATAAAGAAATTTATATAAAATTTATTTTTCATGGAAATTAAAATGAACCATGGATTGGTTTATTTTATTTTATAAAATCAATCATGGATTGATTTACCATGATAAAGAAATTTATATAAAGAAATTTATATAAAATTTATTTTTCATGGAAATTAAAATGAACCATGGATTGGTTTATTTTATTTTATAAAATTAATCATGGATTAATTTACCATGATAAAGAAATTTATATAAAGAAATTTATATAAAGAAATTTATATGATAAATTTCTTATGAAAATTTATTCCATAAGAAAAGGAGACTTGATTGATTTTTATCAAAAATTAAAATATGATTTTAAGCATGATATAAAATCAAGACTTGGCATGATGGAATAAGTCATAGAAAATTTATATGATAAATTTCTTATGAAAATTTATTCCATAAGAAAAAGGAGACTTGGCGGTTGAGAGGTCACTATATAAAGGACCCAAGGCAAGGCTTGGAATTCATTCGAAATAATCCAAGTATTCTTGCTTGGGCTCTCTCCCTCTCCTCCCTTCTTTCTCTTGGCCGGCCTCTCCCTTCTTCTCCCTTCTTCTTGCCGTGAGCACAAGGGGAACCACCGAGGCGACGAAGTTCTTCCGTTGAGACGATCTTCCTCTCTGGCCATCATAACCTTGGGATTGGGCGCAAGTCATCTTCCTCCTCCTCGCCGGAATTGTGATTCCGGCCAACCTTGGTGGTGAGTTTTTCCGATATGATTACTTCTCTCTTGGTTTCTTGTCGCGTTCTCGGAGAATCTTGTAGTTCTCAAGAACACGAAACTCGTGGCTTTGCGAAGTCATCCCGAAGATACTCGACGTGGACGCGAATAGAGGCAGAGTTTCCGAGGGACGCTTACGGTTGGATCTCGTCCCTTTCTTTGAGTTACGCGAGGTAACAAGTAAATTAGTTTATGTTTCTGCCAAATTTTAAATATATGATCATGTCTATACAACATAAGGTTGCATGCTTAGATGTGTGGTTAAATAATTTAAGAAATTATTTATGCTAAACCTTCCACTGCACGTAATTAATTTTAAAATTACGAACCCGCATCCATGTCAACATGCACCCGGTCCCAACATAGGTAAATTCCAGTCTAAGTCAACCCTAGGCATCTTCTTAGGATATTCAACAACAAGTAGAGCTTATAGGGTTTACAACAAACAAACTAAAAAAATTGAAGAAACAACAAATCTAATATTTGATGAAGAAATTAACTCAAAATCTGATAATCCAGATCTAAATTCATCAAATACTGATCAAGAAGATAATGAACAAACTGTTGAACCTTTAATTGAACCCCTAAAGAATTAACTATTGAACCAACTATTGAGTCAGTTGAACCAACAATTGAACCAACCCAAGTAGTTGAACCAAATACTGAACCAAACCGACCGGCCAGACCTGAGGCTGAACCAAGTTCTAGAAAAACTAAGAAACCCAGACTCAGTCACCCAACTGATCAAATTGTGGGTGATCCAACTTTAGGAGTCAGAACTAGGTCTTCCTATAGAAATCTTAGTCAGATTGCAATGATTTCAAAAATTGAACCTAAGACTATAGAGAAAGCCTTACCTGATCCTAATTAGATCATACCTATGCAGGAAGAGTTAGCCCAGTTTGAGAGGAACCAAGTCTGGGAATTAGTACCTAAACCTGATGACAAATCCATTATTGATACTAAGTGGGTTTTTAGGAATAAGCTAAATGATCAAGGAGAAATAGTGAGAAATAAAGCCCGCTTAGTAGCCAATGGGTTCAATCAAGTAGAAGGGTTAGATTATGACGAAACCTATGCCCCAGTAGCTAGACATGAGTCCATTAGGATGTTGTTAGCCTTTGCATCCCATAAAGGATTTAAACTCTACCAAATGGATGTAAAGTCAGCTTTTCTAAATGGATTTATTAAGGAAGAAGTCTATGTAGGACAACCCCCCGATTTTGAGGACTTAGAAAGACCTAACCATATTTATAAACTCACTAAAGCACTTTATGGACTAAAACAAGCACCTAGGGCATGGTATGAACGCTTATCAACCTACTTAATCTCTAAAGAATTTAAACAGGGACAAATTGACTCAACCCTATTTATTAAGACCTTAGGAAAAGAAATCTTTGTTGCCCAAATCTACGTCGATGATATAATTTTTGGATCCACCAACTCAAATTTCCTAAAAGAATTTGTTAAAATAATAGAAAATGAATTTGAAATGAGCTTAGTTGGTGAGCTCAATTTCTTTCTAGGGTTACAAATTAAGCAAACTAGGGATGGAAACTATGTCCATCAATCCAAATATGCTAAGGAGTTAATAAAGAAATTCAAAATGGACAACTCCAAAAGCATAGGTACCCCCATGGCCACAAATGTAAAAATAGATAGTAACCCTGATGGTAAACCAATAGACTTTAAACTTTATAGAAGTATGATTGGAAGTCTACTGGACCTTACAGCCAGTAGACCTGATATCCTTATTGCTATAGGAATATGTGTTAGATACCAAACCTGTGCTAAGGAAACACACTTAGCAACCCTAAAAAGAATACTAAGATACGTTAAGGGCACCCTAAATGTAGGGATTTGGTATCCTAGGACCTCAACCATTAACTTGTTAGGATACTCAAATTCTGACTACGCCGGTTGTAAACTAGATAGAAAGAGTACAAGTGGAAGCTGCCAACTGTTAGGAAATAGTCTAGTAAGTTGGTGCAGCAGAAAGCAACACTGTGTAGCTCTATCCACAACTAAAGCTGAGTATGTTGCTTTAGGAGAGTGTGTAGCACAACTCTTATGGATGATGCACACTCTCAAGGACTTCCAGCTTAACTACACCCAAACTCAAGTCTACATTGATAATATAAGCTCAATTAATCTAACTAAGAATCCAATCCAACGTTTGAGGACTAAACACATAGAAGTTAAACACCACTTCGTAAGAGATCATGTAGCCAGGGGTGAGATAGTCCTTAAGCATGTAGACTCTAAATCTAACTTAGCTGACATATTCACCAATCCCCTACCTGAGTCTGAGTTCAGCTCACTAAGAAGGCAGTTAGGGTTATGCTTGGTAGAATAGGCTTACTCTACTTCTGTTTTTTAACTGCTTTACTTGATTTTAAAATCAATCTCTACTTAATTTGAAAAATCATTTTTTTTCAATTTTTTGACTTAGTTTTTATGAAAAATTACCCCCTTCAAAACTAGGGTTTTTTTCGCAAATGGACGTAGCTTAGGCCCTAACCCTAGAACTGCATGCACCAATAGATCTAGAAGCCAACATCTCACAAGCACCTTAGGGTACTTTTGATTGATAACCTAGAAAGGGTTGAGATGCTTAGGTCTTTGCCTTAATTCAAGATGCTTTAAGTCAGTGCATCTGCAGTAATTGGGGCACTAAATACAAATTACACAGTAATCAGGTTAAGTGTCAAGATTAGAAAATTTAACTTGAACAGAACACTTAACTTGACTAACCCTAGCAAAAACTACTGTTGATAACAGTTAGTAAGTAGCTAATTGGGTTAGACAGGACCCGAAAGAGATAATTCAAATTGATTCGGTTCAGTTTATACCTCGAATTGATTCAGTACAACACCTTACTTCTTTTGCTATATTGTTTTACTATATTGTTTTGATATATGGCAAAGGGAGAGAGATTGGAAAGGTGAGAAGGTTTAAATTTTTTATATTTTTAAATTTCAAAAATTTCAAAACTTTAGTTTCTCCTTTTTCAAAAAGTAAAATCCCTTAAGTCAATTGCATTAAAGTGTTTTCAAAATTATTTCAAAGTACTTGACTTAAAGTTTTTTCAAAATTATTTCAAAGTACTTGACTTAAATTGTTTTCAAAATTATTTCAAAGTACTTGACTTAAAGTGTTTTCAACATTATTTCAAAGTACTTGACTTAAAGTGTTTTCAAAATTATTTCAAAGTAGATGACTTAAAGTGTTTTCAAAATTATTTCAAAGTACTTGACATAAATTGTTTTCAAAATTATTTCAAAGTACTTGACTTAAATTGTTTTCAAAATTATCTCTAAGTACTTGACTCAAACTATTTCTCTAAGTACTTATCTGAAATTGAGAAAACCTTTTAAGTATTAATTTTTCCCTTAAAAACTTTCTAGGTTGGAAAAATGTTTTTCACAACTCAAAAATATTAATTTTCTAAGTGTGCAAATTTTCCAAGTGTCCAACCTAAAAATTTGTTTTGGAAAAGATTTTCTAACTTACATTTTTAAAATATTCTAAGTGTTGAAAAATAATTTTCCTTTTTAGACTTAGAAACTTTTTTCAAACCCCGTGAACCTTTGAAAAAATAAGGGGTAGATTCCTTCCAGGGGAGGAAATAAAATTGGAATTTTACCTATTTTTTTAACTTAACTTTTTGAACTGGATTGCCATAAATCAAAAAGGGGGAGATTATTGGTGCAGGCAGCACTTAAGTCGAACCTGAGTTTTGATAGTGGCAAAGGGTTCAAAAGTTATGATGTTATTGTGATCTAATGTGCTCACTGAGTGCGCAGAATGAAGTCCTGACGAAGGGCTGCTGGGCTCCTAGCAAAGGACTGCTAGGCATCAAAACACAAAGACTTGGTGAAGGGCTGCTAGGAGTCTAAGACCTGGCGAAGGACTGTTGGGCACCTGGCGAAGGGCTGCTTGGAGTCTAAGACCTGGCGAAGGACTGCTAGGCACCTGGCGAAGGGCTACTAGGAATCTAAGACCTGGCGAAGGGCTACTAGGCACCTGGCGAAGAACTGTTTGGTACCGAAGACCTGGCGAAGGGCTGCTAGGCACCTGGCGAAGGACTGCTGGGCAAAAGTCCAACCGGAGGAGCCAGTTGGAAAAAGGTAAACTCTCCTGAGAGGAGTAGGTGAGGACCCATTCCCCGTCGAGGGAACAGTAGGCGTCAGTTCGACCTAGGGTTCCATTTGGGAGACCCGAAGTCAGAACCAAGACAGCTACGGCTGTAAATACCTAACATTTCTTGCCTTGTTTGTTGTGGAACTAACCTTGGATGCAGGGACCAAAGGAATGTGTTTCTGCAGCTCAAAACGCCCCAAAGGAGAGGGGCAGCAGCTGGGCTAGGCGCCCGGGGGTCTCGAGCACCCAATGTCAAAGCCAAACAAGTAATTGAGCAAGAATCACATCGAAGACTTACTAGGCTAGGCGCCCTGATGGTCCCGGGCGCCCTGGATGCCTCGGGCACCCTGGGTCCAAGCCAACTAAGTGATTGAAGTGAAATCAGTCGAGAAGCCAGCAAACCAAGTCAACCAGGGTGCCCCTAGTGTCCCGGGCGCCCCCTTCAGCTCCGAGGCCGATTTTGGAGGGATAAGCACTGATCGAGCTGCGGATGAAGTTTTTCGGATCCGTAGGCATGTGTCAGGCGCCCCTAGCGTCCAGGGCACCCCCAGGAGTGCTATAAAAAGAGCTCGATCCCAAGGCTTCACAACATCAATTTTCCAACGCCTCTACGCTCTTCGTTCAAGCGCTCTGCTCCAGAAACCTCTGATCTTAAGATTCTAGCGCCGACGACGACTCTCTGCTTCAAATTACGATCCACAACGGGTGTCGGTAACGAAGGGTATACTTGTTCTTTTGACTGCACTACAATTGTACAAATCTTTGTAATTCTTTGCGCCATTATAGAATTGTCCGCAGTAAACGGTCAAGGACCGTGGGCCTTAGAGTAGGAGCCGACCGCGACTCCGAACCATGTAAAAACACTTGTGTTCTGTGTGTTTGATTTAAATTTCCGCTACGCATTCTCTTTTCTAATCCGAAATGCTTTTACGATATTCACCCCCCCCTCTATCATATTTTCTTGATCCAACATGTGGTACAAGCCGGGGCCCCCCATGATGTTGAGATTATGTTTAAGTACTTATAATTATGATTTTCAAATAAGCATCCTTATGTTATGTGCAGTTAATTCATGTATTCATTCATGTTATGCATCTATTCCATGTTAAGTATTTTATATGCTTATGTTTTATGTCAAGAACTTCTCTATGTTATGTATTTTATGTGCTTATATTTTATGTCAAGTACTTCTTATGCCATGAGCTCTATGCACTTTCATTACATGTTAAGCACTTCTATATGATTATGTGTTTTCATGTACATCTATATGCCTCCTCATGTCAAATGCTTTATGAATACTTTCTCATGATATGCTTTTGTTTTATGTTACACTCTTTATGTTATGCCCTTTCCATGAAATGTGACGAATGGTTTTAGTGAGTAGAAAAGAGTCTTACTAAGCCTATGTACTTATAAGTTTTATTTTCTTATACCGTAGATCAAGCAAGAGGATACTAAGCTAAGAGAAGCAGCAGGAGGGGCAAGTGTGTGTGTGTGGCAGTGACATGGCAAAAGAAAAAGAAAATGATCCTATTACTCATAATTATCGTATGTCTTATGTTTTGCATTGTCATCTTTAGTTTCATGCTATACTTTATAATGGTTTTCCTAAAAGAACAACTTACTAGAAAAATTTTATTACATATGTTGCTTATGAACAACTTATGTTGATTCCTATATCGTGCTTTATTGCTATGCTTATCATCTCTAAATTAGGATGTTAACATGCTATACCATGATGTGTTCGTTTAGAACAATATGTTGGCTTTAAGCTTGATGGTAGGGTAAGTTATATTTAATGCAAGCATGTTCAAGAATGTTATGTCTCACATGCTATGTCTTACTTTTTTTTTATGTTACGACAATGCTAAGTTTACCAAGTAACCATGTTTAAGAATGATAGCTAAGATATGTCGACATGATTCAAGTTTTAATTGCATGGTTTAAATGCATATGTATGAAGTTTTAAATTATTTCGCTGCATTAAGATCTCCATATGCGTATATGTATGTTCGCGTAGCGCCGTCTTTCGCCTATATCGTAGGGGGGGAAGGGCGGGCGTTACAGGTTGGTATCAGAGATTCGGGAAGAGAAAACTAAGTCTGCATTATGTGGGACCGTATCAGATCCTGAAAAGAGTCAGCAAGGTGGCTTATGAGCTGGAGCTGCCCCAAGAGATGTCGGCTATTCATAACGTGTTCCATGTGTCGATGCTCAAAAAGTGTATTCCAAACGCAGACCAAGTGATCGAGCCGCAGACAGTACAAGTTCAGGAGAACCTAAGTTTTGAAAGCCGACCTATCCAGATCCTTGATCAGGAAGTCAAAAAGCTAAGGAACAAGGAGGTACCCTTAGTCAAGGTCCTATGGCAAAGTCAACGGTTCGAGGAAGCCACCTGGGAACACGAGGACAAGATGAGATGCAAGTACCCGGAGCTATTCTAAGTTCGAGGACGAACTTTCACGAGGTATGGGGGATTGTAACGCCCATAAAATCCTCTCAATATTTTTCTTTAAAATATTGATCATGCCTATATGGATTCTTGAGTAACATATGAATACTAGCATGAACCTTAGCATGATTTCTTATATGGATTAAAAAGCTAAGTACTCATGGGCCTTACATGGGCCCTTCTTGTACCATGGGTATTAGTGGACCTTGGGTAGAATTTTAACATAAATAGAAATGAGTTCCAATTAGTGGACCTTGGGTTCTTTTCCAGTGTTATCTCGGAGTCTTGAAGGTTTCTAATAAGGCAGTCAGAGTTGGTGAAAGTAACTATGTAACCAGTATCACAGAGTTGGCTAATGGTAAGCAAATTGAAATTGAAATTTTCAACCAAGAGCACTTTCTTAATAATGAAATCAGAATTAAGTTCAATGTTACCTGACCCAATTACTTTGAGTGTAGCATTGTTGCCAAATGCTACTGAGCCTAGGTTCTTGAACTTGATTTTGGTGAATTTCAATTTATCCCCAGTCATGTGTCTGGAGCATCTACTATCCAATATCCACTGGTCCAAATCTTTATGTTCCTACACATAAAGTATGTATTGATTTGGATCCATTAGAGGTAGGGATAGATCAAATTGAATTTCACTACCTAGTTTGTCTCACCCAAATCTAATGTTATCAAACATGTTAACCTTATGGGTTTTGTGAGACATGTTTCAAAAAAAATGTTTAAATTTTTGAAAGATAGTTAATTTTGAAAACGTTGAATTAATTTTGAAAAAATTGTAGAGTTAAGATGGTTTTTAGATTGGCTCCCCCTGGACTGAAGCCTCAATAAGGGTTAGGCAAGATGTGAATCTTATCGTTGGGGATCCAATACTGGTTTGGTCTAGCTTGTTTATTTAAACATAGCTTAGGGACCCATGCTTGGACTCGGGTTCTAGGTTGGTTCAACACGGAATAATACGAGCGTTGTCTCGATTTGGTTTGATAGCCTAATCCGAATTGATTAAGAACGGACTTCTATTTTCCAAGGATCATGTCAAGACCCTTGGAACCTGAAGTGAATCGTTCTAGGGAAACTCTGACTTCCTTCACTTGAGTTTTCTGTAACGCCCGCCCTTATATCTACTCTCGGGGCGGGGTTACGTAACAACTAATCATATAATTATTTTCTTTTCTTCTAGCATAAAATTAAAACAACCAATGCAAGGGTGCGAGGACTAAGTGCTGAGCATGCTTATCTAACTATCAGGTGATATTTACAAGTGCTAAGCATACTAGTCGATACATGCCAATCTAATATCATGCTTGAATCATTGGAACATGGTAAGTGCATAGTAAGTTTAGTAATACATGAGTCATGATAGTAAGGTTCACAAGTAGTTCAACTCACAACATAATCAAACCTAATCAAGTATAAGGGTAATTAATAACATTCCTTATCAAGGAGTCACTAACAAAAGTATAATAAAGTAGATATATAGAAATCTTTCTTTCCTGAGCCACCACCCCACACATCTTCAGCCCTCCTGCCTCTTCCTTTAGTTCAAGTGTTCCTTACCTTTATCTACAGCATAAGACAACACTTAACTAGTAAGCACAAAAGCTTAGTAAGGATCCTGTCCTACTCGCAAAATCCATACGAAAGCAGATAACATGTACACATAATAAATCATAAACATGAGTTCCTCATAGCATACTAAATATCAAAGTTTCTAAGCATGCAACATAAAGTATCTTAAGCATACCCTTCACATATAATCAATGTTTTTCAAAATAATTCCATAAAGGTATTACTTAAAAATACATCCATATTATATTGGGCCCAGTTGTGTACCACATAATGCGTGTTCCCTAATGGATTGGGGTAGCGAGCCACCAACCAATTAGAGCAGGACCCTTACGTCCTACCGGAACCATGACCTTATGTTAACATGCACCTCGGATTTGTTTAACGACCCCCTTACGAGTCGGGTACACAACTTCCAAAGTAAAATACTTATCATGTCTTTACATATATGCTAAGGAGTACTCCAAATTCACTTCTCAAGGGACACACTACTCTTCAAGGGTGTTTCTGATCCCATAGGGACACACCACACAACATAAGGGTGTTCTTGATCCCATACTTAGTGGAGTATCCTTTCAAGCATTTTAACATACACATCACATGAAATCTCATAAGGGTGCCCCATGGGCTATAAGACATGCTCATATATACATCATAATTCAACCACTTAAACATACTTATATATATGACAAGATTGGTCACATAGATCATACTCATATCATAGGAAGTGGTAGCATGCTAAAAGTTAATGTTTTCCAATCAAACATTCCATTTAAACATCACATGCATATACATATCATCATCCCCAACACAAGCATATTCCATAGGGTAGTTTAACCTTCACAAACCCTAATCTTAGGGTGTTGGCCGAAAGTTATAGGGTAGGGGAAATTAGGGTTTTTGCAATAACACATTCACACACGCATTTATACAAACACCTTGTATACATTATCTTACAATACACTAAGCATGGATATATATTATAGGATAATTCAACCCTCACAAACCCTAGTTCCCATGCCTTGGCCGAAACCCATCCAACCCTAAACCCTAGTTTTTGTCATCACAAAATGAAGGGACACAACATATATGTATACTCTAAGTTCCAAGGGGGTCTTCTCATGCATCAAGGAGTAACCAAGGTCTCCCCCTTGGGGTGGCCGAAACCAATACAAGGGTAAAACCCTAGGTTTTGTTCACAACATTTTGAAGGAAACAACATATACATATACCCTAAGTTCCAAGGGGTCTTCTTATGTATTAAGGAGTAACCAAGGCCTCCCCCTTGGGGTGGCCGAAACTCATCAAGGGGAAAATCCCCATTTTCAAAACAATCAAGGAGAAGAAGAAAAATAAAACAAACATACAATGACTATTACACTGCAGGCGAGGGGATACTTACATCCTTTCGCTTGAATTTCTCCTTCTCTTACTCCTTAGGGTACCCTTGGTTGAAGGAGAAATGAGAATTTCCCTTGTTAGACTTCTCTAGCACTCTTGGCCCTAGTAGAGGGCAAGATCCTTGAATGGTTCCTCTTCCTTCCAATTCCTTAGGGTTAGAACCCTAGGGTGCACTTTTCGAAATTGGAAAGGGAGAAGAAGGGCTCTAGGTTTTTCGAAAATTGAAGTGGGGAAGAAGAAGAAGAAATGTAACTTCTTTCTCCCTCTCTTATTTATACTCTTCTCATGAAGGGACATGTCTCTTCACTTCCCTAGCTTTAACAAGCATGTTTCTTATTCTCTCAACATGAAACATGGCTTGGTGCAATGGTTAAGACATTGTTAGTGCAACTAGGAGGTTCAAGGTTCAATCCCTGCTTCCTACTTTCTACATCTTCTTTTTATTACATTTTGCACTAACCCACATCCAAGCCCATTAAGACAAGCCCATCATAAAATTTCATAATAATTATGTTTCATGAATTCATAATATTTCATATGGGAAATTTTGGGGTGTTACAATCCTCCATACCTTATAAAAAGTTCGTCCCGAACTTAAAAATAATTCCGGATACTTTAATCGTATTGTCTCCTCTCGTTCCCATGTGGCTTCTTCGAATTGTTCGTTCCGCCACAGAACCTTTACTAAGGGTACTTCCTTGTTCCTTAGCTTTTTGACTTCCCGATCTAGGATCTGAATAGGTCGGCGTTCGGAACTTAGGTTCTCCTGTACTGGTTAGGGCTCTATCATTTGATTCACATCAGAGGTACATTTCCTGAGCATTGATACATGAAAGACATTGTGGATAGCCGACATTTCTGGCGATAACTCCAGTTCGTAGGCCACTTTGCCTACCCGTCTCAGGATCTGATATGGTCCCACATATCTTGGACTCAGCTTCCCTCTCTTCCCGAATCTCATCACCCCTTTCATAGGGGCCACTTTCAGGAATACTGAATCCCCAACCTCAAACTCTAGTGGTCTGCGTCGCTTGTCAGCGTAGCTTTTCTGCCGGCTCTGAGCAGTCTCTATCCTCTGGCGGATATTCTTTATAGCCTGAGTGGTTTCATCTATAATATTAGTCTGGAGTCCCATCTCCTTCTTTTCACCACTCTCAAGCCAGCATATAGGAGATCTGCATTTCCTTCCGTATAGTGCTTCATACGGTGCCATCCCAATAGTAGCCTGATAACTGTTGTTATAGGCAAACTCTGCCAGGCTCAGGTATCGGCACCAGCTTCCCTTGAAGTCCAAGGCACAAGCTCGTAGCATATCCTCTAATATCTGGTTTACTCTTTCAGTCTGCCCGTCAGTCTGGGGGTGAAAGGCGGTACTGAATTTCAGTTTCGTGCCAAGAGCCTTCTGCACGTGTCCCCAAAAATCTGAAGTAAATCGACCATCCCTATCAGAGATAATGGTCTTGGGAACTCCGTGCAGTCGGATAATTTCCTTGACGTACAGTTGAGCCAACTGCTCTACTGAGTGGGTCATCCTGATGGCCAGAAAATGGGCAGACTTGGTGAGTCTGTCGACAATAACCCATATGCCATCATATCCATTCGTCGTTCTAGGTAGCCCAGAGATGAAATCCATGGAGATGTCTTCCCATTTCCACTCGGGAATAGACAGAGGTTGCAAAACTCCTCCAGGCCTCTGGTGTTCTGCTTTGACCCTCTGGCAGGTCAAACACATACTGATATAGTGGGCTACATCTCGCTTCATACCGGACCACCAAAACTTGCTCTTCAGATCTTGATACATCTTGGTAGACCCAGGATGCATCGCATAAGGTGTTCCGTGAGCTTCCTCGAGAATCCTTGTCCATAAGTCGGAGTCGTCGGGAACACATAATCGATCCCGAAGATATAAGACTCCGCTGTCCGAAATCCTAAATCCATCGTCCTTGCCTTCGAGAACTTCTTGCTTGATTCTCTGAAGACTCGGATCATGATTCTGCTTTTCTAGAATATCGTCGAATAATGTCGGCGCAATCATCAGGGTGGACAACTGTCCTGATATGATTTCAATCCCGTAATTCATAATTTCTTCCCCTAAGGGTTGGGACAAAGCAGATAAAGACATCAAAGCAGCACATGATTTTCTACTGAGAGCATCGGCTACCTTGTTGGCTTTTCCCGGATGGTACAGGATCTCACAATCATAATCCTTAACCAATTCGAGCCATCTGCGCTGTCTCATATTCAGATCTTTCTGGGTGAAGAAATACCGTAGACTCTGGTGATCTGTATAAACTTTACACTGGGTTCCATATAGATAGTGCCTCCATATTTTCAGTGCAAAGACCATCGCTGCTAACTCTAAGTCATGGGTAGGGTAATTTCTTTCATGTTCCTTCAGTTGCCTAGAGGCACAGGCAATTACCTTCCCATTTTGCATAAGCACAGCTCCGAGTCCAAGTTTGGATGCGTCGCTGTACATATCGAAACCCATATCGCTCTCTGGAAGAGTCAATATTGGAGCGCTAGTCAGCCTCCTTTTCAGTTCCGTAAAGCTCTTCTCACATTCCTCGGTCTATACATATTTCTTGTCTTTCTTTGTAAGAGCTGTCATAGGGGCTGCAATCCGAGAGAAGTTCTCTACGAATTTTCTGTAATAGCCTGCTAGCCCGAGGAAACTTCTGATTTCACTGGCATTCTTGGGTCTAGTCCAGTTACTCACGGCTTCGATTTTAATTGGGTCCACCATTACTCCTTCCTTGGAGATCACATGTCCCAAGAATGATACTTGATCGAGCCAGAACTCCCATTTGGAAAATTTAGCATACAGTTGTTCCTTCCGAAGAATCTGTAGTACTATATTCAGGTGCTCAGCATGTTCTTCGGGAGTTCCCGAATATATAAGGATATCGTCGATAAAGATGATGACAAATCTGTCGAGGAATGCCGAGAATATCCGATTCATTAAATCCATAAACATAGCTGGAGCATTGGTAACTCCAAATGGCATAACTACGAACTCATAATATCCGTATCTGGTTCGAAAAGCCGTCGTCGGTATATCCTCCTTTTTCACCCTAACTTGGTGATAACCCTGTTAGTGATATGAGAGAAGTGTCATAAGGTAATCGCCTTATGATGTAAACATTTATATTAATAAATGATAATTCACTATTTGAGTATACATGTTTTGTGTATTTGATTGGGATCTTAAACTCATCTACTGAATGCCCGCAATACAACTCACAGCATAAGAGAATTTGTGATGGGATCACAACTAGTGATTATCTCTAATGTGCAATTGTGAAGTATTGAAATTATCCCTAGTCGATGAATTGATAAAAACGGACACTATCAATTCTGTTGAGACTAGCATGGGTTATTCTCTAATCAGCTGATTTTCACTGGCTGGTGACATTGGGATGTCCGGAGATAAACATGGATGCTAGTTAAAGGAACTAGTTCATTGGAGTGACTAGCTGTAAAACTTCATATGGTTATCTATAAAGATATGTCAATGAAGTTCTTACTGCAGCTTAAGTGCGATGTTCCTTTGACTTGCGGTGTTCAAGTCATCTTGGTCATCGAGACTTATACTTTAACATCTTAAGCAAGCATCTCCAAGGAGGTGTAGACCCAGGATGATTGGGTATAAGCCGAAGTGCCCGAAGATGTTTGAACAGCCTACAAAGGATTCACCACTCCTTGCGAGGAGATGTATACCCAGGCCTATCGTCGGATTGTTACTCAAAACCTCTGGCCAGAGTATATCATGTTTAGAGTGCGAGTCTCTTACATGAGAGTAATTAGAAATCCAAAGGACGAGAAAGACACTACTTGGGCTAGGTGTGACGTAGTCAGCCTAGTGGGGACTGACACCATAGACCGTGTCCTGAACCAAGTGGGTATAAGGTGGTGAAGGGAATGGGGCACGATTCATTAGAGCTGCTGAAGGGTTTCAGAATAATTTCTTCTGAGGTCAAACCGTTGATCTTTCGATTAATTGGGGATCATGATGTACTACTAGGTGCCACTCATGATCGTTCTATAATTAGTTGATTATAGACGGCCAACATAAATCGAAAGCCTATTTAGTCACACGCACTACGAGTAATCCGAGGGATTTAAAACGAGTTGAAAATTGGATTTTTCGATCAAGAGAAATAAGTCGAATCTGAGTTAATCAGAGGCGCAATGGAAGCTAAAAATGGCTAAGTCTTTTGAAGGCTTGTTGGGCAAATTAAATGAGTTTAATTCGCGACCGGTTCGGGTTGGTTTGGGCGGCCAAAGAGGGTGCTAACCCTCCTTGTGGTGGCCGGCCATTAAAGGGAGATTAAACCAATTTAATTGGTTTAATTAATAAAATAAATCTAGCGCTATTTATTTTATAAATTATGGATGAATAAATTTGTAAACAGAAATTTATATAAATAAATTTGTAAACAGAAATTTATATAAATAAATTTGTAGAAATTTATTCTTTTTATGGAAGGAGAACCCGAACAAGAAGGGTGCCGTGAGCTTCAAGAAGAAGGAGAACCCGAACAAGAAGATGAAGAAGCGGATAGCGACTCCTCTCTTCCCGGAATTTGGATTCCGCTTCTTGTTGGTTAGTTTCCTAATTCCTCTCTTGATCTTCTTTGTTGTGCCTATAGAGAATCTAGTAGTTCTCGTCGGCACAAAACTCGTGACTTTGCGAAGTCATCCCGAAGAGAACTCGGCGTGGACGCGAATAGAGGCGGAGCTTCCAAGGGACGCTACGGTTGGATCTCGTCCTTTTCTTCGAGTTACGAAAGGTATAAAGTAAATTAGTTTACTTTTCCGCAAAGTTTTATTTTATGATTATGTCAACACACTATAAGGTTGCATGCTAGATACGAAGTTAAAATAGTTTAGGAAATTATTTTATGCAAACTCTTCCGCTGCACGTAAAAATTTTAAATTTTACGAACTCGTATCCTTGTTGACATGCACCCGGTCCCAACAAACCCGATCTCAGGTCAATATTAGAGAAAACCATGGCTCCCTTCAGTTGATCAAACAAGTCATCTATCCTGGGTAGAGGGTACCTGTTCTTGATAGTCACGTTGTTCAGCGCCCGATAGTCGATACACATTCGCATCGACCCATCCTTCTTTTTCACGAACAGTACGGGAGCTCCCCAGGGGGAATGACTAGGGCGGATGAGTCCCTTGTCAAGAAGGTCTTGTAACTGTCCCTGTAATTCCTTTAATTCCATCGGCGCCATACGGTACGGTGCCTTAGAAATGGGGTTAGTACCAGGAACCAACTCAATTGCAAATTCTATATCTCTTTCAGGTGCTAACCCTGGTAAGTCATCGGGAAATACCTCTGGGTAATTGCATACTACTTTGACGTCTTCTAGCTTCGGGCCCTCTGTAGGACTGGTATCAACCGCATGAGCTAGAAATCCAGAGCATCCCTTTTCTAACATCTTCCTTGCTTTCAGAGCCGACAAGAATTTGCTTGTCCTCTTCTTCGGCTCTCCGATAAATTCGAATAGAATTTCCGCCTCCGGTCGGAAGATAACCCTTCGTTTACGGCACTCAATAGAGGCGCCATATTTGTTCAAGAAATCCATGCCCAATATCACATCATAATCTGACATATCAAGCACTATCAGATCGCAGTAGAGTTCACTATCTGCGATTCTGATTGGTGCGGCACGTAGCATTTGGGTAGAGGGCATCACCTCACCCGAGGGCAGTGTTGTCAGAAATTTGCAGTCTAAATCTTGCAGTGACATATCCTTTCTTTTGGCATATTGCATAGAGATAAACGAATGTGTTGCCCCGGTGTCAAATAAGGCAGTAGCATACTGACTGTAAATAAATATCTGACCTGTGACAACGGTAGAGGCAGTCGCCACGTCTTCTTTCGTAGGAGAGAAAACCCTGGCGTTCGTCGTGGCAGGCGGGGCCTCTAATCTCCCCTGGTATATAGGAGTACCATCAATAGCTGCCTGCATCTGGTGTAACTGGGGATGAGCACCTTTGTATTGGGCATGCTGCGGCTGAGGTGCTTTGGCTGCAGTAGGACACTCTCTGGCCATGTGTCCTTCCTTCCCGCAGGTGTAGCATCTCCTGGCGCCTAAGAGGCATGGCCCGAGGTGCCTCTTCCCACAAGTGGCACATGTGGGATATGTAGGCTTCTTGCCTCCTGTACCACTGGCAGATTTATCCCATGGCTTCCTCTTTCCGTTGTAGTTCTTTTTCCAGTGGGGGTTGCTATTCTGAGGTTTCTGACCTCCCGACTGACTCTGACTCTTGCTGGCGGTCAGTGGTTGGCTCTGCTGGTTAATATTCTTTAGATAATGCTCAGTAATAAGGGCGCTGCTGAACAGCTCTTCTGCAGTCTGGGGCCTATTAACGCCACCGGCTACATTCAGAGCTATCTCGGGCCTGAGCATCTTGAGCATCAATCTGACCCTTTCTTTCTCTGTACTGACCAGCTCCGGACATAATCGTGCCAGTCGGTTGAATTGCTTAACGGCATCGTTGACTGAGAGATTTCCCTGTCGGAATTCAGTGAACTCATCAAAGTGCCTGTTTGTGACTCGCATATTAAAGAATTCCTCCAGAAATTCAGACTCGAAGTCCTTCCACTTCATCTGGTCCACTGACCTTCTAGCCTTTACCCGTTCCCACCACATCCTGGCGTCGCCAGTGAGGCAGAACGAGACACATTTAATTTTCTCATGCTCGGGCCAATCTAATAATTCCACTGTGCTCTCAACTGTCTTGAGCCAGGCCTGGGCGTCTGATAGATTCCATTTTATTGATCATTTGAGAGGCTTAAATCCCTGTTTGATCTATGTTTTTATTGCCAAAATTGTGAAATTGCCTAGGTTTTAGAACTTATTCATATTTTGGACTTAATTGCAAAATTACATATATTTGAGTTAATTGGCTACTAAATTCTTGATTTATTTTTGTAGGCATAAAAGGTTCAAGGACCTAGGGCATATTGGGTCAAACTCGAGTCGGAAGTGACCCGGATCAGATTATCAAGATTACGATTAAATCTGGGCCGTTCGATTCAAAAATGGTTAGATCTGAGCCATCCGGGATGATCTGAAGCAATCCGAGCTAGGGCTAGGGTTGATTAAGCACCCTGATCAAGATCTGAAGATTTCATCCCAATCAGAGCAAGATCAACCGTTGGATCAAGCTTGGAGGGCACTAGATCATCCATTCAAAGGCTAGCTTGATCTGGACCATCCATTGCATATCTGAAGGATCCGAGCTATGACAAGGCAGATCCCGACCCCAGATCATCATCATCAAAGTTTGGCTCGAATCAGACCAAGATCAGCCGTTGGATTGAAGCAGATCAATCTGAGCCGTCCATTGATTAATACTTAAGGAAATTTTCAGCAGATTCCACCCTGGTCGCGTCTTCAGCCCAGCTTCCACTGTTCTTCGCCGTTCTTCATCATCTCTTCATCGTTTTCGAAAATTTTTGTTTCCATGAAGGCGTGACCACCTCATCTTCCATTCCAGATCAAGAATCAAGTTTATGGCGATCGGTGATTGAAGAATTCTGATCGTTTGCGCTGGAACAGAGAATTTCTTGGGGGTTCCGGCAGTTCTCAGTCCGATCAACTTCCTCACGACCTCAATCTATTTCAAAGCTTCTGAACCACTTGTAGGGGTTCTCAGGTGAGCTCAGAAGTCTCCCATATCATCATCGCAGCTCTTCCAATCGAGATGAAGTGAATCGGATGGAAAATTCCATCAAGCGCAAATTCTGTTCAGAAACAATTTCAGAATCGATTGTCCATTGATTTGCTGAGCCTAGGGGTTCAAAGCCAGTTCTTGATTGACAACCAAGGATTTCTTGAGCTGAGGAAGGAGTTGAGGATTAGTTTAGCTAGTTAATTTTAGTTCTTTAGCTTTAATTTTCGATTCTCGCACTGTTCTGTTCTGAATTCTTGTTCAGCTGCTGTGATTTTCAATTCTCGAGTTCTTAGCTGTAGTTTAGCTTCAATTCTGCAAGTAGATTAATATAGGAACTTGTTTAGTGATAAACTAGATCAAATTTCAGTTTATAAGTGTTTAATTTGCTAGCGTGCCAATTCCGTAGCTGCGTATCAGAATTTTCCATGTTTCATTTTAACTCTGCGTATCAGCCTCTTTAATCTTGTAATTTTCATATCAGTTAGTTAGTTTGTTGTTGAATTGTTTCTTACATTAGTTTGGTAATTTTGATCTCAGTTGCTTCGTTTGGTTTAGTTTCCCATTCGGTTTCCAATCTTGCAATTCCTGTTCTGACTTCTGCCTTCAGTCAGTTTTCAATTCTGTGAATCCAACTACAGCTGCTGCATTTCGAATTGCTTGGGAAGTCTGTATTGGATTTGTTGTTTCACATCCAATTGTGTTATTTCAGCTGCTGGTTGATTTACAATCAGTTTATAGCTGCAAAAATCTGCTCATTACATGTTATGAGAAATCTGCAGTTTTGTTTCAGCAATTCTGCAGATTTGTGAGTGAAATTACAGTGAAATCAGTCTCGGAATGGGTTTGTATCAAGTTGAGTGAAATTACAGTGTACTTTTGAGCTAGAAATCAATCCCTTTGCAGTCATTGCATTTCTGAATTGTTAGAATCGGTTTTGGCACAAAGGATTTCAATTTGGCACAAGAGTTTTCCCTTCGCATACCAAGCTGATTTGGCACTGTTTGTCATCAGGAACTCACCTGCTTTTCTAGTGATGATTGAGTTTTGAAATCAATAAGTATAGCCTTGATTTCTGAATTTTGTGTGCATTGGTTGGCTCCAAAATAATTATAGTTTGTTTGAGTTGAATTGCTTGTGTGATTCCTGAATTTCGCATGCTATTAATTGGGTTAAGCTTGTTTGTTTCCAAAATCTGAATTCACTGCACTTATTCATTTGTTTAGCATAAAGGCTGCATTCAATCTCCATTGTATCCCTTTTCAATTTTGATTTAGCCACTTTAGTGATTCGGTTTCCATTGGTTGAGTCCTTACTTGCCATCACATTGTTTGGTTCATTAGTTTGGTTTACTCCAATTCGATTTCCATTTTATTGCGATTCCGTTTCTATTTGAAACCAAAACCCAATTTCTTGTGTGAAACCCAAAAACTCATAAACGATACAAATACAAGTTCGAATCAAATACGACAACTAGCCCCGAGAAAAATACGACCTGTGGCCCCTATATTGTATTTTCATACTTTTGAGTGTAAAAAGGGTTTCCAGTTACTCATTCACATTTAAATTTGAGACCCACATTCGTGACAGTCCATTTGGGTCCGTCAAATTTTTGGCGCCGTTGCCGGGGAACTGTTAGTTGATTTGTTTGATTTTAGCTTGTGCACTTACTTCATATCATTCTTGACTTACTTTTGTGCTTATTGCCATATCTGTTGATTTGATTTTATTTGTTTTATCTTTTTATCCACTTTTACTGCGATTTGTTCTGTTTTTATGACCAGGTCTTTAGGTGCTGAATTAGAAGATTTTGATCCTGAGATTGAGAGGACTTTCAGAGTCAGGGGGGGCCAGGCCATTCATTCTGGGACTACAGATATCCCTCCTATTCAGACTATCAGCACTCACTCAGGCATTGACATGGCAGACCACCAGAGGACCATGAAGGAGCTTGCAGCACCTGACGCTGCATTTCAGTACTCCAGCATAGCTTATCCAGAGCTGGGGGAAAGTTTTGAGTTGAGATCTGGACTTATCAATTTGTTGCCAAAGTTTCAGGGTTTATCTGGGGAGGATCCAAACAGACACTTGCACGAATTCCATGTGGTGTGCTCTACTATGAAGCCTCAGGGCATTTCTGAAGAAGACATCAAGCTGAGAGCTTTTCCCTTCACCTTGACAGGAGCAGCCAAAGACTGGTTTTATTATTTGCCTACAGGACATGTGTCTAGTTGGATAACTATGAAAAAGGCATTTTTGGAGAAATATTTCCCAGCTTCCCGCACAGCTATAATCAGAAAAAGTATCTGTGGGATTCAGCAAGTGGTGGGTGAAATACTCTATGATTACTGGGAAAGATTTAACAAGTTGTGTTCAAGTTGTCCCCAGCATCAAATCAGTGAGCAATTGTTGATTCAATATTTTTATGAGGGACTGCTACAGATGGATAGAGTCCTGATAGATGCTGCAGCTGGAGGGGCCCTAGTGAACAAGTCACCAATGCAAGCTAGGGAGTTAATTTCTAATATGGCTGAGAATTCCCAACAATTTGGAGGTAGAGCCTTGACCACCAGAGGAGTGGGTGAAGTTCAAGTAGTTCCTACTGATCAAAATGTTCAGAATGCATTGTTAGAGCTAACCTCAGCTGTGAAGAAAATAGATTTGAAAGTGGAAAGACTAAGCTCAACTCCTTCAGTACCTCCACCCTCTACTCAAATTACAAGTGTGTGTGGCATTTGTTCTAGTCAAGAGCACACTTCAGACTCATGCCCCACCCTCCAACAGGACGAGACAGTAGCGGCTTTAGTGAGAGGACAATTCCAAGCAAGAAACAATCCTTATTCCTCCACTTATAACCCCGGTTGGAGGAATCATCCTAACTTGAGATATGGGAATGCTTTCTGCCAACAAGAGCCTCAAAATCAATCTTCACAGCAGCATCAACCGAACCTACAGCAGTCACAGCAACCTCAGAACAATCAGCAACAATTTCAGCCATCAAATCCGAGTTTTCAGCCTCAATTTCAGCTTAATTCTCAGCATTTTCAGCAACAATTCCAAGTATTTGAACCTCAATTCCAGCAACCTTATCAAGGGCAGCAAGGCTTTCAATCATTCCCAGCTTTCCAAGCTCCAAATCAACAAAATTTTTAGCCATCACAGCCCATGAATCAGTTTTCACAGCCCTACAATCAAGGGTTTCAAGGGCAGAATTTTCAGCCTTCGCACCCTAATTTTCCACCTCAGAATCAGAATTTTCAAGGTCACAACGCCTAGCAATGTTTCCAAGCATATCAGCCATTTGATCAGCCCTATCAACAGCCCAATCAGTCCTTTAATCAGCCCCAACAGCCATGTTTTCAACCAATTCAGCAAGCTCAAAATTTTCAGCCTTCTCAAAATTTTCAGCCTACTTCATCCTTTCAAAATCAGTCAAGGAGCTATGCTAACCAAGGAGGGTATGGGAGCTCAAGCGGAGGAAATGCGCAGCAACAACAAATGATGGAGATGATGCAACAAATGTTTCCCACCATTAAAAACCTTGAGAGGCAAATGGGTCAATTGGCTAGTGGGATCAATCAGAATCAAGCTCAAGGATCAAGTTAACTCCCTTCCCAAACTGTTCCTAATCCTAAAGGAAACGTGAGTGCTATTTATTTGAGGAGTGGGAAGGTCACTTCATCTCAAAAGAGTCCAAGAGCAGAATTTTCAAGCAGCCGGACAGCAACTCCAATTCCGGCCCAAAACCACACTGAAATGAGTTCAAATTCAGCTGATTCCAACCCTAACCCGTTCCCAACTCATTCCTCGAGCAACCCTCCAAATTTGGTGGCAAACGGAGTAGAAAACAGTGCCGAGACGCATGGGACAGCAGCTACTACGCAAAGGGCAGCAGGGCAGAATTCAGCATCTTTACCTCCGGCCAAAATTGATGATTTTAGGGTTCCTTTGCCTTTTCCACAAGGGAGAACTCCAACCAAAAGACATGCGGAGGAGGAGAAAGCAAAAGAGTATAATGAGTTGGTGAAACTTTTTAGTAAAGTTGAAATTAATGTACCCTTGCTGACGATGATTAAACAGGTTCCTAAGTACGCAAAATTTTTGAAAGATCTTTGTATTCATAAGAAGAAGCTTAAGGAAAATGAGTTAGTCAGCATGGGGAAGAATGTTTCATCACTTATCCATGCCATCCCTCAGAAATGTGAAGACCCTGGCATGTTCACTGTATCTTGTGAGATAGGGAGCACCACGCTACATGATGCCATGCTTGATTTAGGAGCTTCTATTAATGTCATGCCCAGGATAGTCTTCCAGATGCTTGGCATTGGTCCTCTACAGCCCACTGGAGTTGTGATACAGCTAGCAGATAGGAGCCAAACCCGGCCAGCGGGAGTTATTGAAGATGTGTTGGTTAAAGTGAAAGAGTTGATTTTCCCTGTAGACTTTTATATTCTGGATATGGAGGGAGATTATCTTGCACACCGTTCTCCACTTATTTTAGGCAGACCATTTCTGAAGACAGCCAGAACAAAGATTGATGTATATGCCGGTACACTCTCGATGGAGGTGGGAGACACAGTAGTCCAGTTTAGCCTTTTCGATGCTATGAAGCATCCGAGGGAGGATCACTCCATCAGGAGCGTGGATATTCTTGATGAGCTGGAGCAGACAGAGCTAGAGGCTGAGGGATTTTTACCCGATTTTTCTAGAGAAGCTATTCATTCAGAGGAGGCTGAGAGAGTATTTACTGCTGAGACTGAGGAATTTTCAGAAGACATTTCAGACACATTTACAGCTGGAGAGATTATTCTAGGTGTAGGGGATTGCACAGAGCCCCAAGGATCACCTATTTCTGTTGAGATTCAAAGTGTAGGGGATTGCACAGAGCCCCAAGGATCACTTATACCAGTTGAGCACCTACTAGAACTTGAACCTGATACGGACTCTATACTTGACCAGGAGGGAGCTATGGACACATCTATCATTGTGGAACCTCCAGGTATTTTTCAGCGAGATCAGGTAAGTATTTCTTTTATTTTTTTGGATACATCAAGAGGGGCACCAAAAGTTGATTTTATTGGTTGCGATACATTTCTTGATTTGTCATGCGTGGGGAATAATTGGGAAAATTTCATTGGAACATCCAAAATAGATTTCATTGATTATGATAAGTGTCTTGATGCATCTTGGGTAGGTATTCATTGTGAAAAATTTTTTGAGCTGCCTAAAATTGATTTTATTGGATGTGATACATTTTTTGATACATTGTATGCAAAGACTGATATAATTTTATTTCCTTCGTACCCTGCACGCTCTAGAGGGGTAGTACATTGTTTTGCAGGGTCCAGAAGACTGCTGAAGTGGGAGCTTCATTTGAACAGACTGAAACCTCCTGAAATGAGTCCCACAAAGAATAAAGAGGGAGTAGATTTTACTTTAATTCAAAGCACTCTACCTCTTGAATGGGTCTTGTATTTAAATAATCTTCGTCCACCTGAACAGGTTGCTGTAAAGTCCAAGTGTGGGGGAGCGATGCACTGTAAAGTTGAAGAAATGGAAGAAGCTCTTTCGCACACCCAGACTCCTCCACTACCACGGTGGAGGCTTTTTCTTGACAGACTCCGACCGCCAGAAATAAAAGGGAGTTTGATTTTTGTCACCTTTTCCGTTATTGCATGTTTTCACTCTTAAAATGAGATCTTGTTAATAAATAAGTGAGTAGAGTAACATGACATGAATAAAATCATTGTAAATACTATGTTTTATGTTTTCGCACTTCTTCTTGCATGATTAGGAATAAATGTATCCCTTAGTTTTTCTCCATAGCATTTTATAGTCTTTTAGAAAATAAATTAAATTTGGTTGTCAAAACTTAGGATTTGAGTTCATGGATGAAATCTTGGATGCTTGAGTACGATTTTGCTTTAGATTCTTAATTGAGGATTTGAGATGGATTATTTTTACCTAGTGAGATTAGCCTTATTTTGTGACACACATATGTTATTGTATTCTAGAACTTGCTTAGGTTCTTTCAAAATCATATTTCAATGGTTGGATCACATCTATAGGGACTAATCATTTTATTTACCTTTCCACATCTATTGCCTATTCTATTCTAGTTGTCTTTCCTTATTGCTAATCTTAACCCTAATTCTTCTATGGATTTGTTTGCTTGGGATGTTTTCTTAATACTATTTTGCCCGAGACGGACAAAGATTTAAGTGTGGGGGAGTGATTAGTGATTTGGAAGTAATTTCCATCAATGATGCAGTTCAACTCGGAAAAAAAAAAATTCATGTGCCAAAGATGAGTTTGAGTGATGTTTGGTGTCAAAAATGAGTAAAAGGATGGAAGCAAATGGAGGGCATTTTGGATTCTTGATTACAATTTGGAGATCCAAGAAATGTTTGTGCCAAGGATTCGGCTGAAGCATTGCAAGAAGAAAAAAAAAGAGAAAATCAGAGAAAAGAACTTGTGTGCCAAGGTCTAAGTGGCATGCAACCATCAAATTGAAGCCAAATCCTATGCCAAGGTTTTAAAATGGAATGGAATACCACTCGATACCTTCTAAATGCAAACTGAGCTGATTAAAGGCTGATAAAAAGCTGCTGAATTCCGGAACTGCCCAAAAATCTGGCTGCATTCCATTTATGGCTGCCAGGACTTGTAAATCAAGACAGAAAATGCAGTGAAGGGCTGAAATTCGAACTCGGAATTGCTGAAGTGCAGCTGTGAGGATTAGAAAATTGTGAGAAAATCTGGATTGCAGCTGTACCTTGCTCAGGAAACCAGTAACCTGTTGCTACAAGCTGAAAACAAGCTGGATTGCATGCTATATAATCTGAAAACTCTGAATTGAAGCTGAATTAAAAGCTGAGAAAAATTTTGAACTGCAGCAGGGGAGAGCTTGATACTGATGTGCCGAGTGCTGGAATTTGGAGGCTGTTCAGAGGCTGAACAAAGCTGCACAAAAACGGAATTTGGAGGCTAATGAAGTTGGAATTGAAGCTGAGATGTTTCCATTTTGAGTTGCTGGAATGATACAAACTGCTGTGCCAAGTTTAAATACACTCATTGAAAAATTCAGCACTACTTCACAATGGACAGAACTGAAAATTTCAGTGCTGGAATTTTACTTCCCATTCGCTGAAAGGAATCTGCAGTGGATGCAGAAAACTTTGAAGCAGAAAACAAGTTGTGCCGAAGTGGAAAAGAAATTGCAAGTTGAGTATCAAAAGATGGAATCCAAAGACTGGGAAGTTGAATATCATGAAGGATTGTTTGTGAATCTGAATTGAAGTTGTGGAAAAGTCTGAAACCAATGCATAACTTTGTATCAAGTGGGAACTAAGCAGAAATTTCGTACCAAAGTGGAAAAATTGAAATGAAACTACTCTGCCATTCAGCTAGAAGCTGGATTACAGCTGAGAAAATCTGAAAAGAAGCTGGATATTAATGGAACATTAAGGGAATGATGAGCTTTGATGTCCAGAAATTTTAGAGAATTTGGAGCAGTGAAGTGAGTACAGAATTAGAATTTGACAACCTATAAAAGGAGCTGAGAACATCTGAAATTTCTGAGCTGAATTGCAGTCCATTTGTAGATGCCGAGTGCTCCATCTGGGAGCTACTGAGTGATACAAGCAAAGTGTGAATGCAAACTGAATTGAAAAAATGGAAATAAAACTGATTGAAGACTAATAAAAAGCTGAGTGAAGACTGAAAAGTGCCGAAACTGCAAAATCTGAGCTGAATGCATTATAAGCTTATGAGCTGAATTTTGAGAAGCTGCTAAGCAAGATATCTAGTGCAAATTGTATCTGAAGTTGAAGGTGCACATTCAATTTCGGATACAAAAAGAACCAAGGGATGCTAGAAGCTGCTGAGGAGAAAGAAATGGAAAAGTAGTTAAGGCAAGGGGCTGAAATGTCATGTGTTGATTTGAATTTTAAGTGGAACTATTGAGTTTTCTATTATCATTTGAAGCAAATACTACTTGTTCTGAGGTAGAGCTGAACCCAATCTGAGCTGGAAATCTAATTCACTGATCAGAAGTTGAATGAAATCTGAGTGAAATCTGAATTAAGGAAGAATTGTAGCCTATTAATTCTGAAATCAAGGAATCTTGGATGCTAACTGTTGTAGAGCAAGCATTTATGTCAATTGATGTTTTAAGTTCTCTGATGCAACAATGATTCGAAATGCTCCCTGAGAAGAATTCAGAGCAGAAAAGGAAAAACAAAAAAGGAAGAAAAACAGTTTGAGAAAATGAGATGAGAAAAGAAGAAGCAAGTTGGCACACCTTTGAAATTTCGGCACCATGGAATCATTAAAGTTTCTCTCATCCAAATTAAAAGCTGTGATCAACTACAAGTCTGACCTTGCTAGAGGATAAAAGAAAAGAAAAGAAAATCAGTAAAGAGAAGAGAAAGAAACACAAATGGCACGCAAGATAGACAATTGGCACAAAGGGTCTAGTGAGGGATTTTTATTGAATTTTTGGAGTGCAAGGCAAGAGTTTACTCCAGGACACTTTTGAATTCACTAGGGGACTGATAAGAGAGCAAAGTTCATTAGAAACATTCCCAAGCACTCAAGTCTTCCACTTTACTAATTCTTCCATTTCCTTACCTTTTAATTCACTCCTTACCATTTTCTATGTCTTTCTTTGTTTTTATAGATGTTGATCCTATCATGATAAATGGTAGAGAGTAGATAATAAGCAAGCCTATGGTAGTGCATGAAGCATGTGTGTTTGAGTGAGCTCCACTTCCATCATCAAGTTAGAACTTAAGGAGAGAGCCACCAAAATTTTCTTTGAAAGGCTAGTGATTTAGATTCATCTCAATGACTCATGATGGATGAAAAAGCTAAGTTGTTGATTTAAGGACAAGACAGTAATCCATAGAGCTTAGATTTATGAGAAATTGGCAACCCTAGATAATTTCTTTTCAATTGCTTCTAATTGTGCTTAAGAAAATCTAGGGGATACAAATTTACTGTTTTCGCGAGACGCTCAAGGCTAAGTGTGGGGGAGTTGATAGATTCCATTTTATTGATCATTTGAGAGGCATAAATCCCTGTTTGATCTATGTTTTTATTGCCAAAATTGTGAAATTGCCTAGGTTTTAGAACTTATTCATATTTTGGACTTAATTGCAAAATTACATATATTTGAGTTAATTGGCTACTAAATTCTTGATTTATTTTTGTAGGCATAAAAGGTTCAAGGACCTAGGGCATATTGGGTCAAACTCGAGTCGGAAGTGACCCGGATCAGATTATCAAGATTACGATTAAATCTGGGCCGTTCGATTCAAAAGCGGCTAGATCTGAGCCATCCGGGATGATCTGAAGCAATCCGAGCTAGGGCTAGGGTTGATTAAGCACCCTGATCAAGATCTGAAGATTTCATCCCAATCAGAGCAAGATCAACCGTTGGATCAAGCTTGGAGGGCACTAGATCATCCATTCAAAGGCTAGCTTGATCTGGACCATCCGTTGCATATCTGAAGGATCCGAGCTATGACAAGGCAGATCCCGACCCCAGATCATCATCATCAAAGTTTGGCTCGAATCATACCAAGATCAGCCATTGGATTGAAGCAGATCAATCTGAGCCGTCCATTGATTAATACTTAAGGAAATTTTCAGCAGATTCCACCCTGGTGGCGTCTTCAGCCCAGCTTCCACTGTTCTTCGCCATTCTTCATCATCTCTTCATCGTTTTTGAAATTTTTTGTTTCCATGAAGGCGTGACCACCTCATCTTCCATTCCAGATCAAGAATCAAGTTTATGGCGATCGGTGATTGAAGAATTCTGATCGTTTGCGCTGGAACAGAGAATTCTTGGGGGTTCCGGCAGTTCTCAGTCCGATCAACTTCCTCACGACCTCAATCCATTTCAAAGCTTCTGAACCACTTGTAGGGGTTCTCAGGTGAGCTCAGAAGTCTACCATATCATCATCGCAGCTCTTCCAATCGAGATGAAGTGAATCGGATGGAAAATTCCATCAAGCGCAAATTCTGTTCAGAAACAATTTCAGAATCGATTGTCCATTGATTTGCTGAGCCTAGGGGTTCGAAGCCAGTTCTTGATTGACAACCAAGGATTTCTTGAGCTGAGGAAGGAGTTGAGGATTAGTTTAGCTAGTTAATTTTAGTTCTTTAGCTGTAATTTTCGATTCTCGCACTGTTCTGTTCTGAATTCTTGTTCAGCTGCTGTGATTTTCGATTCTCGAGTTCTTAGCTGTAGTTTAGCTTCAATTCTGCAAGTAGATTAATATAGGAACTTGTTTAGTGATAAACTAGATCAAATTTCAGTTTATAAGTGTTTAATTTGCTAGCGTGCCAATTCCGTAGCTGCGTATCAGAATTTTCCATGTTTCATTTTAACTCTGCGTATCAGCCTCTTTAATCTTGTAATTTTCATATCAGTTAGTTAGTTTGTTGTTAAATTGTTTCTTACATTAGTTTGGTAATTTCGATCTCAGTTGCTTAGTTTGGTTTAGTTTCCCATTCGGTTTCCAATCTTGCAATTCCTGTTCTGACTTCTGCCTTCAGTCAGTTTTCAATTCTGTGAATCCAACTACAGCTGCTGCATTTCGAATTGCTTGGGAAGTCTGTATTGGATTTGTTGTTTCACATCCAATTGTGTTATTTCAGCTGCTGGTTGATTTGCAATCAGTTTATAGCTGCAAAAATCTGCTCATTACATGTTATGAGAAATCTGCAGTTTTGTTTCAGCAATTCTGCAGATTTGTGAGTGAAATTACAGTGAAATCAGTCTCGGAATGGGTTTGTATCAAGTTGAGTGAAATTACAGTGTACTTTTGAGCTAGAAATCAATCCCTTTGCAGTCATTGCATTTCTGAATTGTTAGAATCGATTTTGGCACAAAGGATTTCAATTTGGCACAAGAGTTTTCCCTTCGCATACCAAGCTGATTTGGCACTGTTTGTCATCAGGAACTCACCTGCTTTTCTAGTGATGATTGAGTTTTGAAATCAATAAGTATAGCCTTGATTTCTGAATTTTGTGTGCATTGGTTGGCTCCAAAATAATTATAGTTTGTTTGAGTTGAATTGCTTGTGTGATTCCTGAATTTCGCATGCTATTAATTGGGTTAAGCTTGTTTGTTTCCAAAATCTGAATTCACTGCACTTATTCATTTGTTTAGCATAAAGGCTGCATTCAATCTCCATTGTATCCCTTTTCAATTTTGATTTAGCCACTTTAGTGATTCGGTTTCCATTGGTTGAGTCCTTACTTGCCATCACATTGTTTGGTTCATTAGTTTGGTTTACTCCAATTCGATTTCCATTTTATTGCGATTCCGTTTCTATTTGAAACCAAAACCCAATTTCTTGTGTGAAACCCAAAATCTCATAAACGACACAAATACAAGTTCGAATCAAACACGACAACTAGCCCCGAGAAAAATACGACCTGTGGCCCCTATATTGCATTTTCATACTTTTGAGTGTAAAAAGGGTTTCCAGTTACTCATTCACATTTAAATTTGAGACCCACATTCGTGACAGTCCATTTGGGTCCGTCAGCGTCCCAGGGCTCGCAGGTGCCAGAGAACTTTTCCGGCTTCAGTCTCTGCCACTGAATCAGATAGGCCTCCTGTCGGACTCCTCGGACCGGAGTGTCCGGGGGTGCCTGTGCAGTTGGAGGCTCAGTAGGTATCGCATTCTGACTTCCCTGCGGGGTTGCAGTGTTCCCCTGCTGGGTCATCAGAGTGTTTATTATCTGCTGTTGTTCAGTGACCTGACGCTGCAGGTCCGTGATCACTTGCATCATATTAGGTGGGGGTGCTGTCTCATTACCCCGATTGCTACGTCCTCTAGCCATATCTATCATACAGGTGATAAATGAATACATAAGAATTAATATTACTTTCACTTGTTATGCAAGTGTTAATCATCTCCATATAATCATTACTGTACATGAAATAAAGTAAAGCGAGGTTAGGATCTCTTACTTGGAAGCGGCAGGATGAAGCTTGATGTGTGTGTGGTGGAGGGGAAACTTACTCTGATACCAACCTGTAACGCCCGCCCTTATATCTACTCTCGGGGCGGGGTTACGTAACAACTAATCATATAATTATTTTCTTTTCTTCTAGCATAAAATTCAAACAACCAATGCAAGGGTGCGAGGACTAAGTGCTGAGCATGCTTATCTAACTATCAGGTGATATTTACAAGTGCTAAGCATACTAGTCGATACATGCCAATCTAATATCATGCTTGAATCATTGGAACATGGTAAGTGCATAGTAAGTTTAGTAATACATGAGTCATGATAGTAAGGTTCACAAGTAGTTCAACTCACAACATAATCAAACCTAATCAAGTATAATGGTAATTAATAACATTCCTTATCAAGGAGTCACTAACAAAAGCATAATAAAGTAGATATATAGAAATCTTTCTTTCCCGAGCCACCACCCCACACATCTTCAGCCCTCCTGCGTCTTCCTTTAGTTCAAGTGTTCCTTACCTTTATCTGCAGCATAAGACAACACTTAACTAGTAAGCACAAAAGCTTAGTAAGGAACGCAAATTCAGAGAAGACATGATCGAGTGATTAACCTAGAAATACAAATTGAGTTTATGTGAGATGATTGATTAAAGAATGTATCAACATACATTAATAAAATCCTATTTATTTTTCAAATTGAATAACCCTTTTTATCAATTCGGGAGATCGTAGGAACATCTCCAAATAGGTTGATATCCAACCATAGATAAGAACAACCATGACTGTGGCCATCAAGTTTTTCTTAGCTATGAAGGTAGGTAATTACACCGATTACATATCACATATATGTAACTATCACTTTATGCTATCAACTAATTGAATGTTTGCATAAATCATTGGGTTGTTAACTCATTAACAAGTATGCAACAATATACATAGCACCCAACTGCACCTCTCTTTACGTCGACCTTGGCTGTGGCACAACAAATCGATGCTCCAAGCTTAAGGCTGACCCATTAATCAAGAAATAGTTTTAATATGGTTGGAGCTCATTCAACCGTTTAGTCAGGCTTGGATGTGTCCAACAACCAAAACTAAGGATTGACCTCTGACTCCAACTATATTATTCATAAACTAATTCCATGGTTTGAACATGTTGAGGTTCAAGCCGGGCATGGATGTGTCCATCAACCCAAACAAGAAACAAAACTCCGATTCTAACCATATTAATGGAAGGTGTTGGCCTTAATATTTTGTAAGGGGTTTGGGTCTCATCCTTTCTTTTCTAAGCACATTCATGACATATAATTATGTCATGACTAACGATTTCCTTAATAATGTATGTATGTGACTTAATTTATCAAGTCTCATGAATTGAATTAGGAACCGGATTTCCTAATTCTAATTTCATACTTTATTAAAGGAATTGTTTTGGGAAACAATTTCCTAAATTGTCATAATCAATTTCGGAAATAATATGTTTAAGACTTTGATTTCTCTAAATCAAATCTTATTAAATTAAGAGACAATTCCCTTAATTCAACGACATATTATTTTCATGAAAAATCTCTTTTAAGAAAACTCTATAGGAAACCATTTCCTAATTAATTTTGAAGACAACAATATGTAAGAGCATCACCTCTTAAATCATATTTTATTCATGGATTTAATTAATTACAACAAATTATTTTCTAAGGGTGGCTCCCCGAGGCTCAGATACCCAAAGACAAGAAATTTGTCGTAAATTCAATTTGGTCCGCTTCGGAAGCGTAACCAAATTAAACATGACAATTTCATTTAAAATTGGGAAATTAAATTACAACAACTAACTTTAAATTGGACGGCTTCTCGAAGCTCAATCCAAAATAAAGAATTTTGTTGATAATTTAAAAACCAATTCAAATTCAATTGTCAATTAATTATCCATAAATTTATCTAGACTTTCTTGAAAGAAATTGCCCAAAATTGCGAGATTTCATAATAGGTTTTTCAGAATAATTGTAAGTTTCTGGTACAAAGAAAACATACATATTTCCAAAATTGGAAAATTTTTAAAATAGAAAATTTCCAAAATTAGAAAGTTTCCAAAGATGGGATGTTTTCACAAATATCATAAAATTTCAGAAACTAGGATATTTCAAACGTTTGCGAAATTTCATGAGGATTTCCAAACTTTGAAATTCCTAAATCTAAAATTTATAATAATTGGAAAGTTTCCATGATTGAAAATTTTTCCAAAATTGAGATTATGACAAAGTTTTCCGCAAAACAATTATATGATTATGTCGAACACTAACCGGCTCTGATACCACTGTTGGGACCAGGTGCATGTTGACAAGGATACGGGTTCGTAAATTTTAAAATATTTACGTGCAGCGGAGGAATTAGCATAATAATTTCTCAAATTATTTTAACCACGTATCTAGTATGCGACCTTATGATGTGTGGACATGATCATAAATTAAAACTTTTGTGGAAAAGTAAACTAATTTACTTAGTACCTCGCGTAACTCGAAGTAAGGGACGAGATCCAACCGTAGCGTCCCTTGGAAGCTCCGCCTCTATTCGCGTCCACGTCGAGTTCTCTTCGGGATGACTCGCAAAGTCACGAGTTTTGTGCCGACGAGAACTACTAGATTCTCTAAAGGCACAACTAGAAGATCAAGAGAGAAGAAAGGAAACTAACTACCAAGAAACGGAATCTAAATTTCCGGAAGGAAGGAGTTGCGATCCGCTTCTTCTTCTTCTTGGTTGGCTTCTCCTTGGTGATGATGACCCACGGCAACCTCAAGGGATGGTGGTGCGCCGGCCTTAGGGTGGATGTGTGCCGGCCCTAGCAAGTAGAGGAGGGTGCCGGCCCTAGGAGGAAAGGAGAAGGAGAGGGAGAGATTAAGAGAGAGAGGGAGAGAATTAATCTCTTGATAACTCAATTAGGAATTCAAGGCTTGCCTTTGGTTCCTTTATATAGTAGCCTCTCCCTTGCCAAGTCTCTCTTTTAACGGAATTTTTCATAAGAAATTTATCCTGTAAATTTTCTTATGAATTATTCCGTTTAAGCCAAGTTTTATTATAACTAACTTTATAATAAAACAAATAGATCTCTCCTTTTATTATGGAATAAATTTTACAAGAAATTTATAAATTTTCTTATTATGGAAAAATCAATTCATAATTGATTTTATAAAATTAAAATAAACCATTCCATGGATTATTTTAATTTCCATAAAAAAGAATAAATTTCTATAAATTTCTTTATACAAATTTATTTATCCATAATTTATAAAACAAATCGCGCTAGATTTATTTTATTAATTAAACCAAATAAATTGGTTTCTCCCCATTATTGTGGCCAGCCAAACCAAAGAGGGTTGGCACCCTCTTTGGCCGGCCAAACCGAGCCGAATCCATCGCGAATTAAACTCATTTAATTCGCCCAATAAGCCTTCAAAAGACTTAGCCATTTTAAGCTTCCGTTGCGCCTCTGATTAACTCAGATTCGACTTATTTCTCTTGATCGGAAAATCCAATTTTCAACTCGTTTTAAATCCCTTAGATTACTCGTAGTACATGTGACTAAATAGGCTTTCGATTTATGTTGGCCGTCTATAATCAACCAATTATAGAATGATCATGAGTGGCACCTAGTAGTACATCATGACCCCCAATTAATCCAAAGATCAACGGTTGACCTCAGAAATAATTCTGAAACCCTTCAGCAGCTCTAATGAATCATGCCTCATTCCCTTCACCATCTTATACCCACTTGGTTCAGGACATGGTCTGTGTGTGTCAGTCCCCACTAGGCTGACTACGTCACACCTAGCCCAAGTAGTCTCTTTCTCGTCCTTTGGATTTCTAATTACTCTCATGTATTTAAGAGACTCATACTCTAAACATGATATGCTCTGGCCAGAGGCTTTGAGTAACAATCCGACGATAGGCCTGGGTATACATCTCCTCGTAAAGAGTGGTGAATCCTTTGTAGGCTGTTCAAACATCTTCGGGTACTTCGGCTTATACCCAATCATCCTGGGTCCACACCTCCTGGGAGATGCTTGCTTAAGATGTTAAAGTATAAGTCTCCATGACCAAGATGACTTGAACACCGCAAGTCAAAGGAACATCGCACTTAAGCTGCAGTAAGAACTTCATTGACATATCTATATGTAGATTAACATATGAAGTTTTACAGCTAGTCACTCCAATGAACTAGTTCCCTTAACTAGCATCCATGTTTATCTCCGGACATCCCAATGTCACCAGCCAGTGAGAATCAGCTGATTAGAGAATAACCCATGCTAGTCTCAACAGAATTGATAGTGTCCGTTTTTATCAATTCATCGACTAGGGATATTTTCAATACTTCACAATTGCACATATAGAGATAATTACTAGTTGTGATCCCATCACAAATTCTCTTATGCTGTGAATTGTATTGCGGACATTCAGTAGATGAGTTTAAGATCCCAATCAACTACACAAACATATATACTCAAATAATCATAAGGCGATTACCTTAGGACACTTCTCTCATATTACTAACAGAATTGGTTAGTACATGCATGGTGGTACCATAGGTCCAAGGTTCAATCCTTGGTGCATGCACTTTATTTTTTTATATTTTATTTTTTTATCATATTTTCAAAAATTCCCCCATGATCATGCTAATACTCCTAATTAAAACCCATTTATATTTATATTAAATTTCACCTAAAATCCACTAATAACCATAGTCTTAGAAAAGCCCATTAGTACTTAGCTTCTCGATTTAAATGAGAAATTATGGATAATTAAGCTAAGGTTCGTACTAGTATCTCTAAATTCCTTCAACACTATCTAGACATGATCAATATTTTAAAGAAAATATTGAGGAGATTTTCCGGGTCGTTACACCATTCATAGCTCTTGGATCCGGGCGTGGAGTTGAGCTGCTGATTCTCCGTCATGCATCTTTATCGTATAGAGTCTGTTGAGCAACAAATCCCTCTTGCTGATTCAGGTGTCAGATGTACCTTCGTGTAGCTCAATCAGGTTGTTCCAGAGCTCCTTCGCGCTGCTGAAGGGTCCTACATGGTTCAGCTCCTCTTTTGTCAGGCCACATTGCAAGGTTTGGGTCGCTTTTACATCGGCCTCGATTTTCTTCTTTAGTGGGCCGTTCCACTCAGTATAGTGTTGCACCACGCCTTGTGCTTTTTTCGGTATCTCCAGTCCAGACTGGATGATAATCCACATGTCCACCTGAGTTTTTAAGTGGACCTCTATTCTACTCCTCCAGTAGGAGAAATCTTCTCCACTGAAGAGAGGTGGTCTAGCGGTGTTGTATCCCTCTTGCATGACCATTAGATTAAACTGAAAAATTTAACAGAAAAATTTGTTTCAAGACTAAGTCTTGGATTAGTAGTGCGGGAAAAATAGTAGTAAGGAAAAATATCAAGTAGTGTTGCACCAACCTCGATTAACAAAAAAAAATACGAGCGAAAAAGAAATATTAAATTCGAAAAATCTAAAAAAATACTCCACAGGTGGTTGCACCAAGTTTGAGTCACCCGCACTGATACCACTTGTGGGATCAGTTTGAATCGATAGAGGGGGGTGAATATCGATTGATAAATTTTTAAAAATACTAAGAGTAATTGCGCAGAAGAAAAGCAAAAACAATCGCTAACACTTTTGTTTTTACTTGGTTCGGAGTCGCAGTCGGCTCCTATTCCAAGGCCCACGATCCTTGATCGTTTACGATGGGCAATTCTATATTTCGTAAAATGATTAAAAGTTGAATACAAATATAGAATTTTAACATACATCAATTAAAAGTAAATTATACCGACAACCGGACGATTTAGAAAGTCGGTGCCGCGGGTCGTCGTTGGCGCTTGAATCTTGAGCACGGAGCGTTTCGGAGCAAAGTGCTTGTTCGAATGCATTGGTAGAAGTTGTATTGGAAGCCAACGGGGTGAACCCCTTTATATAGTCGTAGCTGGGGTGCCTGTGTTGAAGGGGGCACCTGACACGTGGCCCTCACTGCGCGAAACTCAATCCGCAGACTCGGCCAGCGTTTATCCCCTCAACCAAGGTGCCTGAGCTAACTGGGGCGCCTGTGTTAACACAGGCGCCTCTGTTGCAGTCTTGAGGCTTGCTTCGCAGTTGCCTTGGAATAACCCTTTGTCTGGGGTGCCTGTCTCAACACAGGTGCCTTGTCAGCCAGGGCGCGTCACTCCATTGAGGCGCCTAGGAGTAGAAACCTCCATCCCTTTATTCTTGCAACCAGGGTTAGTTCCAGAACACAAGTAACATATAAATAATATTGATTTAAACATAATTTACAGCCTGAGCTGTCTTGGTTCTGACTTTGGGCTTCCCAAATGGAACCCTAGGTCGAACCGACGCCTAATGATCCCTCCTACGGGGAACGCGTCCTCACCTACTCCTCTAAGGAGATTTTACCTGTTTGCCTACCGGCTCCTTGACGGACCCAAATATGACTGTCACGAATGTGGGTCTACCAAATTTAGATATGAATGAATAACTGGAAACCCTTTTTGCAATCAAAAATATGAAAACGTAGTAAAGGGGCCACAGGTCGTATTTTTCCTCGGGACTAGTTGACGTTGTTTGATTCGAACTTGTATTTATGTGTCGTTTATGTTTTCGGGTTTCAAATAGATATTCGGGTTCTGGTTGTAAATTTGGAAATGAAATTGCAATAAAAAGGAGAGAACTCAACTCAATGAATCAAACAAACGATAGCAAGTTATAACTCAACCAATAAGGAAATTAACTCTAACCATTCAAATGGAATACAAGCAAGCAAGATTCACTTAATTCCAAGTTTCAATTGATACAAACTGCCTAAGCTATGTACTAATGTGCAGAAATGAAGTTAGAATTCTCATCAGGCTGAGTACACGTAAGCTGAAAGCAGGTGCCAAAATTCTCTATCAAATGTACTTAACTTGGTACAAATCAATGTCGAACCCTACTTGATACAAATGGCAGAAATGCATCAAGTTATCAGACAGAAATGGAAACTGCTGAGCCTAAGTGATACTAAGTGCAGAACTTTAATCTAATGTACAGCAAACGAATTTGAAGCAATAAATCAACTGCAGAATTCAGTAGCAATTGAATGCATAAACAAATGAACACTCAGCTTGCTGTGAAACAAAAATTCCAAAACCCAGCTGATACGCCAAGATGCATCACAGGCAAATATGAAACACAGAACTGCAGAACCGAACTCAGAGTTGCAGCTACAATTCAGAAACAGAACAAACAAGTTTAACTGAATTCCAGAACACCAATCTACTTCAGAAACGATTCAATTGAGCTAGTACATCATCTGAAACCAATTCAGCCACTACACAATGTAAATTGCAGAAATGAACAGCTTGACAATGAAAAATTCAGACAAGGGTCGAATGTAGAAATTTAGATCCTTACAATTTCAGATTAGCTCTGGACAATTTCAATGAAGAGACAATAATCAGTTCTACACAAATTGAATTCAAATTTCAGATCAGTTCTAAACAAATTGAATTCAGAAATTCAGAAGCAAATTTGAAATGCAAGCCAAAAACTGAAACGCAGCTCAAATCTGATACGCAAACTAAAAACGAGAAGGAAATTGAAATTAAAAGCAATTACCCACTAAACAAATTCCTAAACTACTTACTTTGAAGATTGAACCCTAATTTAAGCTAGAACAATGCAATAAACGAATTTAACCAATCGGAAACCAAAAACAGAAACCAAACTAAGCAGTAATGGAAGTTACAGCTAGTAAACGAAATTAACTAAACCTCAATCCCTCATCTCAGCTCACGAATCCTTGCTGTCACTCAAGGATGAGCCTCCAATTGAGATAGAGACAATCCGTACAAGAAAACTACGGCAACTAAGTAAATTCAGAAGTGAAACTACGGTAGAAATTGAAATTGCAGCTAACAACTGAAAACTCGCTAATTAAGCTAAGCTTCAATCCAAATCCTTCTGTCACTCAAGGATGAGCTCGAATTGAGGTGGTCACGCCTTCAAACGAAGAAATTGAAGAAACGATGAAGAAAATCGCTAAACTACTGAAGGAGACGAGCTGCGGCGAGGAAGACGCGACAAAGGCTGAAGCAGGGAAACGTTTGATTAAATACATAAGCATTGGACGGCTGTGATTCGTTTGAGGAAATCCAACGGCTGATCTTGCTCTGATTGGAGCCAAACTTTGATGATGATGATCTGGGGTCAGGATCTGCCTTGTGGTAGCTCGGATCCTCTAGATTTGCAATAGATGGTCCAGATCAACTCAATTTGTGAATGGACGATCTAGAGCCCTCCAAGCTTGATCCAACGGTTGATTGAGCTCTGATTTGGATGAAACCTTCAGATCTTGATCATAGTATTTGATCAACCCTAACCCTAGCTTGGATTACTTTAGATGGTCCCGGATGGCTCAGATCTAGCCGCTATTGAATCGGACGGCTCGGATTAATCGTAAGCTTGATAATTCGATCCGGTTCACTTTCGACTCAAGTTTGACCCAATATGCTCTAGGTCCAGGATCCTTTCATGCCTACAAAAATATATCAAAAAATTAGTGGCCAAATAATTCAAAAATGTGTAAATTTGCAATTAAGTCCAAAATAAAAGGAAATCCTAAAACCTAGGGCAATTTCACAATTAATCAATAAAAACATAGGTCAAACATGGATTTTAGCAATTAAAATAATCAACAAAATAGTATTTATCAACTCCCCCACACTTAACCTTGAGCGTCTCGCGAAACTACTAAATATGGATCCCCTAGATTTTCTTAAGCATAATTAGAAGCAAATGAAAAGAAATTACCTAAGGTTGTCAATTCTCATAAATCTAAGCTCTATGGATTAGTATCTTGTCCTTAAATCAACAACTTAGCCTTTTCATCCATCATGAGTCATTGAGATGAATTTAAATCACTAGCCTTTCAAGGGAAGTTTTGGTGGCTCTCTCCTTAAGTTCTAAGTTGATGATGGAAGTGGAGCTCACTCAAACACACATGCTTCTTGCACTACCATAGGCTTGCTTATTATCTACTCTCCACCATCATTCATGATTAGGATCAATATCTACAAAAACAAATAAAAGCATGGAAAATGATAAGAAATGGAGTAAAAACAAAGAAAATGGAAAAATTGATAAAGTGGGAGACTTGGTTGCTCAAAAATGTTTCCAATGTGCCTTGCCCCATCTTAACAGTCCTCTAATGATATCAAAAGTATGGTGGAGTGAAACTTGAATAAATTCCTTTGATTTGGATGAAAAACCCTTCCTTGATTTCCTTGTGCCAAGTTTGCTCTTGTGTGCCATTTTTCTTTCTTCTCTTTTCTGATTCTTCTTTTTCTTCTTTCTTTCTTTCTTGTAAGGTCAGAAATAAAATGGAATAGAGCTTTGATCCGGATGTGGAAATCTTCACTGATTTATGGTGCCAAGTCAATGGTGTGCCAACTTGCTCTTGTTTCTCTCCTTTTTTTTTCTCTTCAAACTGTGTTGCTGCCGACTCCCTAATTTGTTGCAGCTTCCTTTTGTTCCATCATTATGTGCTCAGGTCCACAATTCTTATCAGAATTAGCTCCAACTCAGCCCTTGCCGTGAGCTTCAAATTCATGCTCTAGGGAAACCAATTCAGCCCTTAGTTGATACAAACTGCTCTATTCTTGGTTTTCATTTTTCCTATCTTGCCGAATGATCAACAGCCCTTCACAGAATTTTTACAGCACTTTGCAGCTTGTTTTGCCTATAGCTTGTATCATTTAGCATCTCCAAGTCAAACTTCTCAGATTTCCAGCTTGTGATCAGCAACTCAGATTTTCAGTTTTTGATTTATTTCAGCTTTTGACCAGCCCTTATTCAACCTCAATTCAGACTCTCTGATTCCGCACAGCTGCAATTGAGCTTCTAGCATATGGTTCTGAGTTTTCCGAACAAAGGGCAGCTGCAACTGTGAGGAATTCTAATCCAATCATGTTTCACAGAAAATTTTCTTCTTGCTTTGGCACAAACAATTTTCTCACTGCTTTTTGAGGGCAAATTGTTTCCATTTCAGATTTTTGTCTTGGCACAGCTTCTTGGATCTTCAATTGATGATAAAGACTCTAGATGCTTCAATTGATTTCCATCCTTAACCACTTCTTCTTGCTCATTTTTGACACAAACTAAATTCAACTTGGCAAATGTATTTCTTTCCATCTCCTTTTGTTTATAACTGAATTTCTCAACTTCCTTTTGCAAATTCTTGCTATTGCGTGCCACTTGGACTTGGCACAGCTTCATTTCTTCCGGATTTGCAATGAGAGAACAATTCCACCTCCAATTCACAACTAAATACTTACTTTCTTGAGGCAAAGCATCAACTCAAATGGCCATTTTTTTTTTCAAAATGAAGTGCTTCCTTGATGAAACTCATTCCAAATCACTAATCACTACCCCACACTTAATTCTTTGTCCGTCTCGGGCAAAATAACATTAGAAACAATTCAAACAACAAGTCCAAAGAAAAGTGAGGGTAAGAGTAATAAATAAGTAAAGAAAAATGGAATTAACATGATTTTTGTTAAAATTGATATGGAAAGGTAAACAAAGTAATTAGACTCTATAGATGTGATCCAATCATTGAAAGATGATTTTGAAAGAACCTAAGCAAGTTCTAGAGTACAATAACATAGGTGTGTCACACAAAAAAAATAAGGCTAATTCTCACTAGGCAAAAATAATTCATCTCAAATCCCCAATTAAGAATCTAAAACCAAGTAGTACTCAAGCATCCAAGATTTCATCCATTAGCTAAAACCCTAAGTTTTGACAACCAAATTTAACTCATTTTCCAAAAGACTCTAAAATGCTATGGAATAACCTAGAGGGATACATTTATTCTTAAATATGAAGAAAACGTGCTAAAAAAAATAACATGCATTTATTGACAAGGACTCAGTTTTAAAGAAAATTCTACTTCTAAAAAGCATAAAAAATGAAACAGGCAATAAAAGAAAATTCAAGAAAGAACAATCTCCCCTTTATTCTGGTGGACGGAGCCTATCCAGAAGTAGCCTCCATCGTGGTAGTGGAGGAGTCTGGGTGGCTGAGAGAGCTAGGACTCCCCCACACTTGAACTTTGCAGAAAAATGCTCTGGTGGCCTAAGGTGATTCAGGTTCAAAATCCATGGAAGGAATGGAGGGCTATGGATTAAAGTAAGATCTTCTCCTCCTTCTTGATGCCTTTCAGAAGTCCTTCCAGGAGGCTGAAGTCTGTTCAATTGGAGCACCCAATCCTGAAGTCTTCTGGACCCTGCAAAAACAATGTAATACCTCTCTTAAGCGTTCAGGGTCAGAAAGAAATGATATAAATTCAGTCTCTACATGAAATGAATCCAAAACTGTATCATGTCCAATTAAATCAAATTCTGGTACCTCAATGAAATTTTCAAAATTATTTCCTACCAAATTTGCATCCAGATACTCATCACACAAAGAAATCAATTTCTGGCTCATCAATAGAAATTTCACAATTATTTTCCATCCAGGGTGTATCAAGCAATGTGTCACAGCCAACAAAATCAATATCAGATATCTCCATAAGTTTTTCACATTCAACCTCAGCATAAGATATAGCAAGAGATTCATCAAAATAAATAACATCAATTTCAGGCACTTCTAAAAATGTTTCACAATTCATATCCACAAAAGATGTATCAAGTGATTCATCATAACAAACAACATCAATAATAGGTGCCTCTAAAATTATTTCGCTATCCATTTCTACAAGAGATGTATCAGGCAATGCAGTATGACCAATGAAATCAATTGTTGGTACCTCTATTGGATTTTCACAAACAATTTCTACACAAGGTATATCAATAAATTCATCAGAATCAATAATGTCAGCACTAGGTACCTCGCTGTATTTTTCTGAACAAAAAGGAGAAATACTTACCTGAGCGTGCTGGAGAATACCTGGAGGTTCTACAAGAGTAGATGAATCCATGGCCTCCTCCTGATCAAGTACATGCTCCTCTTCAGCCTCACTCTCTGGTGGACACTCAACTGGAGTAGGTGATCCTTGGGTGCTTGCTTCCACCATGCAAGTCCCTATACTTTCTAGTTCATCCTTTGAGTCTTCTAATGTACCAGTCAATTGTGGTGGTCCCTGGGGCTTAGTGCAATCCCCTACACCTATGGAATCATCTCCTATGCATGCTTCTCCTGTAATATCTGCAACAACAACATTAGAAAAATTAGGACCATCAATAATGCTATCATCACAAAATAAGAGTCTAGAATGGTCATGTGGAGCTGAAAAATTTGGCAATGGATTTTGAATAGGAATCTCCGGAGGGATGCATGCTGTAGGTGCCCTATATTTGATGATTACTTCTTCTTCTTCTACTAATTTTGCAAGATCACTTGAAGAAAGATTTGGCCCTGCACTAGGGTCACCTTGAACTGATATAAAACCAACTCCGGGGCTCTCAGAATTAAAAACAACTTGAGAAGCTAATTGTTCTGATCTTTGGGCTTTTATCTGATTCAAATCACTAGACACTTGTTCCATTTGCCTTCCGAAGTTTTGAAGCTCTTGTTGAAACATTTGTTGAAATTGAGACTGTGGGGGCTGATAAAATGGTTGCACAGGCTGATTAAACTGCTGAAAATTTGGTTCACAAGTCGGTGGAGATGGCTGAAAATTGTAGCCCTGGAATTCTTGGATCTGAGGTTGAATTTGTGGTGGTGAAAACTGAATTTGCATGGGCTGGAAATTCTGGTTATGTAGCTGAAAATTCTGATCGCATGGCTGTGAATATTGAAAAGGTTGTTGAAAATTCTGTATAGGTTGAAATTCTTGCTGCCATGGCTGAGGTAGAGGCTGAAATTGCTTATCTCCTTGCTGAAAACTTAAATAAGGCTGCTGGAAATCTTGGTTTGGTTGAACTTGAGGGAAGGGGGGTTGCTGAAAATTCTGATCATTTAAACACCCTTGCTGAATTCCTTGAAAAAGTGATTGATCCTGTTGATAAGGTGGCTGAAAGTTGGGCTGAAATTGCTGAAGTGGTGGCTGCCCAATCTGAAATTGTTGCTGCCCATTCTGAAAATTCTGGAAATTTGGTAGACATGGCTGAGAATCTGGCTGGAATTGTTGGAATTGCTGTGGTTGTCCGAATTGTTGTAATGGTGGCTGAAAAAACTGGTTTGGTTGAACTTGATGGAAGGGTGGTTGCTGAAAATTCTGATTATCTAAACACCCTTGCTGAAACTGAAAGTTTGGTTGCTGAAAATTCAAATGGAATTGCTGAAAAGCTTGGTTTTTCTGCTGAAATTGCTGACATGGCTGCTGGTAAGTAGATGAATCACTGTTGGGTCTTAGTTGGGAATTCCAGTGCTTAAACACATTTTTTAACCCCACCAGTGCATCTTTGAGCTCTGAATAGTCCTCTGGTGAAAACATTTTGATCTTACAACCCTGTCACAAAACAAACAAGAAAAATGGCAGCAACCGTATACGAATGATAAAGAAAAATAAAATAGAACCCAATGATATGTCCAAAAGCATACAAGCAAAAATCAAACAAATCAACTAGTCACTTCCCCGGCAACGGCGCCAAAAATTTGATATCCCCGAAATACTATGTTAAAGTTGTCACGAATTGTGGGCTCATCAGATTTAAATGTGAATGAATAACTGGAAACCCTTTTTGCAATCAAAAATATGAAAACGTAGTAAAGGGGCCACAGGTCGTATTTTTCCTCGGGACTAGTTGACGTTGTTTGATTCAAACTTGTATTTATGTGTCGTTTATGTTTTCGGGTTTCAAATAGATATTCGGGTTCTGGTTGTAAATTTGGAAATGAAATCGCAATAAAAAGGAGAGAACTCAACTCAATGAATCAAACAAACGATAGCAAGTTATAACTCAACCAATAAGGAAATTAACTCTAACCATTCAAATGGAATGCAAGCAAGCAAGGTTCACTTAATTCCAAGTTTCAATTGATACAAACTGCCTAAGCTATGTACTAATGTGCAGAAATGAAGTTAGAATTCTCATCAGGCTGAGTACACGTAAGCTGAAAGCAGGTGCCAAAATTCTCTATCAAATGTACTTAACTTGGTACAAATCAATGTCGAACCCTACTTGATACAAATGGCAGAAATGCATCAAGTTATCAGACAGAAATGGAAACTGCTGAGCCTAAGTGATACTAAGTGCAGAACTTTAATCTAATGTACAGCAAACGAATTTGAAGCAATAAATCAACTGCAGAATTCAGTAGCAATTGAATGCATAAACAAATGAACACTCAGCTTGCTGTGAAACAAAAATTCCAAAACCCAGCTGATACACCAAGATGCATCACAGGCAAATATGAAACACAGAACTGCAGAACCGAACTCAGAGTTGCAGCTACAATTCAGAAACAGAACAAACAAGTTTAACTGAATTCCAGAACACCAATCTACTTCAGAAACGATTCAATTGAGCTAGTACTTCATCTGAAACCAATTCAACCACTACATAATGTAAATTGCAGAAATGAACAGCTTGACAATGAAAAATTCAGACAAGGGTCGAATGCAGAAATTTAGATCCTTACAATTGCAGATTAGTTTTGGACAATTTCAATGAAGAGACAATAATCAGTTCTACACAAATCGAATTCAAATTTCAGATCAGTTCTAAACAAATTGAATTCAGAAATTCAGAAGCAAATTTGAAATGCAAGCCAAAAACTGAAACGCAGCTCAAATCTGATACGCAAACTAAAAACGAGAAGGAAATTGAAATTAAAAGCAATTACCCACTAAACAAATTCCTAAACTACTTACTTTGAAGATTGAACCCTAATTTAAGCTAGAACAATGCAATAAACGAATTTAACCAATTGAAAACCAAAAACAGAAACCAAACTAAGCAGTAATGGAAGTTACAGCTAGTAAACGAAATTAACTAAACCTCAATCCCTCATCTCAGCTCACAAATCCTTGCTGTCACTCAAGGATGAGCCTCCAATTGAGATAGAGACAATCCGTACAAGAAAACTACAGCAACTAAGTAAATTCAGAAGTGAAACTACGGTAGAAATTGAAATTGCAGCTAACAACTGAAAACTCGCCAATTAAGCTAAGCCTCAATCCAAATCCACTCAAGGATGAGCTCGAATTGAGGCGGTCACGCCTTCAAACGAAGAAATTGAAGAAACGATGAAGAAAATCGCTAAACTACTGAAGGAGACGAGCTGCGGCGAGGAAGACGCGACAAAGGCTGAAGCAGGGAAAAGTTTGATTAAATACATAAGCATTGGACGGCTGTGATTAGTTTGAGGAAATCCAACGGCTGATCTTGCTCTGATTGGAGCCAAACTTTGATGATGATGATCTGGGGTCAGGATCTACCTTGTGGTAGCTCAGATCCTCTAGATTTGCAACGGATGGTCCAGATCAACTCAATCTGTGAATGGACGATCTAGAGCCCTCCAAGCTTGATCCAACGGTTGATTGAGCTCTGATTTGGATGAAACCTTCAGATCTTGATCATAGTGCTTGATCAACCCTAACCCTAGCTCGGATTGCTTCAGATGGTCCCGGATGGCTCAGATCTAGCCGCTCTAGAATCGGACGGCTCGGATTAATCGTAAGCTTGATAATTCGATCCGGTTCACTTCCGACTCAAGTTTGACCCAATATGCTCTAGGTCCAGGATCCTTTCATGCCTACAAAAATATATCAGAAAATTAGTGGCCAAATAATTTAAAAATGTGTAAATTTATAATTAAGTCCAAAATAAAAGGAAATCCTAAAACCTAGGGCAATTTCACAATTAATCAATAAAAACATAGGTCAAACATGGATTTTAGCAATTAAAATAATCAACAAAATAGTATTTATCACTCCTCCGATTGGACTTTTGCCCAATCCCCCATATCAGGTCTTCGTGCTCAGTCCGTGACCAGGACTTAGTGCCCAGGTTCACTCACCAGGTCTTCGGTGCCCAGTCCACGACCAGGACTTATTGGGCAACCTTATGTCAGGACTTAGGTACCCAGCCCGCGGCCAGGACTTAGTGCCCAATTCTTAAAACCAGGACTTCGTGCCTAGTGCACCTAGGACTTTTCCTGTACACTTGATTATGATTGTCAGATCACAACAAGACCATAACTTTTGAACCCTTTGGCATTATCAAAACACAGGTTTGACTTTGGTGCTTCCGGCACCAACAAAACATACAAGTAATCTTAGCCTTAATTGATTGGTTCTGACTTTAGATTTCACCCAAAACCCTAGGTTAAACAAACACCTAATGTTCCCTTTCCCGGGGAACACTTCCTCTCCTACTACACCGTGGAGAAATTATCCATTGCCAACCGGGACCTCCGGTTGGATTTTTGCTCAGCGTCCAAGAACTCGGATCTCTAGACGTCCAACCTCGACCCGTCTCTACTTCTGTCTGCGATTCCCGCTCGACTAAAGCTTTTGCCAACTAGGACCTCCGGCTAGACATTTTCTTGGCCTCCAACAACTCGGATCTCAAGACATCCGACCTCCACCCGTCTCTACTTCTGTCCTCAATCCTCGCTCGGCTAAGACTTCGTTGACCGATCCTCGATCAGGACTTCATGCTCAGTCCCCCGGACCAAGACTTTGTGCCCAGCTTCACTCACCAAGACTTAGTCCACCTAGCTTCACTCACTAGGACATAGCTTGACTCATCAGGATTTAGTCCACCTAGCTTCACTCACTAGGATTTCTTCCACCTAACTTCCCTTGCTAGGGCCCAACTTCACTTACCAAGGTTTCTTTCACCTAGCTTCACTCACTAGGATTTCTTCCACCATAATCACTTCTATGTTAGTCATCTTAATCCTGACTAGACTTCTTCCTTCCACCTTTCAAGTAAGTATTCCAAACCTTAAGTCCGATTCAGTTTAATCCCTTAGTCAAATTGACCAACCCTGGGTTCTATTCACTCTGTCAAACATCAGATCCTGTTTGGCTATCCCTTTGTTAACCTAATCAAACTTGGGTTTACTCTACCAAACATCAAGTCCTGTTTGGCTGAACCGTTGACCACTTTGACTAAACCTTAAGTATATTGTCACTTATAGTTCTGCCAATCATTAGGTCCTGTTTGGATAACCCTTTGTCAAGCTTGATCAAATCTGGGTTTATCCTACCAAACATCAAGTCCTGTTTGGTTTAACCCATGATCACTTTGACTAACCTTAGTATATTTTCAAACATCGAAACCCTAGAGGATGACTGTTCATCATTGATGCTCTTTGCACCAACATCCTAGGCTAGTTCCAATCATTTTGGGATTATTTTTTCAAAAATATAGTTTTGAAAATCATAAATGTTGTAACAAATTCTATTCTATAGCACACATACCTAATTTTCATCATAATTGACTAAATTTGGATTCAGGTAACGGTTTTGTGAAGATGTCAACCAAGTTAGATTTAGACCCAACATAGTTGAGTTCAATTTCTCCTTTGGCGACATCATCCCTAACAAAATGATTGATTTCTATGTGTTTAGTTCTTGAATGATGTATTGGATTTTTAGTTAGGTTAATTGAACTTATGTTGTCAATAAATATTTTAATGTTCTTATACTCTAAGTTAAAGTCTTTTAATGTGTGTATCATCCATAGAAGTTGTGTAACACATTCTCCCATAGCTATGTATTCTGCGTCGATAGTAAATAAAGTAATGCAATGTTGCTTTATACTAAACTACTGACAAGTGATGGCCCCAAAAGTTATCAGTTGTGTTTTTTCTATCTAATTTATAGCCAGCAAAATCAGAGTCAGAAAATTCTAGTAGATAAAAGTTGGTTGTTCAATGGTACCATATTTCTATATTAAATGTGTCTTTTAAGTACCTAAAGATTCTCTTGACATTTGTTGGATGAGATTCTTTTACACAAGTTTTGTATCTTGTACACATACTACTACAAATAGGATGTCCGATCGACTTATAATTAAGTAGAGTAGGCTACCTATTGCATTTCTATAATATTTTAAGTCTACTAGTTTTCCACTTGGGTTACTATCTACGTTAATATTAATTGCCATAGGAGTTTTTATTTATTTAGTATTTTCTATTCCAAATTTTTTAAGAAGTTCTGTTGTATGTTTTCAATGATGTATGTAATTTTTGTCTTCGGTTTGTTTTATTAGTAAACCTAGAAAGAAGATTAACTCACCTATTAGACTCATTTCAAATTCTTTTTTCATTATGTTTATAAATTCTTTCAAAAATCCTAAGTTGGTGGAGCCAAATACTATGTCATCAACGTATACTTCGGCTATAATGATTTCATTTTCAGGTGTTTTTACAAATAAAGTTGAATCAATTTATCCTTGTTTGAATCCTTTTGATGTCAAATATGTTGATAATCTTTTATACCAAGCCCTAAGGGCTTGTTTGAGACCATATAAGACTTTTTTAAGTTTAAATACATGGTTGGGATAGTCTATATTTTCAAATCTAGAGGTTGACCTACATATACTTCATCCTTGATTAGTCCATTTAGAAACGCGGATTTGACATCCATTTGGTATGTTGGATCAGAGTAAATCGATAGAGGGGGGTGAATATCGATAGAAAATTTTCGGACAGTTAGAGAAATTATGCAGCGGAAAAGAGTAAAACAAAGTCACTAAGACAGTTTGTTTTACTTGGTTCGGAGTCGCGATCGGCTCCTACTCCAAGGCCCATAGTCCTTGATCATTTATGTTGGGCAATTCTATATTTGTAGAAATGATTACAGTTTCAAGTACAGATATAGAATCGAAAAAGCAGTTACAACACTTAAGAAAATTAATAGTTTTACCGACGACCGAAGTGGATGGAATTTCGGAGCAGCGGGTCATCGTTGGCGCTTGAATCACGAATGCAGAGCGTGCCAGAGTGTAGCGCTTGAGTGAAAGTGTTGAAAGTGAAATTTGCAAGTTGTGTAGAAGCCTTGGGGGTGAACCCCCTTTTATAGTCATCTCCTGGGAGCCTGTGTTGAAGGGGGCGCCTGACACGTGGCCTCTCTTGCGTGATCTCTAATCCACAGGCTCGGTCAGCGCTTATCGCCTTCATTGAGACGCCTGAGCTAACTGGGGCGCCTGAGATAACACAGGCGCCTAGCTTGACTTGGTCCATAGGCTTTCGTAGCAGTTTGCTTTGATGGTCTCGGTTTGGCCTTGTACTGGGGCGCCTGTTTCCTTTCAGGCACCTAGCCCAGTGAGGTGCCTCCTTCCAATGAGGCGCCTGAGCTACAGAAACACCATCCATTCGTTTCCTGCAACCAGGGTTAGTTCCAAAATACAAGAAGCAAATATACAATATATGTTAGACATTATTTACAACCTAAGCTGTCTTGGTTCTGACTTTGGGTCTCCCAAATGGAACCCTAGGTCGAACCGACGCCTAATATTTCCTCCTATGGGGAATGCATCCTCACCTACTCCTCTTGGGGGAATTTACCTTTTTTGCCAACCGACTCCTCCGGTTGGACTTTTGCCCAGCTTCACTCACCAGGTCTTTAGTGTCTAGCTTCACTCACCAGGTCATAGTGCCCAGCTTCACTCACCAGGTCTTCGGTGCCCAGTCCTCGACCAGGTCTTAGTGCCCAGCTTCACTCAGCAGGTCTTAGTGCCCAACCTTAGGTCAGGACTTAGTTGCCCAGCCCGCGGCCAGGACTTAGTGCCCAATTCAATTAACTAGGACTTAGTGCCTAGTGTACCTAGGACTTTCCTGCACACATAGAAACTTTGTTAGATCACAACCAAATCTTAACTTCTGAACCCTTTGCCATTATCAAAACAAATGTCTGACTTTGGTGCTTCCGGCACTAACAATCTTCCCCTTTTGATTTATGGCAACACGGTTCAAAAAGTTAAGTTAAGAATTAAGAACATATTATAGTAATCTAACAACAATATCAATCTAATAATAGAATTTCATCTCCCCCTAAATTGCACATTCTCCCACTAAAATTTTCAATATAATGTGGGTTTTGTAAACTTTCTAAGTGCTAAGATTTAGCAAAAGATTTAAGTTTTTGACTAAGTGTTTTTTGAAAATAAAGCAATTGTACTCAAGAACACTTAGGCAATTTTTGAAAAGGTTTTGTAAGCCTAATTTTTGTTTCAATATTTTGAAAATTTACTTAGGTAAAACAAATTTTGAAAACTGATTTTCCTTGCAAAGTTTTAATTTTGAGATCTTGGAAAAAAAATTCCCAACTTAGAAATATTTGCTTAAAAACATTTTCACAAGATGAATTTGTTTACTATGAAAAATTTATATAGCACATTTGCCAACAGGTTCTTCGAGAAATAATTTAGCTCAGGCAAATTTGTTTTACTAAAAAAAAATTCTTTAGAAATGTTTTTCAAAATACACTTAGAAATTTTGAAGCCTTTTCGAAGTATTTTAAGAGCACTTAGAAAAAGTTTGAAGCACTTGAAAAATACTTGGAAATTTAAAACCTTTTTAATTACTTAAAAAAACTTTTAGAATAAATTTGAAATACTCAAAACAGTTTTAAAAACATTTTAGATACTTAAAGAACTTTGAAGCATTTAAAAACTGAGAAGTACTTGAAAAATGAGCACTTAGAGCTTTCTATTTTACTTTTTGAAAAAGAGATAGGAAATTTTGAAAAATTTGAGAAATTTGAAAAAATTTTCCCTCTTTCTTTTGTTTCTCTCCCCCTTTGCCATATATCAAATAATAATTTATACTAATTACAGCAAGTAAATTAGAGATAGTAAGAAATTGAGATTCTGTATTGTACCAACTCTAATAAAAAAACTAGACCAAATCAAATTAAACCAATCATGTTCGGGTCCTGTCTAACCATGTTAGCTATTTACTAACTGTCATGAACAGTAGCTTTTGCTAGGGTTAGTCAAGTTAAGTGATTTGATCAAGTTAGAATTTCTAAGCTTGATACTTAACTTGATTGTTGTTCAACTTGTATTTATTGCCCCAATTATTGCAGATGCACTGACTTAAAGCATCTTGAATCAAGGCATAGACCTAAGCATCTCAACACATTCTAGATTATCAATCAAAAGTACCCTTAGGTGCTTGTGAGATGCTGGCTTCTAGATCTATAGGTGCATGCAGTTCTAAGGTTAGGGCCTAAGCTAAGTCCATTTGCGAAAAAGCCCTAGTTTTGAAGGGGTAGTTTTTGAAATAAAATTAAGTCAGAAAATCATTTTAAATTTCAAAAACTTGATAAAGAACATGATAAATTTGCTAACTTTTTTTTAAAAAAAATTCGAAAAAAAACATTAAGAGAAATAGGAAAAGTTTTTAAGAAAACAATAAAAATCAGTCCTATTCTACTAAGCACAACCCTAACTGCCTTCTTGTTGGGACCGTGTGTATGTTGACATGGATACGGGTTCGTAATTTTAAAATTTAATTACGTGCAGCGGAAGGTTTAGCATAAATAATTTCTCAAATTATTTTAACCACGTATCTAGCATGCAACCTTATATTATGGAGACATGATCATACATTTAAAATTTTACAGAAAGTAAACTAATTTACTTAATACCTCGCGTAACTCGTAGAAAGGGACGAGATCCAACCGTAGCGTCCCTTGGAAGCTCCGCATCTATTCACGTCCATGCCGAGTTTTCTTCGGGATGACTTCGCAAAGTCACGAGTTTCGTGCCGACAAGAACTACTAGATTCTCCAAAGGCACGACAAGAATACCAAGAGAGAGATGGAAAACTAACCACCAAACGAAGAACGGAATCAAGATTCCGGGAGGAAGGAAGGAGTTGCGTCTGCTTCTTCTTCTTCTTCGACAGCTTCTTGGTGGAGGAAGCTCACGACAACCAAAGGGAGGGTCTCTAGGGCCGGCGCCACTAGAGGAGGGAGAGGGAGAGAAGGAGAGGAAGAGAGGCTAGGCAAGAATCCTTGATCTCTTGGGTTGATTTCCAAGCCTTGCCTTGGTACTTTTATATAGTAGCCACTTAATCGCCAAGTCTCCTTTTAACGGAATAAATTTTCATAATAAATTTATCTTATAAATTTTTCTATGAATTATTCCGTTATGCCAAGTTTTTATTATAACTTAATTTATAATAAAAACAACCATGTCTCCCCTTTTATTATGGAAAGAAATTTCTTTATAAATTTCTTTATCATGGTAAATCAATCCGTTATTGATTTTATAAAATAAAATAAACTAATCCAAGGTTTATTTTAATTTCCATGAAAAATAAATCTCTTTATATAAATTTCTTTATATAAATTTCTTTATATAAATTTCTTTATCCATAATTTTATAAAACAAACCACGTGCGGTTTATTTTATTATTTGTACCAAAAAATTTGGTTCTCCCCTTTTTAATTTGGCCGACCAAACAAAGAGGGTGGGGACCCTCTTTGACCGGCCAAACCCAAGCCCCGACTTCACGAATTAAACTCATTTAATTCATTCAATAAGTCTTCAAAAGACTTAGCCATTTTATGCTTCCGATGCGTCTCTGAAAAATTCAGATTCGACTTATCTCTCTTGATCGAAAAATCCAATTTTCAACTCATTTTAAATCCCTCGGATTACTCGTAGTGCGTGTGACTAAATAGGCTTTCGATTTATGTTGGCCGTCTATAATTAACCAATTATAGAACGATCATGAGTGGCACCTAGTAGTACATCATGATCCCCAATTAATCGAAAGATCAACGGTTGACCTCAGAAATTATTCTGAAACCCTTCAGCAGCTCTAATGAATCGTGCCTCATTCCCTTCACCATCTGATACCCACTTGGTTCAGGACACGGTCTATGTGTGTCAGTCCCCACTAGGCTGACTACGTCACACCTAGCCCAAGTAATGTCTTTATCGTCCAACGGATTCAAATTACTCTCATGTTTCTGAGAGATTCATACTCGGAACATGTGATGCTTTGGCCAGAGGCTTTGAGTAACAATCCGACGATAGGCCTTGGGTATACATCTCCTCGCAAGGAGTGGTGAATCCTTTGTAGGCTGTTCAAACATCTTCGGGCACTTCGGCTTATACCCAATCATCCTGGGTCCACACCTACTTGGAGATGCTTGCTTAAGATGTCAAAGTATAAGTCTTCATGACCAAGATGACTTGAACACCGTAAGTCAAAGGAACATCGCACTTAAGCTGCAGTAAGAACTTCATTGACATGTCTATATGTAGACTACCATATGAAGTTTTACAGCCAGTCACTCCAATGAACTAGTTCCCTTAACTAGCATTCATGTTTATCTCCGGACATCCCAATGTCACCAGCCAGTGAGAATCAGATGATTAGAGAATAACCCATGCTAGTCTCAACAGAATTGATAGTGTCCATATTTATCAATTCATCGACTAGGGACAATTTCAATACTTCGCAATTGCACATGTAGAGATAATCACTAGTTGTGAATTCATCACAAATTCTCTCATGTTGTGAATTGTATAGCGGACATTCAGTAAATGAGTTTAAGATCTTAATCAAATACACGAACATGTATACTCAAATAGTGAATATTCATTTATTAAAGTAAATGATTACAATCATAAGGCGATTGCCTTAGGACACTTCTCTCATATTATTAACAAACTCCCACTTGGCCTAATGCCAATCGCTACGGTATCCAATACCACAGGCTCTATCATGACCCTCAAACTTGCTTTGAGGCAATGCCTTAGTTAAAGGATCCGCTAAATTCCTTTCAGTGGGAATTTTCTCAATTTGTATATCATTCCTACTTATAATTTCTCTGATCAGATGATTGCGGCGAAGCACGTGTTTGGATCACTGATGAGACCTTGGTTCCTTTGCTTGTGCAATAGCTCCATTGTTGTCGCAATAAACCGGTATTGCTTCATCAATGGTTGGAACCACACCAAGTTCCGAGACAAACTTCTTGATCCAGACTGCTTCTTTTGCTACTTCCGAAGCCGCAATGTATTCCGCTTCCATGGTAGAATCCGCTACAGTGTCTTGCTTGGAACTCTTCCAACTTATTGCACCTCCATTCAAAGTAAATACCTATCCAGACTGAGATTTGGAGTCATCCTTATCTGTTTGGAAACTGGCATCTGTATACCCACGTATTACCATATCTCCTTCTCCATATATTAGGAACACATCCTTAGTTCTTCTTAAGTACTTAAGGATTGTCTTGACAGCCGCCCAATGATCCATTCCTGGATCAGACTGGTATCTGCTTGTGACGCTCAGAGCATACGATACATCCGGCCTAGTACATAACATAGCGTACATGATAGATCCTATCGCGGATGCATAAGGAATCATATTCATGCAAATCCTCTCGTCTTCTGTGCGCAGGCACATAGACTTCGAAAGGTTGATCCCATGCCTGATGGGAAGGTAACCTTTCTTGGATTTCGACATGCTAAACCTTTTTAGCACTCAGTCTATATATGTAGACTGCGAAAGACCAAGCAACCGTTTTGATCTATCTCTATAGATTCTAATCCCAAGGATATAGGTTGCTTCTCCCAGGTCTTTCATGGAGAAAGTTTTGGACAACCAAATTTTAACCGACTGTAAGACTGATATATCGTTTCCTATAAGTAATATGTCATCGCCATATAATACTAGGAATACGACTGCACTCCCACTAACCTTCTTGTATACACAAGGTTCGTCAGGATTTTGTGAGAAATCAAACTCTTTGATTTTCTCATCAAAACGGATGTTCCAGCTCCTGGATGCTTGCTTCAGTCCATATATAGATCGTCGAAGCTTGCATATTTTGGTTTTATCAACCGATGTGAAACCTTCAGGTTGTATCATGTATACATCCTCAAGCAGGTTTCTATTAAGGAAAGATGTTTTCACATCCATTTGCCATATATCATAATCATAATGAGCTGTTATGGCTAGGAGCATCCGAATGGATTTAAGCACAGCTACTAGCGAATAGGTTTCGTCATAATCAATTCCTTGTTTCTGACGATATCCTTTTGCCACTAACCTAGCCTTAAAGGTAACAACATTACCTTCCATGTCGGGTTTCTTCTTGAAAACCCACTTGCACCCTATGGGCTTAATCCCTTCAGGTGGGTTAACCAAGTCCCATACTTGATTTTCGTACATGGAATCCATTTCCGACTTCATGGCTTCAAGCCATTTGTCCCTTTCTGAACTTTTCACAACATCTTCATAACTGATAGGTTTGTCATCACTTATGAGTAACACGTCGTTCTATTCACTTATGAGAAATCCGTATCTCTCTGGAATATTGCGTGTCCTATCAGACCTACGAAGAGGTGGTGTTGTTTTAGGTTCAACTGATAGCTCATCTTTATGAGTTGTTGGTTGTGGGTCTAGACTAGGTGTCTCTGTAATGTCTATTGGAGTTTCTTGAACTTCATCAAGTTCAATGCCACTCCCACTGTTTTCTTGTAAAAGAAATTCTTTTTCCAGAAACACAGCATGCCTTGAAACAAACACCTTTTGTTCCAAGGGATGATAGAATTGGTAACCCTTCGTTTCCTTAGGGTATCCAATAAATAGACATTTATCAGACTTAGCATCCAATTTGTCTGATACAGTCCGCTTCACATAAGCAGGATAACCCCATATCTTAAGGTGAGTTAAGTGAGGTTTCTTACTATTCCACGTCTCATATGGAGTAGTAGAGACTACCTTGGTCGGGACTCTGTTTAGCAAGTAAACAGCTATCTTAAGTGCATAGCCCCAAAAGGATTTTGGAAGAGTTGCATGATTCATCATGGATCTAACCATGTCCATCAAGGTTCGGTTACGCCTCTCAGATACACCATTATGCTGTGGTGTATACGGCGGAGTCCATTGAGACAATATCCCATTATCCCTAAGATAATCTTGAAACTCTTGACTCAAGTATTCACCACCCCGATCGGATCGAAGTATCTTAATACTTTTGCCAAGCTGTTTCTCTACTTCATTTCTGAACTCTTTGAATTTCTCAAAAGCTTCAGATTTGTGTTTCATCAAGAACACATACCCGAATCGTGAGTGATCATCGATAAAGGTAATGAAGTAGTTATAGCCTCCTTGTGCAAGAGTTGACATTGGTCCACATACATCAGTATGTATTAGACCAAGCAATTCTCCCACTGGATTACCTTTTCCGGAAAAGGGTAATTTGGCCATCTTGCCTTTTATGCATAATTCGCATGTATCAATAGAATCGGGTTCAAATGATTCCAGAATTCCACATCGGTATAATTTGGTCATGCGTTTCTTACTTACATGGCCAAGACGACAATGCCACGTATAGGAGTCTATTCGATTATCTATTCGACCACATTTGTTGCTAAATTCGATATTGAAAACATCACCGGATAAATCTAACGTGTAGATACCATTGCACAAAGTTCCGGTTCCATAAAGAACACCATTTAAAGTCATGTAACAACAATTGTTACTAAAAGATAAATGATAACCCTTTTCATTCAAGCATGAAATAGATACAATGTTCTTTATTAATGAAGGAACAAAATAACAATTATCCAATTCTAAGACACGTCCAGTAGGTAGCTTTAGCAAATATGTTCTGATGGCAACAGCAGCAATCTTTGCTCCATTTCCAACTCGCAGATTCGCTTCTCCCTTGACGAGTCTTCTTCTATTCCTTAGCCCCTGTATGTCATTACATATATGTGAGCTACACCCAGTATCAAATACCCAGGTGGTTGAGGAAATAGAGTGACATTCAATAACGAAGATACCTGAAGAGGATGGGGCATCGGATGCCTTCTTCTTCAAGGACACAAGATAAACCTTGCAATTTCTTCGCCAGTGACCCTCCTTGCCACAGTGATTGTAACGACCCGGAAAATTATCTTAATATTTTCTTTAAAATATTAAGTAGGTCTAGATAATTTTCCAAAGGGACTAGAAATATTAGTACGAACCTTAGCCTAGAAACCCAAAGTTCTCTCATTTAAATTGAGAAACTAAGTACTAAGGGACCTTATAGGGGTATTCTAGTACTATTATTATGGGTGGTTTTAGGTAAAATTTAATATAAAAATAGAGAGATTGTAAAGAAAAATATTAACATAATTATGGGGGAATTTTAAGGAATTTTCGAAAATGATAGGGAATAAATTAGAAGTAAAATAGAAAATTAGTGCATGCACCAAGGATTGAACCTTAGATCTCTTATATAACCAAGCATGCACTAACCAGTTCACCTAGCAAGGGAGTTCTATGAGGAAATGAAGTGGATATTAGTGAAGGTGTAGGAAATGAAGAGTCACCAAGGGAAGAGACATCATGCCTCTTCACTCACCCCTTTTCAAATAGTATAAATAGAGAGGAAGTTACAACTTCCCTCTTCTTCTTCATTTTCTTCTTCTTCCTCCTTACTTGGCCGAAAATTTCAAGTGCTCTTCCCCTTTAGAAAAATTCCACCAAGGACCCTATCTTGAAGATCTAAGGCCTCCCCTACAAGGACACAAGGACTAAGGAAGGTTTAGAGACAAGAAGGTTCTCTTGTTATCTTCGATTCGAATTTTGTAAGCGAAATCTAGGAAGGTAAAACCCCCTCACCTGTGGTATGATAGCTTTTAAAATATTTACCATGATCTAAGTGTTTGGTTGGCAAGATATATTGGGAAAATCCATGATTAGGGCTTAGGGGACTTTCGGCCAAGGCTAGGATTTGGGCCTATGGATGTTGTAAATTCTCTTTTGTGCTCTTAAATGTTCCATGATATGATGTAAGGCATAGATTATGATATAGGGAAATTTTTGGATGCCCTAAAACCCTTCTAGGGTTTCGGCCATACTAAGTGTAGGCTAGGGATTTATTTCAAATTCCTCAAGCATGCTTAGTATGTCTTACTATGAAGTAGTATGGATGATAATAGGGATTTATATGAAAATTTTATGGGTTTGATACTCTTATAAGTTTCGGCCACACCAAGGTCAAGAGGCTAGGAGAAACTCCAACCCTTCCAAACATGATTAATATGATTTTTATGATACCTTATGAGTAAGAATGGTGTTAAATGAACTCTTACATGGGCTTGTTACCCTTCTAGGGTTTTCGGCCAACTTGGGTTTTAGGTCTAGATCTTGGAGTTAAGTCCACTCAAGGGTTCAAATAATTTTTCTATGGCATGATATGTAGATAAGAGATGTAATCATGATCTAGGCAAATTTTGGGATGAATTGATGGAGTTGGTACTTTTGGGATGAATTGATGGGCAGACTTAATTAATTTGGTAATTGATTAACCTACGGGTTAGATTTTATTTGGAATTTAAACCTAATGAGTTAACTTGGTAAATTCAAATTCCAAACCCTAATTGGAATCTAATCGGGATAATTAGAACGATCCTAATTATTTGAGGTAGTTTGTTTAGCTAGAAATTATATAATATGATAGTTAAACATTATGCCTTTGATACAGGGCATTGATTGGATTTATTGTTGCTGATTAGCGGATGGGAGATTCTTTCTGATACAAGCATCTTACGATTGAGGCGGGTACCCTTTGACTTATCTTTTAGATATTGTCATATTATTAGGAATCATGAAGGACGGATTATATCAGCAAGATCTGGAACTATTGGTATAGCTTCTAATGTTAAGGCGGAGCTAAGTGCAATATTGAAAGGGCTGGAATTATGTTTGCTCTACAACTACTCCCCCATCTGGCTAGAAACAGATTCCTTAGTAGCTTTAAAAATGCTGCAATCGTCACTGACTCCGTGGAATCTTCGCAAATTGATCACTAAAATAAAAACAATATTGAGCCAACATCAGATTTGGCTCTCACATACATACAGGGAGGCAAACTCTGCTGCTGATTATCTTGCAAATTAGGCATATAACTCTCCCGCAGATAGAATCTTGGGCATTGATGAGATAGATAAGCAGCTTTTTGGTATTTGTAAATTAGACAGATTAAATATGCCATATATTCGCTCTACCAAAAAAGGCTGCTGATTATGTTTTTGGCTAAGGCTGTGGCTTCAGATTCTAAAGTTATAGCGGGTGTCATGTTTCGTGCAGAGGTAACAAAACAAGGGTGTATATCAGAAATTAAATAGGGGTCCTGCCTCTTTGTAAAAAAGAAATCTTCCTCTGTGATAAGTATGTTTCCCTGCAGAATACTACTCTTTATTTGTGTGGTCTTCTTTGGATTTAATTCTTGTTAATATTGTTCCTATCATAATGTTCAGAATTGATTTGGAAACAATATACACAGTTCAATGATACTTAGTTCTGATCCTTTGAAAACATGATACATACTGCTTCTATCTCAATATTCAGGATTGTATGAGAATTGTTTTGGAGACATGATACACAGTGCAATGATACTTAGACAGTAAAATTTTTTCTGAAAGTCTGTTCATCATACATTCAGTGTTCTTTAGATGTGGTGATATCCTGGGAGATATAGAATTCACTCAGGAAGACTCTAGAATTTAGCTGCAGCATGGCTTTAAAAATTGTTCAGGTAAATTCTCTGATGTAGCAGCAGAAGGGTACCCCCTGGGATTCTGTTAAAGCCTTTATCTGTTCCTTGATTTGTAACATGAAGATTGGTTTATCTGGTGTTGCTTTATCATATACTGGCTATGGGATTGATACTATAACATGAAGATTGCAGTTCTATCCGATACACTAGTTCAAAGAGGAGAAAGTATTACTTAAACAAGATATGGGTAAAACTTTAAATGGCATTTGTAAGATGGATAGGATGGGTTTCCCCTTATTAAGATGGTTCAAAAATTACTGTAATATATTTTGGTTTCCGGATCATATGTGGATGAGATATTCTGGTTTTCTATTCTTTATAATGTTGACTGAATAATTTTGAAAATGCTCCTCTTTGAATTTGTTGACTGATACTATGCCGGATTATCATCTTGAATTCGAGACATATTGCAGAGAATATTGATGGATTCGGTATTATGAATTTGAACTGTGCATTGGCAAGCTTAGCAGCCTGATAGGTCGAAGCTGTTACTGATTCCTGAGATTTCTGATATGACCTTAATGTTTGCCTGAAAGCTGATTTTTCTTCTGATAAGTGTTATGGTATTCTGCTGTTTAAAAGCTGATTTTGGCACTGTCTCATCTGAAGTCTGAATTCTAGCTTTTCTGGAATGTCTGCTTGTAGGCTTCTCATGCTTTAATGGCTTTACGATGGTTAAATGGTTGTTCTAATGGTTCTTATGCTCTAATGATTTTACTATGCTTTCTGCTAAAATCCTGAAACAATGATTTTTGATGGTCTGCTATTCAAATTTGAACTTGCTGATATAATTTTTCTGATTATTTCTGAATCTTTGAGATACAACTAATGTGCCATCTTATGCTTTATATGTAAAATGGTATCAGAATGATAACAGGTTTGAAGGATATAACTGCTGATACAATGATTTCTGATTCTGTGATTAGAATAATTTCTGATACAATCATCTGATGCTTCTCTGATACTATGGCTTATTACCCTTGAATTTGAGATATATCGCAGATGACATTGATGGCTTAGAATTATGGAATTTGAACTGTGTAGACTGCTATATATGATATAATTCCCATAACTGTTACGATATTCTGCTGTTTATAGTACAGCCTTATCTGAAGTCCAAATTCTGGCTTTTCTGGAAGTTTATGTCTGCTTGAAGGCTTCTTATGCTCTAATGGCTTTACTATACTCTAATGGTATCACTATGCTTTCTGCTAAAATTCTGAAGCAATGATTTCTGATACCTGCTGATATAATTTTTCTGATTATTTCTGAATCTTTGAGATGCAACTAATGTGCCATCCTATGTTTTGTATGTAAAATGGTATCAGAATGATAGGTTTGAAGGATATAATTGTTGTTTAATATCGGAGGCTATGTGCTAATGGTTCCTATACTCTAATGGTTTTACCAAGTTTTCTGCTGAAATTCTGAAACAATGATTACTGATGGTTTTCTGGCTAATATATACAATTCTTTGATGGCTCTCTGATGCACTATTTGATACTATATCGTGACTTAATGGTTTTCTGACGAAATTAAATGGAAAGGCTGAAGGTTACTTATGTGGAATTGTCGACAAGCTAAACTATCAAAATTGAAGGCTTCGGTGTTTGTTGCCTTTGCGATATGGAAAGAATTGTATGAAGTTTATCACCAAAGTCCCTGAACCTCAAACAAGCTATGCTCTGGATGTCGACTAACAAATTACAAGAGCCCTCTGAACATATTCTTTTTGGAAATCCGTAAATGTAAAATCATTCCTTTACTTGTAAAATCCATATTAGAAGGTTAGGTTTGGCCCCCCTTCTATTATGGTATTTCTCTCTTCTTGAAATAAAATCCTTCTTTCATTTAAAAAAAAAATCTAGGCAAATTTTCCATGGACCCATGGTCTTTGAGACTTTCGGCCAAGACCCAACCCTAGGGTTTGGGTTGGGTTAAGATCTCAAAAATGCATATTTATAAGTTCCCATGATGATAGTACATGGTTAAGCATGATGTAAGGGCTTCCATATGACTAAAACCTTAGTTTATGTGTTATGTGACATGACTTGTATGGTTGATTTTAGGTTTTGTTTTAAATCATGAATATTTAGATCATATACCATGATTACATGAAATTTATGTAGGAGTACATTATGATAAATGGAATAATGCATGTATGTTGATAAATGCTTATAATGAAATTAAGACTCATGAAGGTATATACATGTTTTGTGATGAATGCTATGAATCCTAGTAGTATGTGTTAGGGTTATGTGTAGCTTACCATTCATGCCTTATGATGGATACTAGGATCATGTATGTAAGATAAAATGTGTCTTATATGAGATGTATGTTTTAGTTTGTATCATGATCTTGCAAGCTTTATGAACTCGGATAAGATTATGACTAGAAACATGATTATATATGTATGTTCTATGTTATGAACGAAGAATGATAAGCATGAATAAAGATGATGGTTATGCCTTAATGATAAGTATGAATGATGAACGCATAACGATGAGATGAAATAAGTATGAATGATAAGCATGAATGACAATTATGAAAATGAAGCATGCATGTTTATTTTTATGCATAAGGCTTGTACCGGACCGAAGTAAGGGTCCAAGGGATGGGTACCTTAAGAACGCCCCGGTTCTGGACTACCGACTATGCTATCCACGGTTCTGGCACTACCGAAGCTGTGCAACAGGGATGGGCACCTTAAGAACGCCCCGGTTCTAGGACTACCGACTATGCTGTCCTTACCCTAGTAGGTCGAGGCTAGCTACCTCGTATTTACTTAGGGATGCACGCTAAGAAGTATGTATGTGGTACAAGCCAGGGGACCCCAATGATGTTATGTTAAGCATTGAAAAGTATAATTTCAAAACTAAGCATCCTTATGTAGTAAATGCATTAGACTCATTCATACATCTATGTTATGCATCGCGCCAAGGTAAGATTATTTTATGCTTGTATTTATGCTCATATTGTATATCATGAATAAGTATGCATTATGTTTAAGTATGCTAAGATTCATGTCATGAATAAGTATGCATTATGTGTAAGTATGCTAAGAATCATGTTATGAATAAGTAATGCATTATGTTCATATATGCTAAGAATTATGCCATGTTTAAGTATGTTTTATGTTCATGTAGGTATGCTTTATGTCATGTATACGTTGCTTGATATATATTAAGCCATGTTCATGTATGTTCATTTATGCCATGTATGACTATGCTTATGTTTATGCTCGAAGTTATGTTATGTCAGATGTTTGATATATTTATGTTGAAGCAACGTATGGTTTTAGTGAGTAGGAAAAGGGTTTTACTAAACCTATGTGCTTATAGTTTTATTTTCCTCGTACCGCAGATCAACCTAGAAGCTATTAAGGGAAGCCGCAGGTGAGGCAGAAGCATGTGTGTGTGTGGCAGTGACTTGGCAGAAGATCCTTGTAAACGTTTTATGGTTATGACTAATAGATGACTACTTATGATGCTACCTTTATGGATAAGTACATACTGCTTATGATAATTATGAATAAAGTTATGAAATGGTTAAGTTATGATATGATGCCATGTATGAATGTTCCATGTGTTAGTTGCATGATTATAAGCATGTTTAGAAAGAAAATGATGATTCCGCTGCATTAAGATATTGTCTAAGTACATGTATGTTTAGCGTAACGCCGCCTCTCGCGCCACACCACGAGGTGGGGGAAAAAGGCGGGCGTTACAGTGATGGCAAGTGTCTTTTGGTGTCTTTTCAGTCTTTTTGGCCTTTTTCTTCTTTCCTTTATTCTGTTCTTTGGCCTTCCTCTTAGAACCTTTCTTCGAGGAACCAACTAACAGTACCGTCTTCTGATCCTGCTTTACAGAAGGCTCTACAGTCTTCAGCAGGTTGAGCAACTCAGGAAACTGGTCTGGAGTTGCATCTTCAGGAGGACGGTTGGGAAGTTGTTCTTCAAGGACATAAGCAAGCTTTTCTGCCTTGAGGACTATCCTCAGGTTTCTAAGCCAGTCCATGAAGTTTGGCCCAGTCAGCTTATTGGTGTCCAAAATGGAACGCAAATTTAGAGAAAACATGATCGAGTGATTATCCTAGAAATACAAATTGAGCTTATGTGAGAAGAATGATGCATCAACATGCATTAATTAAATCATATTTATTTTTCGAATTGAATAACCCCTTTTTATCAATTCGGGAGATCGTAGGAACATCTCCAAATAGGTTGATATCCAACCATAGATAAGAACAACCATGGCTGTGGCCATCAAGTTATTCTTAGCTATGAAGGTAAGTAATTATACCGATTACATATCACATATATGTAACTACCACTTTATGCTATCAACTAATTGAATGTTTGCATAAATCATTGGGTTGTTAACTCATTAACAAGTATGCAACAATATACATAGCACCCAACTGCACCTCTCTTTACGTCGACCTTGGCTGTGGCACAACAAATCGATGCTCCAAGCTTAAGGCTGACCCATTAATCAAGAAATAGTTTTAATATGGTTGGAGCTCATTCAACCGTTTAGTCAGGCTTGGATGTGTCCAACAACCAAAACTAAGGATTGACCTCTGACTCCAACTATATTATTCATAAACTAATTCCATGGTTTGAACATGTTGAGGTTCAAGCCGGGCATGGATGTGTCCATCAACCCAAACAAGAAACAAAACTCCGATTCTAACCATATTAATGGAAGGTGTTGGCCTTAATATTTTGTAAGGGGTTTGGGTCTCATCCTTTCTTTTCTAAGCACATTCATGACATATAATTATGTCATGACTAACGATTTCCTTAATAATGTATGTATGTGACTTAATTTATCAAGTCTCATTAATTGAATTAGGAACCGGATTTCCTAATTCTAATTTCATACTTTATTAAAGGAATTGTTTTGGGAAACAATTTCCTAAATTGTCATAATCAATTTCGGAAATAATATGTTTAAGACTTTGATTTCTCTAAATCAAATCTTATTAAATTAAGAGACAATTCCCTTAATTCAACGACATATTATTTTCATGAAAAATCTCTTTTAAGAAAACTCTATAGGAAACCATTTCCTAATTAATTTTGAAGACAACAATATGTAAGAGCATCACCTCTTAAATCAAATTTCCAAGATTTGATCACATATTTTATTCATGGATTAATTAATTATAACAAATTATTTTCTAAGGGTGGCTCCCCGAGGCTCAGATACCCAAAGAAAAGAAATTTGTCGTAAATCCAATTTGGCCCGCTCCTCGAGGCGTAACCAAATTAAACATGACAATTTTATTCAAAATGGGAAATTAAATTACAACAACTAACTTTAAATTGGACGGCTCCCCGAGGCTCAATCCAAAATAAAGAATTTTGTTAATAATTTAAAACCAATTCGAATTTAAATTGTCAATTAATGATCCATAAATTTGTCTAGACTTTCTTGAAAGAAAGTGCCCAAAATTGCGAGATTTCATAACAGGTTTTCAGAATAATTGTAAGTTTCTGGTACAAAGAAAACTTACATATTTCCAAAGTTGGAAAATTTCCAAAATAAGAAATTTCCAAAATTGGAAAGTTTCCAAAAATGAGAAGTTTTCACAATTATCATAAAATTTCAGAAACTAGGATATTTCAAAAGTTTACGAAATTTCATGAGGATGTCCAAACTTTGAAATTCCTAAATCTAAAATTTATCATAATTGGAAAGATTCCATAATTGGAAAATTTTCCAAAATTGAGATCAAGACAATGTTTTCCGCAAAACAATTATATGATTATGTCGAACACTAACCGGCTCTGATACCACTGTTGGGACCGGGTGCATGTTGACATGGATACGGGTTCATAATTTTAAAATTTAATTACGTGAAGCGGAAGGTTTAGCATAAATAATTTCTCAAATTATTTTAACTACATATCTAGCATGCAACCTTCTGTTGTGGAGACATGATCATACATTTAAAATTTTACAGAAAGTAAACTAATTTACTTAATACCTCGCGTAACTCGTAGAAAGGGACGAGATCCAACCGTAGCGTCCCTTGGAAGCTCCGCCTCTATTCGCGTCCACGCCGAGTTTTCTTCGGGAGACTTCGCAAAGTCACGAGTTTCGTGCCGATAAGAACTACTAGATTCTCCAAAGGCACGACAAGAATACCAAGAGAGAGATGAAAAACTAACCACCAAACGAAGAACGGAATCAAGATTCCGGGAGGAAGGAAGGAGTTGCGTCTGCTTCTTCTTCTTCTTCGACAGCTTCTTGGTAGAGGAAGCTCACGGCAACCAAAGGGAGGGTCTCTTGGGCCGGCGCCACTAGAGGAGGGAGAGGGAGAGAAGGAGAGGAAGAGAGGCTAGGCAAGAATCCTTGATCTCTTGGGTTGATTTCCAAGCCTTGCCTTGGTACCTTTATATAGTAGCCTCTTAATCGCCAAGTCTCCTTTTAACGGAATAAATTTTCATAAGAAATTTATCTTATAAATTTTTCTATGAATTATTCCGTTATGCCAAGTTTTTATTATAACTTAATTTATAATAAAAACAACCACGTCTCCCCTTTTATTATGGAAAGAAATTTCTTTATAAATTTCTTTATCATAGTAAATCAATCCGTTATTGATTTTATAAAATAAAATAAACTAATCCAAGGTTTATTTTAATTTCCATGAAAAATAAATCTATTTATATAAATTTCTTTATATAAATTTCTTTATATAAATTTCTTTATCCATAATTTTATAAAACAAACCACGTGCAGTTTATTTTATAATTTGTACCAAAAAATTAAGTTCTCCCCTTTTTAATTTGGCCGGCCAAACAAAGAGGGTGGGGACCCTCTTTGGCCGGCCAAACCCAAGCCCCGACTTCACGAATTAAACTCATTTAATTCATTCAATAAGTCTTCAAAAGACTTAGCCATTAAAGCTTCCGATGCGTCTCTGAAAAATTCAGATTCGACTTATCTCTCATGATCGAAAAATCCAATTTTCAACTCGTTTTAAATCCCTCGGATTACTCGTAGTGCGTGTGACTAAATAGACTTTCGATTTATGTTGGCCGTCTATAATTAACCAATTATAGAACGATCATGAGTGGCACCTAGTAGTACATCATGATCCCCAATTAATCGAAAGATCAACGGTTGACCTCAGAAATTATTCTGTAACCCTTCAGCAGCTCTAATGAATCGTGCCTCATTCCCTTCACCATCTGATACCCACTTGGTTCAGGACACGGTCTATGTGTGTCAGTCCCCACTAGGCTGACTACGTCACACCTAGCCCAAGTAATGTCTTTCTCGTCCAACGGATTCTAATTACTCTCATGTTTCTGAGAGATTCATACTCGGAACATCTGATGCTCTGGCCAGAGGCTTTGAGTAACAATCCGACGATAGGCCTTGGGTATACATCTCCTCGCAAGGAGTGGTGAATCCTTTGTAGGCTGTTCAAACATCTTCGGGCACTTCGGCTTATACCCAATCATCCTGGGTCCACACCTCCTTGGAGATGCTTGCTTAAGATATCAAAGTATAAGTCTTCATGACCAAGATGACTTGAACACCGCATGTCAAAGGAACATCGCACTTAAGCTGCAGTAAGAACTTCATTGACATGTCTATATGTAGACTACCATATGAAGTTTTACAGCCAGTCACTCCAATGAACTAGTTCCCTTAACTAGAATTCATGTTTATCTCCGGACATCCCAATGTCACCAGCCAGTGAGAATCAGCTGATTAGAGAATAACTCATGCTAGTCTCAACAGAATTGATAGTGTCCGTATTTATCAATTCATCGACTAGGGACAATTTCAATACTTCGCAATTGCACATGTAGAGATAATCACTAGTTGTGAATTCATCACAAATTCTCTCATGCTGTGAATTGTATTGCGGACATTCAGTAAATGAGTTTAAGATCTTAATCAAATACACGAACATGTATACTCAAATAGTGAATATTCATTTATTAAAGTAAATGATTACAATCATAAGGCGATTGCCTTAGGACACTTCTCTCATATTATTAACACTTCTTAGTGAGCTAAACTCAGACTTAGGTAAGGGTTTGGTAAAGATATCAGCTAAGTTGGATTTTGAATCCATATGTTTAAGTACTATTTCACCCCTGGCTACATGATCCCTTACAAAATGATATTTAACTTCTATATGTTTTGTTCAGGAATGTTGAATTGAGTTTTTAGTCAAGTTGATTGGACTAATGTTATCAATATAGACTTGGATTTGGGTGTAGTCAAGCTGGAAGTCCTTAAGAGTGTGCAACATCCACAAAAGTTGTGGTACACATGCTCCTAGGGCAACATATTCTGCTTCTGTTGTGGACAGTGCTACGCAGTGTTGTTTTCTGCTACACCAACTGATTAGGCTATGTCCTAATTGTTGGCAACTTCCACTAGTACTTTTTCTATCAAATTTGCACCCAGCATAGTTAGAGTTAGAATATCCTGACAATTCAAACGTGGAAGTCCTAGGATACCAAATCCCTACATTTAGGGTACCCTTAATGTACCTAAGTACTCGTTTTAGGGCTGCAAAGTGGGATTCCTTAGCACAAGTTTGGTACCTAGCACACATTCCTATAGAAAATAGGATATCAGGTCTACTAGCTATTAAGTAAAGTAGACTACCAATCATACTTAGGTATAGTTTAAGATCAACAGGCTTACCTTCAGGGTCACTATCAATTTTGACATTTGTGGTCATAGGGGTACTTTTGCTTTTGGAGTTATCCATTTTAAATTTCTTTATTAACTCTTTAGCATACTTAGATTGGTGAACATAATTACCATCTCTAGTCTGTTTAATTTGTAATCCTAAGAAAAATTTGAGCTCACCTACCAAGCTCATTTCGAATTCACTTTCCATTATTTTTACAAATTCTTTTAGAAAGTTAGAGTTGGTTGATCCAAAAATTATATCATCAACATAAATTTGGGCAATAAAAATATCATTTTCTATGGTTTTAACAAAAAGGATGGAGTTAATTTGACCTTGGTTAAATTCCTTAGAAATTGGATAAGTTGATAAACGTTCATACCATTCCCTAGGTGCTTGTTTCAACCCATAATGAGCTTTTCTAAGTTTAAAAACATACTCAGGTTTTTCTAGGTCCTCAAATCCTGGGGGTTGTCCTACATAGACTTCTTCTTTGATAAACCCATTTAAAAAGCCAGACTTAACATCCATTTGGTATAGCTTAAACCCTCTATGGGCTGCAAAGGCTAACAACATTCTAATTGACTCAAGTCTGGCTACTGGGGCATAGGTTTCATCATAGTCTAACCCTTCGACCTGACTAAACCCTTTAGCTACTAAGCGGACTTTGTTTCTAACTATTTGCCCTTGATCATTCAATTTGTTTCTGAACACCCACTTAGTATCTATAACAGATTTACCTTCAGGTTTAGGTACTAGTTCCCAGACTTGATTTCTTTCAAATTGGGCTAACTCCTCCTGTATAGCTATGATCCAATCAGGGTCAGGTAGGGCTTCCTCTATAGTCTTAGGTTCAATTTTTGAAATTAACGCGATTTGACTAAGATTTTTATAGGAAGACCTAGTTCTGACTCCTAAGGTTGGATCACCCATAATTTGATCATAAGGGTGACTGAGTCTGGGTTTCTTGGTTCTTCTAGTACTGGGTTCAGCCTCAGGTCAGCTAGACGGTTCGGTTCAACTACCAGAGTTGGTTCAGTTATAGGTTCAGTTGAGACCTCAGTAGTTGTTCAAGAGTTAGTTCATTTAGAGGTTCAATCAATGGTTCAATTTATGGTTCAATTGTTGGTTCATTGTCTTCCTGATCAATATTTGATTGGTTTAATTTTTGAGTATCACTTTTTGGTTCAATTTCCTCATCAAAAATTAAGTTAGTGGTTTCTTCAATTTTATGAGTTTGTTTATTATACCAGATCGAACTTTGTTTTGATAATGGCAAAGAGTTCAAAGTTAAGTGTGTTGTTGTTTCTAATTAGTTACACCGAGTGTGCAGAAAAATCTTAGTGTAACTAGGCATGAAGTCTTCATCTGTAGGGTTGAGCATGAAGTCCTAGTCGAGGCACGAAGACCTGGTTCGGAAGACTAGGCACGAATGATGGGTATGGCTTGGCAGGTTTCCTAAGCGAATACTTGGTCGTCCTTGAGAGACCTCTCCATGTCTACGGATTAAAAATTAATCTGAATGGAGACCCGTCTCTCAACGATCATCTCGTTATTGTATCGATTGGTTCAAATTACAACTTGGCCAATCTCAAAGATCGAGCCTTGTAATTTGTCTAACCGTTCGACCGCGGAAAAGACGACGAGTGGATCGCCGATTTTTGTGTTTATTATCGGGATCCAATTAATTAATTATTAACGATGATTCAAAACCAAAATAATTAATTAATACACATAAAATGATAAGAAAATCAAAGGAGTCAAGGAAGAGTTTATACCTTCCATTACCTTATGATCTTCTATCGTATGACCCTCCCCTCTTGGACGTCGTGTGGGCGACGATCTACCAAGAACCGTGGTCAACAAGTCGATCCCTTCTCCTTGTGACAACCAAGCCCTAACCAAAGGGATGTCGCCGGCCACTCCAAGGAAGAAGACAACCCGAACACAAAACCTACTACTCCTTTCCTCCACCGTCGGCGCCCGAACAGCAAGTATCTTGGTCTTCCTGTATTCTGAGCGACTCCAAGTCGCGTGAGCAACTTATGTTCTGAGCAACTCCACAACTCCAACTTGCGTTCTCAACACCAAGCTACGTTCTCTCCATCGTGAGCACGAATTTGCTTCCTTAGACAAAGTTGTGTGAGCAACATTGCCACTTTAAACCAAATCGCTGCCTTGGAGAAAACCATGGAGTAGATGGCGTTTGGAGAAGAAACCCAGTGAGCAAAATTGCTCCAAGTTCTGTGAGCCAAAGACTCCAAGTGTTCAAGTTGCGCATGCAACTTTGCCTGGAGAAGATTTGAAGTCATCAAGTTGCGCACGCAACTTTGCTCGGAGAAGACTCCAATTTGCGTACGCATGAGCAGAAGACTCCAAGAATCCTAATTGTGCACACAATTATGCATGGAGAGGAAAACTCTATAGGTTGTCGTGAGCAACTTTGCCTTCTCCAAGTTGTCATAAGCCACTTTGCCTTCTCCAAAGTTGTCGTTTCCTGGAGAAGAAACTCCAGTTGCACCGCTTCTCCAACCGTGAGAGGTAGAGAGAGAGGAGGAGAGGAGAGGAGAAACTTAGGATTTTTCTTGTGTTTCATTGGATCAATTGGTTTCATGCCACATGGGATATATATATGGCTACGATAGGGACCATGAGGAGGAGTTGGATCTTGGTCTGCTAATGGATCCAAACTTGATCCATTAATGAAGATTCATTCCACTAAATGATCTCCATTGAATTACCACACCAACCCCTATATTTTCATATGGGCTCCACCTATTATGAGTACATCCATCCCCCCGTGTTTAAGATATCGAATGTCCGTCGATTAATTTAAATTACTGAAAATTTTAATTAATCAACTTCTAACTCCTTGACTAGTACCACTCAACCTTATCATCATGTTCGATCAAATCCACCTGTAGGGTTTAACATGATGATCCTTATGAGCTCATCAAGGGGGCATCATCATCCTGACTCACCAGGACATGGATTCCGTCAATAATCAGAATTTACCGAGCCTATCAATTTAGCAGAATAAATCTCGCCCATTGGTAAATCAAAGAAATAAATATTAACTATACGTGTCAGTTATTATATCGGGATTTAGGGATTATACTCCATAATAATCCGAGGTCCAATCTAATTATTAAGTCAGTACAAATTGGATGACCTGTAGTTTTGGTCCTGCTCAATATACACAAAGCACACTAGTGTAATTCTATGGTCAAGACAAACCACACCTAATTATACTACAACCATCCCGATGGTTTGTCCAACTCCATCTCGGTTGTGAGCCTCTACTTATACTATACAAGGGACTGATAACATGATCTTCCATGTGTCACCACACTATTGGGACCGGGTGTATGTTGACATGGATGCGGGTTCGTAATTTCAAAATTAATTACGTGCAGCGGAAGGTTTAGCATAAATAATTTCTCTAAATCATTTAACCACACATCTAAGCATGCAATTTTATCTTGTGTAGACATAATCATATATTTGAAATTTTGCAGAAACATAAACTAATTTATGTTTTACCTCGCGTAACTCGAAGGAAGGGATGAGATCCAACCGTAAGCGTCCCTTGGAAGCTCCGCCTCTATTCGCGTCCATACCGAGTATCTTCGAGATGACTTCGCAAAGCCAGGAGTTTCGTGTTCTCGAGAAGTACTAGATTCTCCGAGAACACGACGAGAAAAACCAAGAGAGAAGTCGGAAGACTAACCACAAAAGGATGGCCGGAATCAAAATTTCGGTGAAGCAAAAGAAGAGGCTTGCGGCAAAAAGATCCTTGCAGCAAACTCTAATTCCGGCAGCACCTTCTTCCGGCCAAGAGATGGCCGGAGCTTCCTTCTCCGGCAGCAGGTGGTGGTCGGCAGGGAAAGGGCAGGGGCGGCCGGCTGGTGCTCCTTCTTAGGGCTGGTTGGCGCACGGCAAGAAGGGGAGAAGAGAAGGAGAGAAAGAGAGGGAGAGAGCCTATGCCTTCATCTCTTCGATTATCACCCAAGTCTTGCCTTGGGTCCTTTATATAGTGGCCTCTCAACCATCAAGCCTCTCAAATATGGAATAACTTATTCCATCATGCCAAGTTTGATTTTATATCATGGTTAAAATCATATTTTAATTCATGATAAAAATCAATCAAGTCTCTTCTCTCTTATGGAATAAATTTCCTTATCATGGTAAATCAATCCATGATTGATTTTATAAAATAAACCAATCCATGGTTCATTTTAATTTCCATGAAAAATAAACCAAACCTTGGTTTATTATATAAAAATTTATATCATCCATAATTTTATAAAACAAACCACACTTGGTTTATTTTATAAATTGAACCAAAAACTTGGTTCTCTCCCTTTGTTGTGGCTGGCCAAGCAAAGAGGATTGAGGCCCTCTTTGGCTGGCCCATCCAAGCCACGCCCCAATGAATTAAATTTATTTAATTCATCTATTAAGTCTTCAAAAGACTTAGCTATTTTACGCTTCCGATACGTCTCTGAAAAATTCAGATTCGACTTATCGTTTGGCTCAACCAAACCAAATCTCTCTTGGTTTCAACTCGTTTTAAATCTCTCGGATTACTCGTAGTACGTGTGACTAAATAGGCTTTTGATTTATGTTGGCCGTCTATAATTAATCAATTAATTATAGAACGATCATGAGTGGCACCTAGTAGTACATCATGATCCCCAATTAATCGAAAGATCAACGGTTGACCTCAGAAACAATTCTAAAACCCTTCAGCAGCTATAATGAATCGTGCCCCATTCCCTTCACCATCTTATACCCACTTGGTTCAGGACATGGTCTATGTGTGTCAGTCCCCACTAGGCTGACTACGTCACACCTAGCCCAGGTAACGTTTTCTCGTCCTACGGATTCTAATTACTCTCATGTATTTAAGAGATTCATACTCTGAACATGTCATGCTCTGGCCAGAGGCTTCATGTAACAATCCGATGATAGGCCTTGGGTATACATCTCCTCGCAAGGAGTGGTGAATCCTTTGTGGGTTGTTCAAACATCTTCGGGCACTTCGGCTTATACCCAATCATCCTGGGTCCACACCTCCTTGGAGATGCTTGCTTAAAATGTCAAAGTATAAGTCTCCATGACCAAGATGACTTGAATACCGCAAGTTAAAGGAACATCGCACTTAAGCTGCAGTAAGAACTTCACTGACATATCTATATGTAGACTACCATATAAAGTATTACAGCCAATCACTCTAATGAACTAGTTCCCTTAACTAACATTCATGTTTATCTCCGGACATCTCAATGTCACTAGCCAGTGAGAATCAGCTGATTAGAAAATAACCCATGCTAGTCTCAACAGAATTGATAGTGTCCGTATTTATCAATTCATCGACTAGGGACAATTTCAATACTTCATAATTGCACATGTAGAGATAATCACTAGTTGTGAATTCATCACAAATTCTCTCATGCTGTGAATTGTATTGAGGACATTCAGTAAATGAGTTTAAGATCTCAATCAAATGCCCAAACATGTATACTCAAATAGTGAATATTCATTTATAAAAATAAATGATTACAATCATAAGGCGATTGCCTTAGGACACTTCTCTCATAACACTAACACACACACCATGTTATCTACAATGCAAAGTATTGGACTTTTATGCATATGCTAATACACATTAGTGTTATTGTGATTCACTTTCAAAATGTGGATGACCATACAGAAAAACAAGGCTTTTAGTATACATCCTAACAATCTCCTACTTATACTCAAAGACTTTCCTGTCTTCAAAATTATAGGGATCTATAGGTAAAAACATTTAAAATCGCAGCGGAAATAAGATCTCTTGAGCGATCCATGCGAAAGAAAAACTCATACAAAATGATTTACAATTCCTATCTTATAGGAATACCTTTGTCGCGCGCCCTTCGCTTATCCCGCTAGTCCTTTGGTTCGCCGGATCTCTTGCACGTTCAAGTGTCCGTGCCTCTATGTGTATCCACACGAACATGATCTACGCATCGGAGAAGAACCACCTTAGTTGTGCTAGCAACTTGGGATGATTCAAAAAGCACAAGAACCTCCACTAGAGAGTTATGGACAAGGAGGAAGAAAGAAGAGGAAGAGAGATGCACCCTCTAGCCTTTGACAAAGGGGGGGGGGGTATTTATACTCATCTAATGAATACCAAGGGTCTATGTCCCTTGAGTTCCTCTCATCTTAATGCTAATAAAACCCAATGAATACCAAGCCTCTTGGTATTCCTTGAGACTCTTAATATTCTATTCATCTAATGAATAGAATGTCTCTTATGCATAATTAAGTGGTTGAGTCTAATCTAGATGAGTTTAACTCAAATTAGACTCAATCCCATAATCTAATTGGATTCACTTGAGTCTAACTCAATTAATCAAATTCGAATCAAATCAAGTCAAACCAAGATCAATTAATCTCTGAAGCATCGTGTCCTTAGTGTGTGACCCAATAGGTTCTCGTAATGTTGGCAATATGTCTAAATCACTTTAGACACATAAGCAATGAGCGACATCTAGCAATGCATCATTCCTACCCAAGTAACAAGAAAAGTCGAGATCCGACTTAACGTCCGTGACTATGATAATGTATAACCTTGTCCTTCTATCCTCGATATCTAGATTGACCAATGAGGCATAGACCGTGTCATCCTCAGTCAATCTTGTGTTTCTTGATCCCCGAGTAGACTCACTCAAATAAATGAGCTCAATATCTCATATTGACTCATTTGAGCATGGTCATGCATTTTAGTAGTCCTACTCGATCAAGGGGCCCACAGATATCACTCCCGTCATATAGGAGGGATAGATCCCATCTACATCACTCACATCCCTCCGCATAATTCATTACATACCCAGTGATCGCCTTTATAGTCCACCCTATTACGGGTGACGTTTGACGATACCAAAGTACATAACTCCTTATGTAGGGAACCGTAGTGACTTCAGGTCTAAGGACTATTTATACCAATAGTCACATGAGAATGTTTATGACACTCATATGACAATCTATGAAACTTTCTCATGGCGGGTGATGTAACCCAAATGATAGGTGTCACGAATGTGGGTCTCAAATTTAGATATTTGTAAAGCTGGAAACCCTTTTTGCTAAAAAGGATAAAAATATAATAAAGGGGCCACAGGTCGTATTTTTTATAGGGCTAGTTAAAGTTGTTTGATTCAAGCTCGAGTTTATGTGTCGTTAAATATTTTTCGGTTTCAAGTATGAATTGGGTTTTGGTTGCAATTAGAAATGAAAACACATTGAAAAGGAAAGAAACTTAACTCGGCAGACTTAAACTAGGTAATTGCAATTAATTGACTCCATCAATGAGGAACTTTAATAACTAATGCAGACTCACCGAAATTTGAGAACAAAACTGATAACAAGTGTAATAATTCAAACAAGTTGTGTTCAACTTCGGAAATTACCATTCAAAACCAACCGAATGTTAAGCAAGCAATAACCACTCAATGCTAAGTTTCAATTGATACCAACTGCAGAAGCTATGAACTGATATGCAGAAATTGAAGATTGAAATTCGAATCAAGCTGAATGCTAAGCAAGCTGAAATCAAGTGTTATAGTTCACTAACAATTGTGTTTAACTTGGTACTAAATAGTGCTAAATTGTTACTTGATACAAGAGCAACATCTATAACTGAAATGCAGAAATGAAATCTGAAATTCTGAACAAACCGAATGCAAAGCAAGCAGAATTTGTTGGATCGAGAGAACCGATAGAGGGGGTGAATATCAGAAAACGTTCAGATTTGAGATAGAGAAATTGCACAGCGGAAGATTAAAAACAAACACGCAAACACAATGATTTTTACTTGGTTCGGAGCCTAGGTCGACTCCTACTCCAAGGCCCACGATCGTTGATCGTTTACTTTGGGCAATTCTATATGAGGCGCAAAATCAGTTTACAAAGATTGATTACAGAATGCTTGCAGTAAATTAAAAATCAACTCTTCTTTACCGACGTCCGGAGTAGATGGTATTTTCGGAGCAGCAGGACGTTGTCGGCGCTTGAGTCTCGAGTCGGGAGGTTTCCGGAGCAAGGCACGAGAGCAGAAGAGCGTTGAATGAATTGATGCTTTGAAGCCTGGGGTCGAGGGCCCTTTATATAGCCCTGGGGGCGCCCGGATCGTCGGGGGCGCCCCCCCCCCACGTGTCAGTTGATCCATCTCGGTCTCGGTCATCTCTGATCCCTTTACATTCGGGATCAGCTTTGACCGGGGCGCCCGGAGCGCTCGGGGCGCCTGGTTTGACCGGGTCAAACTTTCATCCGTTGGCTTCGAGGGGAGCTGCTTCGGTGGTTTGCTATTGGGGGCGCCCGGGACGCTGGGGGCGCCCGAGAGCAGCGGGGGCGCCCCGCCCAGCAGCTGTTCGAAGCCTTCCTTACTTACATTGTTTTGTATGCACCTTGGGGGCGCCCGAGACACTCCGGGCGCCCTACTCAGCCACTGCCTCACTCCGGGCGCCCTACTCAGACACTCGTTCCTTTGGTCCTACATCCAGGGTTAGTCCAAAACAACATAAAATAATAATGTGTTAGTTTATACAGCCTTAGCTGTTTTGGTTCTGACTTTGGGCCTCCAAAATGGAGCCCTAGGTCGAACCGACGCCTACTGTTCCCTCTCGACGGGGAACGCGTCCTCACCTACTCCTCTCGGGAGAATGTACCTGATGCCAACCGCTCCTTTGGTTGGACTTTTGCCTAGCGGTCCTTTGCTAGGTCTTGGATACCGAGTTGTCCTTCGCTCGATGCCTAGCAGTCCTTCGCTAGGGCTTCAGTCCCAAGCTGTCCTTCGCCTGGTGCCTAGCAGTCCTTCGCTAGGGCTTTGTACCCTGGCATTCCTTCGCCAGTGCCTAGCAGTCCTTCGCTAGGGCTTTGTACCCTGGCTTTCCTTCGCCAGTGCCTAGCAGTCCTTCGCTAGGGCTTTGTACCCTAGCATTCCTTTGCCAGTGCCTAGCAGTCCTTCGCTAGGACTTTTTAACCTGCACACTAGAGTAACTTGTTAGATAACAAGTAAGACTTAACTTTTGAGCCCTGTTGCCATTATCAAAACTCAGGTTCGATTTGGGTGCTTTCCGCACCAACAGAATTCAGGTGTAATAGCGCACTAAATGCTATATTTAACTTCAGGAATTAAGTCTCGAAATAAACTGAATGCGAAACAAACTGTTATCAAGAAAAGAAACTGATACACAATTCAGATATGACAAGCTGATACGCAAAAAGAAAGCTAATACAAAGTTCAGAAATGGCAAGCTGTAGTCTTGAGTTGTTACTTGATACAAAAAGCAAAACTACAACTGATGTGAAGCAAGTGAATGTGAAGCAAACAAATCGAATGCAAATTTCAGAAGCAAATGAATGCAGAAACAAAAGTTCAGAACCCAGCTGATGTGCAGAAATAACTTGAATGCAGAAATGAAATGCAAAACTTCATAAACCGAATGCAGAGATGCAGTAACAAATTGAGTGAAGAATCAAACACATCAAACTGAGATCAAGTGCACAAAACTAATGTTCAGGTAAGATTTAGAGAAGCTAATGTTCACTTGACACAACTTCAGCAACTATGAACCGAAACTTGCAGAAATAAAGCTGAAACTGATACTCAGGAAAAACTGATACGCAAAATGAAGACCAAATTCAGAAATGATTCGAATGCAAAGCAAGCTGATCTAAGTGCAATCGTTCACTAAATAAGCAATCTAACTAATTACTTTGCAGAATTTAAACCTACTGAATGTAGGAACGATTCAGAAAACATAAGCATCTCTGATACAAAATTCAGAACTGTAATTGAAATGAGGAAATTGAAGCTACGGCTAAGGAACAAAAATTCACAAGAAATTAAGCATCGATCCACTCCTTAACTCAAGTTCTTCTTGTCATCACACAAGAGTAGGCCAAGAACCCCCTAGCTCAACAGATCGCTGAAAATTCCGACTCAGTAATCGATTCAACTCAAATTCTACGCAAATCTGAAGCATCCATCCGATCTCCTCGATCTCGCTGTGTTGGATTGCGATGATGGCTTGGGCATGATCAGAGCACTCCAAAGAACCCTCCGGTTAGCTAAGATGGAGGAAAACGCCACACAACTGAGATCCAAGTGATCGAATGGCAGAGCTAATGAAACCCTCAATCAGCTCTATTCTTGGGCGAATTGGAGCTGGAATCTTCACGGAAACTTCATCCCGACGATCTAGAGCTTGATCCAAGGATAGAATGGATGTGGTCACGCCCTCCGATGAAGAAATTTGTAGAAGAGACGAAGAAATGCGAAGAACTGGAAACTGGCTAAGACGCGACACCGATCGGGGAAGAAGAAGTAGTTAATATAGTTTAGGAATGAACAGCCGAGATTCACTTAACTCCATCCAACGGCTAGCTCTCTTCAGATTTAAATCAAACTTCCCAGATCTTGATCAAGCGTCAAGATCTGCCTCTCAGTAGCTCGAATCTTCCAGATTTGCAACGGATGGCTCAGATCAACCTGATATTTGACTGGACGGTCTAGATCCTCCTGAGCTTGATCCAACGGCTAGATGATCTCTGATTTGGATGAAACCTTCAAATATTGACCTGAGTGCTTGATTAGCCTTAACCCTAGCTCGGATTGCATCAAAAGTTCTCAGATGGCTTAGATCTAATCGTTTTTGAATCGGACGACCCATATTAGTCGATGCTTGATCACTCGATCCGGGTCCACTTCTGACTCAAGTTTGACCCAGCATGACCTAGGTCTATGATCCTTCCAAGCCTACAAAAGTAGATCAACAATTTAGTGACAAAATAATTCAAATGTATCAAGATTTATAATAAAGTCTAAAATAGAATTAATTCATAGAACCTAAGGTAAATTCAAGATTAAGCAGGTAAAATATGGGTCAAACATTGATTTTAGAACCTGAAATGATCAACAAAGTAGTACTACTTATCAACTCCCCCACACTTAAACTTGAGCGTCTCGCGAAAACTACTAAATATGTATCCCTTAGATTCTTTCCAAACATAGTTAAAAGCAATTGAAAAGAAATTACCTAAGGTTGTCAATTCTCAAAAATCTAAGCTCTATCGATTAGTATTTCGTCCTTAAATCAACAACTTAGCAATTTCATCCTTCATGATTCATTGAGATGAATTTAACTCACTAAGCCTTTCAAGAGAAATTTGGGTGGCTCTCTTCTTTAGTTCTAAGTGTATGATGAAAGTGGAGCTCACTCAAACACACATGCTTTTTGCACTACCATAGGCTTGCTTGTTATCTACTCTCCACCATTATTCATGATTCGGATCCACATCTACAAAAGTTTATTCAAAAGTTAAAGATATATGAAAAGGTAAGAATGAAGTAAAAGTTTAGAAAATAGAGAAGTTGATGAAGTGGAAAACTTGGGTGCTCAAGAATATTTCCAATGCACATTGCCCTCTTTACAATCCTCTAGTGAAGTCAAAAGTGTGGTGGAGTAAGAATTTGGCATTGCCCTTGATTCGGATGAAGAAAACCTCATTGATCTCATTGTGACATTTGTTTCATTTGCGTGCCACTATGTTTCCTTCTTTTTTTTTCTTTCTCTCTTTTTTATAACCCTCTAGCAAAGTCAGAATTGTAGTGGAGCAAGGATTTGATTCGGATGAGAAATTCTTCACTGGTTTCATGGTGCCAAAATTTCAATTGCATGCCACTTTGTTTCTTTTTTTTTCTTTTCTCTGCTTTTAGGATCAGCTGCTAACTTTCTGTTTGTGGTCTCATTTTGTTTAGTCATGTTGTGCCCAGCTCCCAACTCCTTATCAGAACTAGCTCCAATTCATGAAATGAAAAAGATTCACACTTCTATGAGCTTGCCAAGAAGTGCATCTAATGTTCCCTTAGTTTCCAACTCTTCTTTTTTTCTGTGTTTCTGTTACAAATTCAGCTCCACGCAATCAATTTTAAGAATCCAGAATCATCAAATTCTTCATCCTTGCCATTCTCTGATCTCTTCACAGTAGTTACATCACAAAATAATGGAGAATTTAAATGTTCCACTCGAAAATTTTTGATCAGCAAGTTGGATTTCAGCCAAGTCACTGCACTGCACATCCTTTTCTGTTCTGACCAGAAAATCCTAGCATCCACATTTTTTTCCTTTGTTTTGATCAGCATTGGATGTACTCAATACCTTTTGATACATTTATGAACTTTGTTCCCTGATTCATAGCCTAGAAAACCCAATTTCAGCTTCATCTTGATGCAAAACTGCTTTTATGGTAACACAACCTTAGCCCTTCCAAACATTCCAATCTGATTTCTCTAATTCAACTTCAACAATAGTCCTTCAAAAGATTTCCAGCATTTTGCAGCTTACTTCGAATTCAGCTTGTATCATTTCCGCAGCTCCAAGTCGAACTGTCTCAGATTCCAAGCTCTTTTTCCATTTAAGGTGCTTGATACTTTTGGCACAGATTTTTGCTTTTGCGTTTAGATTAGTACTGCTTCAATTCAAATTCATACAGCTTCAATTCAGACTCTAGCAAAGTGTTGCTGATCTTAAATTCCATAATTCCAACTTCCCAATTCCTGATCCAAACATTTCTAACCGAAGATAGCTTCACAGAATTTTTTTTTTTACTTTGGCACAGATTTTTGCTTTTGCGTGCCCTTTACCTTTTTTTTTATTATTGCGTGCCACTTGGATCTTCAAATTATAATAAGGAATCTAGATGCCTCAATTGTTTTCCTCCTTAACTACTTCTTCCCACTTGTTCTAGATACCAAACTCAATTCAACTTGCTTGAAATGCATCTTTGATACAAAATAATTTCAAAACACTAGCCACCTCCCCCACATTTGATCTTTTGCCCATCTCAGGCAAAGTAACATTAAGAAACATCCCACACAAACAAGTCCATGGAGAAGTATAGTTATGAATAGAAAATATAGAAAGGAAAATAAAATAGACTTGATTATTGCCAAAAATTGATATAGAAAGGAGAAACAAATTGATTAGCCTCTATAGATGTGATCCAATCATAGAAATATGATTTTGAAAGAACCTAAGCAAGTTCTAGAGTACAATCACATATGTGTGTCACAAAAATAAGGCTAATTCTCACTAGGTACAAATAATTCATCGCAAGTCATCAATTTAGAATCCATAGCCAAGTAGTACTCAAGCATCCAAGAATTCATCCAGTAGCTCAAACCTTAATTTTTAACAACCAAATTTAATTTATTTTCAAGAGACTCTAAAATGATATGGAGACAACCTAGAGGGATACATTTATTCCTATTCATTAAGAAAAAGTATCAAAAGAAATAACATGGTATTTACAATGTATATTTATTCATTCTATTTTACCTAAGAATTTATTATCAACAACTCATTTAAAAAAAGAGAAATTTACTTCTAGAATATGAAAATGATATATACAATGAAATGTAGGTGCAAGAAAAATAAACTCCCCGTAAGTTGGGTAGATAGCGTCTTTGATGTCCAAACCACCACCTCTAGGTCCTTTAATTCTTCAAAATACTTTTTGAGCTGGTAGTCATTGACTTTCCAAACAAAACCATTAGATTCATCTTTAATCTCAACAACTCCATAGGGAAAAATGTTAGTTACAATAAATGGACCATCCCACCTTGACCTTAACTTATCTCTTATCAATTTGGGCCTTGATTTGTACAATAATACCTTGTCACCAATTTGGAAGTCTTTCTTCATGATGTGCTTGTCATGGAAGTTTTTGGTCTTTTCCTTGTAGATCCTTGAATTTTCAAATGCTTCTAGCCTAATCTCTTCAAGCTCTTGAAGTTGAAATTTCTCTCTTCTCCCACCTTGGTAGCATCGAAATTACAAGCCTTCACCGCCCAATATGCTTTGTGCTCTATTTCCACGAGAAGATGACAAGCTTTACCATAGACCAAGCGGTAGGGGGACATGCCAATCGGAGTCTTGAATGCCGTTCTATAAGCCCAAAGTGCATCATCTAGCCTTTTGCTCCAATCTTGTCTATTGGACCCAACAGTCTTTTCCAAAATTGATTTGATCTCTCTGTTAGAAATTTCAGCCTGTCCATTTGTTTGGGGATGGTAGGATGTAGAAACTTTATGTACAACCCCATATTTATTTAGCAAGGTCTTCATGTGTTTATTGCAAAATGAGATCCTTGGTCACTTATTATTGCCCTTGGAATTCCAAACCTACAGAAAATGTATGACCTAACAAAACTAACAACAATAGAAGAATCGTCAGTCTTGGAGGAAATGGCCTCCACCCATTTTGAAACATAATCCACAACAAGTAAAATGTACAAATAGCCAAATGATGCAGGAAAAGGTCTCATAAAATCTATTCCCCAAACATCAAAAATCTCACAGAAAAGTATAGTGTTTTAAGGCATCTCATTTCTCGCTCCTATGTTCCCAGTTCGCTGACATCTATCACAATTTTTATAAAACACATATGAATCATGAAATAGGGTGGGCCAATACAATCCACACTCTAGCACCTTCCTAGCAGTTCTTTGGGGTCCAAAATGTCCCCCACAAGCTGATGAATGACAAAATGTAAGGACAGAAGAAAACTCATAATATGGTATGCATCTCCTAATTATTTGATCATTACAAAATTTCATAAATAAGGATCATCCCATACATAGAATTTTGCATCACTTTTAAGTTTGTCTTTTTGAGCTTTAGAAAAGTGTGTAGGGAAAACATGTGCAGCTAAGAAATTAACTAGGTCTGCATACCAAGGTGTCTCACCATGTACTGCTAGAAGGTGCTCGTCTCTAAAATCATCGTCAATGGTGGTAGGTGATCCCTCTCCTTCAATTCTGCTTAGGTGATCTGCAACTAGGTTTTCTTTGTCACTTCTATCTCTGATCTCCAGGTCAAATTCTTGGAGCAGGAGCATCCATCTGATCAATCTAGGTTTAGCATCAGGCTTTTTCAACAAGTATTTTAGAGCTGCATGATCAGAAAAAATAACAACATGTGAGCACAATAAATAAGATCTGAAATGGTCTAAAGCAAAAACTATGGCAAGAAGCTCCTTTTCAGCGGTGGTGTAGTTTGCTTGGGTGGCATCTAGGGTCTTGGAGGCATAACATATGACATGACGTGCTCCATCCACCCTCTGTGCTAGAACAGCTCCCACTGCAAAGGTTGATGCATCACACATTAATTCAAAGGGCAAATTCCAATCAGGTGATTTAATAATAGGAGTAGAGGTAAGAGCCTCCCTGAATCTGTGAAAAGCTTCTTTGTACTTATCATCGAAACAAAATTCAACATCTTTCTGCAACAGTTTTGTCAAGGGCCGAGCAATATCACTAAAGTCTCTAATAAATCTGCGGTAGAAACCTGCATGTCCAAGGAAAGCACGAACATCCCGTATGCATACGGGGTAAGATAAAGAAGAAATAACACTTATTTTTATAGGATCTACCTCTATACCTCTCCTAGAGACTATACGTCCAAGTACAATACCATGCTCTACCATGAAGTGGCATTTTTCAAAATTAAGCACAAGGTTAGTCTCAATGCAACGGTGTAAAACCCTAGACAAATTTTCTAAACATAAATCAAAAGACGTGCCAAAAACTGAAAAGTCATCCATAAATACCTCCATACAATGCTCTAACAACTCACCAAATATACTTATCATGCATCGCTGAAATGTTCCTGGTGCGTTGCAGAATCCAAAATGCATCCGTCTGTAGGCAAAAGTGCCAAAGGGGCTAGTGAAGGTAGTCTTCTCTTGGTCCTCTGGATCTATACGAATCTGGAAGTAGCCTGAATATACATCTAAAAAATAGTAATGGGACTTCCCTGCCAGTCTTTCAAGCATCTGATCAATAAAGGGTAAAGGGAAGTGATCTTTCGTGGTGACCTTGTTGAGCTTTCTGTAATCGATGCAGACTCTCCAGGATTTCTTAACTCTGGTGGGCACTAATTCGTTGCTTTCATCTGCCACCACTGTCACCCCAGCTTTCTTTGGCACCACGTGTATGGGACTAACCCACTAACTATCAGAAATGAGGTAAATGATACCTGCCTGTAGAAGTCGAGTCACCTCTTTCTTTACAACGTCTAAAATAAGTGGATTAAGTCTCCTTTATGGCTGCCTCATGGGTTTATCATTTTCTTCCAAGAATATCCTATGGATACAGATAGCTGGGCTGATACTTGGTATATCTGATAAAGTCCACCCAATTGCCTTCTTGTAATGCCTTAGGACTTGCAATAATTTCTCTTCCTGCTCTGATTCCAAATGCTGTGCAATAATAACTGGAAAATTCTGCTCCTCTCCTAGGTACACATACTTCAAGTGGCCTGGTAATGGATTAAGCTCAATTTGGGCTTGCTCAGAAGGTATGAGTGATCCTTGGGGCTCAGTGCAATCCCCTATACTATCACACCTAAACCTTGAATCCTCTGATATGTCAATAGAAATAGGTGATCCTTGGAGCTCAGTGCAATCCCCTACACCTAGAAAATCCTCACCAGCTGGAAGTAGATCTGAAATAACCCCTGAAATGTCCTCAGCCTCAATAGCAAATATATTCTCAACCTCCTCTAATCTGCCAACTCCTCTGGAAACATCAAATGAAACTCCCTTAGCACGAATATCTGCATCAACCAACGCCTCCAAAATACCAATGCTCATAATGGAGTGGTCCTCTCTCGGGTGCTTCATAGCATCAAAAAATGCTAAACTGAACTACCGTGTCTCCAATCTCCATCGAAAGCGTACCAGCATAAACATCTATCTTCGTTCTAGCAGTCTTCAGAAATGGTCTCCCTAAAATGAGTGGACAACGGTGTGCAAGGTAGTCTCCCTCCATATCCAAAATGTAAAAATCTGTAGGAAATATCAGCTCCTTTACCTTCACCAAAACATCTTCAATTATACGGCTGGGTGGGTATGGCTCTGGTCTGCTAACTGTATCACGACACTAGTAGGCTGTAAAGAACCAATACCAAGCATCTGGAAGACTGACCTGGGCATCACATTAATAGATACTCCTAAATCCAGCATAGCATCATGGAACATGGTCCTCCCAATCTCACAAGATATAGTAAAAACTCCAGGGTCTTCACACTTCTGAGGAATGGCATGAATAAGTGCTGAAACATTTTTCCCCAAGCTGGCCAACTCATTCTCCTTAAGCTTCTTTTTGTGAACACATAAATCTTTCAGGAACCTACATACTTAGGAATATGTTTAATCATGGTCAACAGGGGTATATTAATTTCTACTTTGCTAAAAAGTTTTACTAGCTCATTGTACTCTTTGGCTTTCTCCTCCTCCACTTTCCTTTTGGCTTGAGTTTTCTTTTGTGGAAAGGGCAAGGGAACTCTCATTTCTTTTTCTTGAATCGAAATTGGAAGGACTGAATGTTGAGCTGCTATCCCATTTGATGTAGTTGCTGTAAGGTTGGTTTCGGCTCTGATTTCTCCCTCATTTTCCACCAAAATCACAGTATTACTTGATGAAGGAGTTGAGCACGGACTAGGGGTGGAAGCAACTGATTTTGAAGTGATTTCGGGGCTGATTGGTGGTGAAAATATAGGTGCTGCCCTGCTTTTAGAAAATTCTGCTCTTGGACCATTTCGAGTTGATGCAACCTTCCCACTCCTCAAAGTAATAGCGCTAACATTTCCCTTTGGATTGGGAGTAGCTTGAGAAGGTAGTTGGCTTGATCCTTGAGTTTGCATTTGATTCATCCCACTAGCCAATTGTCCAATTTGTCTTTCAAGGTTTTGAATGGTGGGACCATTTCTTTGTTGTTGTAAAAGTTGTTGAAGCATCTCCTCTATTCTTTGTTGTTGTGCATTCCCTCCACTAGAACCTCCATAGCCCCCTTGGTTAGCATGAGGCTTTGATTGACCTTGAAATGTAGAAGTAGGTTATTGAAATTGTTGAACTTGTTGAGATCCTTGGAAGTAGGGCTGTTGGGGCTGATTATAGGGCTAAAATGGTGGAGAAAATTGATGAAAATTTTGTTGAGAACTTGGTTGACATGGTTGAGTATTGTAATTCTGAAAATTCTGAGGTTGAGGTTGCAATTGTGGTTGTAAAAGCTGAAATTGTGTAGGCTGAAAGTTTGGATTTGAAGGTTGAAAACTTGGGTTGTATGGTTGATAACCTTGCTGTGAAAACTGATTTTGCTGTTGAAAATTCGGATTCCCTTGATAACCTTGCTGATTCACTTGAAAAGGTAGCTGATTTCCTTGATAAGTTTGCTGAAATTGATGGAAAGATTGTTGAAATGACTGAAATTGTTGTTGTTGTGGCTGAACTTGCTGGAAATTTTGTTGGGGCTGCTGAAATTGTTGTTGTTGTGGGTTTTGTTGGTAGAAGGAATTTCCATACCTCAAATTTGGATGATCCCTCCAACCAGGGTTATAAGTAGAAGAGTAGGGGTTATTCCTAGCTTGAAATTATCCCCTAACCAATGCTGCTATTGTCTCATCTTGTTGGAGGTTGGGACATAAATCTGAATTATGTTCCTGGCTAGAGCAAATACCACATACTGTAACGCCCGCTTTTTTTTTTCATAAAGCGGCGTTACGCTAACATACTTAGGGCATGTGAGCATCGTAAGACAGCGGAATAACTTAAACTTACACATACATGCACCTAACTATCCTTGCTAACTTGGTGACATGGGAACTTAGCATTTCAACATCATACTTAACATCATATCATAAAGTCGCATAGTCATCCATCAAGCACACAAGTAGCAAGTGTAAGTTGTTTAGACAACACCATCATAAAATTAGCATAAAACTTGTAATTATGTATTTCCTTGGCCAAGTCACTACCACACACACACATTCTTGCCCCTCCTGCTGCTTCCTTATTGTCCTCTCGCTTGATCTGCGGTATGAGGAAATAAAACTATAAGCACATAGGCTTAGTAAGACTCTTTCCTACTCACTAAATCATTCGTCATTTTAACATAAGCACATGAAACATTAACATGACTTGGTGACTAACATAGAACCTAAACATGTAACATCGTTCAGCATGACATAGTTCTTAGCATAAAACATGAGCATAAATTATACTTAACTTGGCATGTCACATGGCATAAATGTAAACATAAAGTACACTTACTAGGCATAATACATGGCATGAATTTTTAACATAAACCAAGGGCATGTTCTTAACCTAACATAAGCATAACCTTTGCTATCATGGCATAATTCTTAACATATAACATAAGTATAATTCCTAACTTAACCATGGGTATACACCTAACATAAACATGAGCATACATTTGCTATCATAGCATAATTCTTAACATAACATAAGTATAATTCCTAACTTAACCATGGGCATACACTTAACATAAACATGAGCATACATTTGCTATCATGACATAATTCTTAACATAACACATGGGCATATTCTTAACATAAACATAAGCATAATATTCGCTATCATGGCATAATGCATAGCATGAATGAATGCATGAGTTGAATGCATATACATAAGGATGCTTAATTTAAAATCATACTTTCTTTTAAATACTTAAACATAATCATAACATCATTGGGGTCCCCGGCTTGTACCACATACATACATCATATGTGCGCATCCCTAAGTAAATACAAAGTAGCTAGTCTCGACCTACTAGGGTAAGGACAGCAATGGTAGTCCTAGAACCGGGGTATTCTTAAGGTGCCCATCCCTGTTGGACAGCTTCGGTAGTCCCAGAACCGTGGACAGCATAGTCGGTAGTCCAGAACCGGGGCGTTCTTAAGGTGCCCATCCCTTGGACCCATACTTCGGTCCGGTACAAGCCCATTCATAAAGTAAAATAACTTTACATGCTTCATCATTCATAAGACATTCATAGCATACTTAGACATAGCATAGCTTTGTTACATGAAGCATGACATAGAGCATACTTGACCTTCCATTGTTCATACTTAATGCATAGCATCATGATTCCTTAAAGGCATGAGCATTATCTTCATTCATAAAACATGGCATGCATCTTTATTCATAAACATGGCATGCTTACATAAAACATCATTCTTGTTCATAGTGCTTGCATTAACTTCATTCATAAACATGACATGCTTACATAAAATATCATTCTTGTTCATAGTGCTTGCATGATCATGGCATATAAGATAAGCATTGCATTATATTCATTAAACATGACATGTCTACTTAGACCATCATCCTATTCCATAGAGCTTGCATGATCATGATACATAAGGTAAGCATTGCATTTCATACATAAGTATAGTATCTATCACAAGCATGCATAGGTGGGACTTCTATAAACCTGTTACATACTATCTAGGTGCATGGCATAGAACATAAGACATTCATGAATAAACCCTATTAAGCATGGCATCTAACATGTGTTGGGACCGGGTGCATGTCGACAAGGATACGAGTTCGTAAAATTTAAAATTTTTACGTGCAGTGGAAGAGTTTGCATAAAATAATTTCCTAAATTATTTTAACTTCGTATCTAGCATGCAATCTTATGGTGTGTTGACATAATCATAAAATAAAACTTTGCGGAAAAGTAAACTTATTTACTAAGTACCTCTCGTAACTCGAAGTAAGGGACGAGATCCAACCGTAGCGTCCCTTGGAAGCTCCGCCTCTATTCACGTCCACGCCGAGTTCTCTTCGGGATGACTTCGCAAAGTCACGAGTTTTGTGCCGACGAGAACTACTAGATTCTCGGAAGACACAACTAAGAAGATCAAGAGAGGAGTTAGGAAACTAACCACCAAGAACGGAATCGAATTCCGAGAGAGAGAGGGAGATGTGATCCGCTTCTTCTTCTTCTTGGTTGGTTTCTTCTTCTCCTTGAAGCTCACGGCAACACCTTGCCTTGGAGGAGTTGAGCCGGCCCTAGATGGAGGAAGGGGCGCCGGCCCTAGGTCTCCAATGGGCGCTGGCCCTAGGTGGGGAGAAGGGAAGGAGAAGAGGAGTCGCTATCCGCTTCTTCTTCTTCGTGTTCGGGTTCTCCTTCTTCTTCTTGAAGCTCACGGCATCTCCTCCTTGGATGTAGGTTGGGCGCCGGCCCTAAGGGAGCTAGGGTGGCCGCCGGCTCTAAGGGAAGAGAGGGAGAGGGAGAGGAGAAGAGAAGAGAGAGAGGGAGAGCTCCAATCAATTACTTGATTAGTTAGGAATAAGGGCTAGCCTTTGGTTCCTTTATATAGTAGCAACTCCTTTGCTAAGTCTCCCTCTAAACCGAATTAACGGAATTAGTTATAAGAAATTTATCTTATAAATTTTTTTATTAATTATTCCGTTTAAACCGAGTCTTTATTATAAACCAATTTATAATAAAACTAATTCTTCTTCTCTTTAAATTATGGAATAAATTTTTATAAGAAATTTATAAACTTTCTTATTATGGAAAAATCAATTCATAATTGATTTTATAAAATTAAAATAAACCAATTCATGGATTATTTTAATCTTCCATAAAAGAATAAATTTCTATAAATTTTATTTATATAAATTTCTCTATACAAATTTATTTATCTATAATTTATAAAATAAATCGCACTAGATTTATTTTATTAATTAAACCAAAATTAATTGGTTTTCTCCTCTTATTGTGGTCGGCCACCAAAGGGGGTTTTGACACCCTCTTTGGCCGGCCAAACCAACCCGAACCACCGCGAATTAAACTCATTTAATTCGCCCAAAAAAGCCTTCAAAAGACTTAGCCATTTTAGCTTCCATTGCGCCTCTGACTAACTCAGATTCGACTTATTTCTCTTGATCGGAAAATCCAATTTTCAACTCGTTTTAAATCCCTCGGATTACTCGTAGTGCGTGTGACTAAATAGGCTTTCGATTTATGTTGGCCGTCTATAATTTAACTAATTATAGAACGATCATGAGTGACACCTAGTAGTACATCATGATCCCCAATTAATCGAAAGATCAACGGTTTGACCTCAGAAGAAATTATTCTGAAACCCTTCAGCAGCTCTAATGAATCGTGCCCCATTCCCTTCACCACCTTATACCCACTTGGTTCAGGACACGGTTAATGGTGTCAGTCCCCACTAGGCTGACTACGTCACACCTAGCCCAAGTAGTGTCTTTCTCGTCCTTTGGATTTCTAATTACTCTCATGTATTTAAGAGACTCGCACTCTTAACATGATATGCTCTGGCCAGAGACTTTGAGTAACAATCCGACGATAGGCCTGGGTATACATCTCCTCGCAAGGAGTGGTGAATCCTTTGTAGGCTGTTCAAACATCTTCGGGCACTTCGGCTTATACCCGATCATCCTGGGTCCACACCTCCTTGGAGATGCTTGCTTAAGATGTCAAAGTATAAGTCTCCATGACCAAGATGACTTGAACACCGCAAGTCAAAGGAACATCGCACTTAAGCCGCAGTAAGATCTTCATTGACATATCTACATGTAGATTCCCATATGAAGTCTTACACTAGTCACTCCAATGAACTAGTTCCCTTAACTAGCATCCATGTTTATCTCCGGACATCCCAATGTCACCAGCCAGTGAGAATCAGCTGATTAGAGAATAACCCATGCTAGTCTCAACAGAATTGATAATGTCCGTATTTATCAATTCATCGACTAGGGATATTTCAACACTTCACATTTGCACATTTAGAGATAATCACTAGTTGTGATCCCATCACAAATTCTCTTATGCTGTGAATTGTATGGCGGACATTCAGTAGATGAGTTTAAGATCCCAATCAAATACACAAAACATGTATACTCAAATAGTGAATTATCATTTATTAATATAAATGTTTACATCATAAGGCGATTGCCTTAGGACACTTCTCTCATATCACTAACAAACTCCCACTTGGCCTAATGCCAATCGCTACGGTATCCAATACCACAGGCTCTAACATGACCCTCAAACTTGTTTTGAGGCAAGGCCTTAGTTAAAGGATCCGCTAAATTCCTTTCAGTGGGGATTTTCTCAATTTGTATGTCATTCCTACTTATAATCTCTCTGATCAGATGATAGCGTCGAAGCACGTGTTTGGATCGTTGATGAGACCTTGGTTCCTTCGCTTGTGCAATAGCTCCATTGTTGTCGCAGTAAACCGGCACTGCTTCATCAATGGTTGGAACCACACCAAGTTCTGAGACAAACTTCTTGATCCAAACTGCTTCCTTTGCTGCTTCCGAAGCTGCGATATATCCGCTTCCTGGTAGAATCCGCTACGGTGTCTTGTTTGGAACTTTTCCAACTTACTGCGCCTCCATTCAAAGTAAATACGTATCCAGACTGTGATTTGGAGTCATCCTTATCTGTCTGGAAACTGGCATCTGTATACCCACGTATTACCATATCTCCTTCTCCATATATTAGGAACACATCCTTAGTTCTTCTTAAGTACTTAAGGATTGTCTTGACAGCCGCCCAATGATCCATTCCTGGATCCGACTGGTATCTGCTTGTGACACTCAAAGCATATGATACATCGGGCCTTGTACATAACATAGCATACATGATAGATCCTATTGCGGATGCATAGGGAATCTTATTCATGCAAATCCTCTCGTCTTCTGTGCGCGGACACATAGACTTCGAAAGGTTGATCCCATGCCTGATGGGAAGGTAACCTTTCTTGGATTCCGACATGCTAAACCTTTTTAGCACTCGGTCTATATATGTAGACTGCGAAAGACCAAGCAACCGTTTTGATCTATCTCTATAGATTCTAATCCCAAGGATATAGGTTGCTTCTCCCAGGTCTTTCATGGAGAAAGTTTTGGACAACCAAATTTTAACTGTCTGTAAAACTGATATATCGTTTCCTATAAGTAAGATGTCATCGACATATAATACTAGGAATACGACTGCACTCCCACTAACCTTCTTGTACACACAAGGTTCGTCAGGATTTTGTGAGAAATCAAACTTTTGATTGTCTCATCAAAACGGATGTTCCAGCTCCTAGATGCTTGCTTCAGTCCATATATGGATCGTCGAAGCTTGCATACTTTGGTTTTATCAACCGATGTGAAACCTTCAGGTTGTATCATGTATACATCCTCAAGCAGGTTTCCGTTAAGGAAAGCTGTTTTCACATCCATTTGCCATATCTCATAATCATAATGAGCTGCTATGGCTAGGAGCATCCGAATGGATTTAAGCATAGCTACTGGCGAATAGGTTTCGTCATAATCAATTCCTTGTTTTTGACGATATCCTTTTGCCACTAATCTAGCCTTAAAGGTAACAACATTACCTTCCATGTCGGTTTTCTTCTTGAAAACCCACTTGCACCCTATGGGTTTGATCCCTTCAGGTGGGTTAACCAAGTCCCATACTTGATTTTCGTACATGGAATCCATTTCCGACTTCATGGCCTCAAGCCATTTGTCCCTTTCTGAACTTTTCAGAACATCTTCATAACTGATAGGTTCGTCATCACCAATGAGCAACACGTCGTTCGATTCACTTACGAGAAATCCGTATCTCTCTGGAATGTTGCGTGTCCTATCAGACCTACGAAGAGGTGGTGTAGTTTTAGGTTCAACTGATAGCTCATCACTATGAGTTCTCGGTTGTGGGTCTAGACTAGGTGTCTCTGTAATGTCTATTGGAGTTTCTTGAACTTCATCAAGTCAATGCCACTCCCACTGTTTTCTTGTAAAAGAAATTCTTTTTCCAGAAATACAGCATGCCTTGAAACAAACACCTTTTGTTCCAAGGGATGATAGAATTGGTAACCCTTCGTTTCCTTAGGGTATCCAATAAATAGACATTTATCAGACTTAGCATCCAATTTGTCTGATACAACCCGCTTCACATAAGCAGGACAACCCCATATCTTAAGGTGAGTTAAGTGAGGTTTCTTACTATTCCAATCTCATATGGAGTAGTAGAGACTACCTTGGTCGGGACTCTGTTTAGCAAGTAAACAGCTGTCTTAAGTGCATAGCCCCAAAAGGATTTTGGAAGAGTTGCATGATTCATCATGACCTAACCATGTCCATCAAGGTTCGGTTGCGCCTCTCAGATACACCATTATGCTGTGGTGTATATGGCGGAGTCCATTGGGACATATCCCATTGTCCCTAAGATAATCTTGAAACTCTTGACTTAAGTATTCTCCACCCCGATCGGATCGAAGTATTTTAATACTTTTGCCAAGTTGTTTCTCTACTTCATTTCTGAATTCTTTGAATTTATCAAAAGCTTCAGATTTGTGTTTCATCAAGAACACATAACCGAATCGTGAGTGATCATCGATAAAGGTGATGAAGTAGTTATAGCCTCCTTGTGCTTGAGTTGACATTGGTCCGCATACATCGGTATGTATTAGACCAAGCAACTCTCCCACTGGATTACCTTTTCCGGGAAAGGGTAATTTGGTCATCTTGCCTTTTAAGCACGATTCGCATGTATCAAATGAACCGGGTTCAAATGATTCCAAAATTCCACATCGGTGTAATTCGGTCATGCGTTTCTTACTTATATGGCCAAGACGACAGTGCCACGTGTAGGAGTCTATTCGATTATCTATTCGAGCACGTTTGTTGCTAACTTCGATATTGAAAACGTCACTGGATAAATCTAACGTGTAGATGCCATTGCACAAAGTTCCATTCCATAAAGAACGCCATTTAAAGTTATGTAACAACAATTGTTACTAAAAGTTAAATGATAACCTTTTTCATTCAAACATGAAATAGATACAATGTTCTTTATTAACGAAGGAACAAAATAGCAATTATCCAATTCTAAGATACGTCCAGTCGGGAGCTTTAGCAAATATGTTCGATGGCAACAGCAGCAATCTTTGCTCCATTCCAACTCTCAAATTCGCTTCTCCTTGACGAGTCTTCTTCTATTCCTTAGCCCCTGTATGTCATTACATATATGTGAGCACACCAGTATCAAGTACCCAGGTATCGAGGAAATAGAGTGACATTCAATAACGAAGATGCCTGAAGAAGATGGGGCATCGGATGCCTTCTTCTTCAAGGACTCAAGATAAATCTTGCAGTTTCTTCGCCAGTGACCCTCCTTGCCACAATGATGGCAAGTGTCTTTTGGGGTTTTTTCAGTCTTTTTGGCCTTTTTCTTCTTTCCCTTATTCTGTTCTTTGGCTTCCTCTTAGAACCTTTCTTTGAGGAACCAACTAACAGTGTTGTCTTCTGATCCTGCTTTACAGAAGGCTCTGCAGTCTTCAGCAGGTTGAGCAACTCAGGAAACTGGTCTAGAGTTGCATTTTCAGAAGGACGTTTGGGAAGTTGATCTTCAAGGACATAAGCAGGCTTTTCTGCCTTAAGGACTATCCTCAGTTTCTAAGCCAGTCCATGAAGTTCGGCCCAGTCAGTTTATTGGTGTCCAAAATGGAACGCAAGTTTATGAGAAGACATGATCGAGTGATTATCCTAGAAATACAAATTGAGATTATGTGAGAAGATTATTAAAGAATGTATCAACATACATAAATTAAATCCATTTATTTTACGAATTGAATCACCCTTATTATCAATTCGGGAGATGTAGGAACATCTCCAAATAGGTTGATATCCAACCATAGATAAGAACCACCATGGCTGTGGCCATCAAGTTTTTCTTAGCTATGAAGGTAGGTAATTATACCGATTACACATCACATATATGTAACTATCACTTTATGCTATCAACTAATTGAATGTTTGCATAAATCATTAGGTTGTTAACTCATTAACAAGTATGTATCATTATACATAGCACCTAACTGCACCTCTCTTTACATCGACCTTGGCTGTGGCACAACAAATCGATGCTCCAAGCTTAAGGCTGACCCATTAATCAAGAAATAGTTTTAATATGGTTGGAGCTCATTCAACCGTTTAGTCAGGCTTGGATGTGTCCAACAACCAAAACTAAGGATTGACCTCTGACTCCAACTATATTATTCATAAACTAATTCCATGGTTTGAACATGTTGAGGTTCAAGTCGGGCATGGATGTGTCCATCAACCCAAGCGAGAAACAAAACTCCGGTTCTAACCATATTAATGGAAGGTGTTAGCCTTAATATTTTGTAAGGGGTGTTTGGGTCTCATCTTTTCTAAGCACATTCATGACATATGTCATGACTAACGATTTCCTTAATAAAGTATGTATGTGACTTAATTTATCAAGTCTCATGAATTAAATTAGGAACCGGATTTCCTAATTACAATTTCATACTTTAGTAAAGGAATTGTTTTGGGAAACAATTTCCTAAATTGTCATAATTAATTTCGGAAATAATATGTTCAAGACTTTGATTTCTCTAAATCAAATCTTATTAAATTAAGAGACAAATCCCTTAATTCAACTACATATTATTTTCATGAAAATCTTATTTAAGAAACTCTATAGGAAACCATTTTCCTAATTAATTTTGGAGACAACAATATGTAAGAGCATCACCTCTTAAAACATATTTTATTCATGGATTTAATTAATTACAACAAATTGTTTTCTAAGGGTGGCTCCCCGAGGCTCAGATACCCAAAGAAAAGTAATGTGTTGTAAATCTAATTGGACGGCTCCCCGAGGCTCAATCCAAATCAAACATGACAATTTCAATTAAAAATTGGGAAATTAAATTACAACAACTAACTTTAAATTGGACGGCTCCCCGAGGCTCAATCCAAAATAAAGAATTTTGTTGTCAATTTAAAAACCAATTCAAATTTAATTGTCAATTAACTGTCCATGAATTTGTCTAGACTTTCTCAAAAGAAAGTGCCCAAAATTGCGAGATTTCAAAAATAATTTTTCAGAATAATTGTAAGTTTCTGGTAAAAAGAAAACTTACATATTTCCAAAAATTGGAAAATTTCTAAAATAGAAAAATTTCCAAAATTTGGAAAGTTTCCAAAGATGGGAAGTTTTCACAATTATCATAAAATTTTAGAAACTAGAAAATTCCAAACGTTTGCGAAATTTCATGAAGATTTCCAAACTTTGAAATTTCTAAATCTAAAATCTATTATAATTTGAAAGTTTCCATAATTGAAAATTTTTCCGAAATTGAGATCATGACAAAGTGTTCCGCAAAACAATTATATGATAATGTCGAACACTAACCGGCTCTGATACCACTGTTGGGACCGGGTGCATGTCGACAAGGATACGAGTTCGTAAAATTTAAAATTTTTACGTGCAGCGGAAGAGTTTGCATAAAATAATTTCCTAAATTATTTTAACTTCGTATCTAGCATGCAATCTTATGGTGTGTTGACATAATCATAAATAAAACTTTGCGGAAAAGTAAACTAATTTACAAGTACCTCTCGTAACTCGAAGTAAGGGACGAGATCCAACCGTAGCGTCCCTTGGAAGCTCCGCCTCTATTCGCGTCCACGCCGAGTTCTCTTCGGGATGACTTCGCAAAGTCACGAGTTTTGTGCCGACGAGAACTACTAGATTCTCGGAAGGCACAACTAAGAAGATCAAGAGAGGAGTTAGGAAACTAACCACCAAGAACGGAATCGAATTCCGAGAGAGAGAGGGAGATGTGATCCGCTTCTTCTTCTTCTTGGTTGGTTTCTTCTTCTCCTTGAAGCTCACGGCAACACCTTGCCTTGGAGGAGTTGAGCCGGCCCTAGATGGAGGAAGGGGCGCCGGCCCTAGGTGGGGAGAAGGGAAGGAGAAGAGGAGTCGCTATCCGCTTCTTCTTCTTCGTGTTCGGGTTCTCCTTCTTCTTCTTGAAGCTCACGGCATCTCCTCCTTGGATGTAGGTTGGGCGCCGGCCCTAAGGGAGCTAGGGTGGGCGCCGGCCCTAAGGGAAGAGAGGGAGAGGGAGAGGAGAAGAGAAGAGAGAGAGGGAGAGCTCCAATAACAATTACTTGATTAGTTAGGAATAAGGGCTAGCCTTTGGTTCCTTTATATAGTAGCAACTCCTTTGCTAAGTCTCCCTCTAAACCGAATTAACGGAATTAGTTATAAGAAATTTATCTTATAAATTTTCTTATTAATTATTCCGTTTAAACCGAGTCTTTATTATAAACTAATTTATAATAAAACTAATTCTTCTTCTCTTTAAATTATGGAATAAATTTTTATAAGAAATTTATAAACTTTCTTATTATGGAAAAATCAATTCATAATTGATTTTATAAAATTAAAATAAACCAATTCATGGATTATTTTAATCTTCCATAAAAGAATAAATTTCTATAAATTTTATTTATATAAATTTCTTATACAAATTTATTTATCCATAATTTATAAAATAAATCGCACTAGATTTATTTTATTAATTAAACCAAATTAATTGGTTTTCTCCTCTTATTGTGGCCGGCCACCAAAGGGGTTTTGACACCCTCTTTGGCCGGCCAAACCAACCCGAACCGCCGCGAATTAAACTCATTTAATTCGCCCAAAAAAGCCTTCAAAAGACTTAGCCATTTTAGCTTCCATTGCGCCTCTGACTAACTCAGATTCGACTTATTTCTCTTGATCGGAAAATCCAATTTTCAACTCATTTTAAATCCCTCGGATTACTCGTAGTGCGTGTGACTAAATAGGCTTTCGATTTATGTTGGCCGTCTATAATTTAACTAATTATAGAACGATCATGAGTGGCACCTAGTAGTACATCATGATCCCCAATTAATCGAAAGATCAACGATTTGACCTCAGAAGAAATTATTCTGAAACCCTTCAGCAGCTTTAATGAATCGTGCCCATTCCCTTCACCACCTTATACCCACTTGGTTCAGGACACGGTCAATGGTGTCAATCCCCACTAGGCTGACTACGTCACACCTAGCCCAAATAGTGTCTTCCTCGTCCTTTGGATTTCTAATTACTCTCATGTATTTAAGAGACTCGCACTCTTAACATGATATGCTCTGGCCAGAGGCTTTGAGTAACAATCCGACGATAGGCCTGGGTATACATCTCCTCGCAAGGAGTGGTGAATCCTTTGTAGGGTGTTCAAACATCTTCGGGCACTTCGGCTTATACCCGATCATCCTGGGTCCACACCTCCTTGGAGATGCTTGCTTAAGATGTCAAAGTATAAGTCTCCATGACCAAGATGACTTGAACACCGCAAGTCAAAGGAACATCGCACTTAAGCCGCAGTAAGATCTTCATTGACATATCTACATGTAGATTCCCATATGAAGTCTTACAGCTAGTCACTCCAATGAACTAGTTCCCTTAACTAGCATCCATGTTTATCTCCGGACATCCCAATGTCACCAGCCAGTGAGAATCAGCTGATAGAGAATAACCCATGCTAGTCTCAACAGAATTGATAGTGTCCGTTTTATCAATTCATCGACTAGGGATATTTCAATACTTCACATTTGCACATTTAGAGATAATCACTAGTTGTGATCCCATCACAAATTCTCTTATGCTGTGAGTTGTATTGCGGACATTCAGTAGATGAGTTTAAGATCCCAATCAATACACAAACATGTATACTCAAATAGTGAATTATCATTTATTAAATAAATGTTTACATCATAAGGCGATTGCCTTAGGACACTTCTCTCATATCACTAACAACATACAACATGAACATACAAACATGTAACATAGTACCTAAGGTAGGGTTATAGGTAACTAATTTCTACCACATGCTTGAACCTATATATATATACATCATAATGAGCCATAAACCATCATCCTTCAAACCCTAACTCCACCTAAACCCTATTTACATTGCTTGGCCGAAACTTGCAAGGAAGGGTTCCATCATTCAAATAACATGTAAGGTAGCATAAGGTAAAGAAACAACTATACATTACCTATAAGGCCATAGGAAGCCATTAGAGCTCATGATTAGGGTTAACCCTAACCTTTAGCCCTACTTCTTAGGGTTGGATGAAACCTTACAAGGCCATGGGTGCATGGAAAAATTTCATAAAATTCCCAATCAAATATTAAACACCAACCATAGCATACCATAGGGGCCTTTGGAACCCATACTTGAAGCAAACCTTAACTCCTTGCCCTAGGACCCTTCTTGGCCAAAACCTTTAGGGTTATAAAGCCTTGTGAAAATTCACATAAATCACCCTCAACCTCTCTTGTATCATGAAGATACACAAGATACATACTTGAAGGTTTAGATCCAATCCTAAACATGGAATCATGGTGAAGGTCCCAAACCCTAAAGGGTCTTAGGGTACCCTACAAATTTCCCAAAATTATTTCTATTCTATATTCATCATGAGAATACATTAGAAAACATGAGAGATATTTTAACATCATTTTTGACCCAAAAACATGGTGGCCGAAAGTTCAAGGGCCAAGATCATGATTTTTTCTCAACATAAACCTAAACGAAACATCATAATATATGATAAACATCAAGGGAAACTATCTACCACAGGTGAGGAGTCTTACCTTGGGTTTCTTGATTTTTCACCTTGAATATAGAGAACCAAAAGAACTTCTTAGACCTTAGGTCACCCCTAGCCCTGTAGCCTTGTGAAACCTTTAGATCTTGAAGATGAGGCCTTCTTGTGGAGCTTTTCCAAGGGAAAACCCCATTGTGGTTTCGGCTAGAGGGAGGAAGGAGGAGGAGAAGAAGTGGCTTGTAGATGAAGGAAGAAAAGTAACTCCCATGCCACCTCCCTCATTCCTTTATACTACATTAAGGAGGGTAAGTGAAGAGTCATGGTGTCTCTTCTCTTGATGACTCTTAATTTTCCTAAGCCTTAACTAAAATCCACTTCATTCCCTCATAGCACTCCCTTGCTAGGTGAATTGGTTAGCACATGCATGATGGTAGACTAGGTCCAAGGTTCAATCCTTGGTGCATGCACTTTATTTTTATTTTCTTTTTATTTTATTTTTTCCTTATTTTCGAAAATTCCCTAAAACTCACCCATAATCATGCTAATATTCCTAATTAAATCCTTTTAGATTTTATATTAAATTCTACCTAATTAAAACCCATTTTTGAGCCCATATAAGGCTCATTAGTACTTAACTTCTCAATTTAAATAGGAAAACCATGCTAAACT
>JAGFNQ010000323.1:226776-249548 GCA_024364735.1 Boesenbergia rotunda | reverse complement strand
CCCATATCTGGATTTCTGAAAACTCCATATGAATAGAGAGGTTAGAGGTAGGAGATGATGTTTTAGATGTCCAACCATCTATATATTAGATATCACCAATGCAATAGCAGTAATTTAGCCATATCAGTGGGTTTTGACCAAAACCCACTGATGGACCTCCCATATCTGGATTTCTGAAAACCCTATATCAATAGACAGGGTTGACCTAGGAGAAGATGTTTTAGGTGTCCAAACATCTATACACTCTATATCACCAATGCAATAGGAGTAGTTTAGAAATATCAGTGGGTTTTGACCAAAACTCACTGATGGACCTATCATATCTGAATTTCTGAAAACTCCATATGAATAGAGAGGGTAGAGGTAGGAGATGATGTTTTAGGTGTCCAAATATCTATATATTAGATATCACCAATGAAATAGGAGTAGTTTAGAAATATCAGTGGGTTTTGACCAAAACCCATTGATGGACCTCCCATATCTAGATTTCTTTATAATAACATTTTATTATTATGTAATTATATATTATACCTTTTTTATAAAAATTATAAATAATATGTAATTATATATTATATTTTTTATAAATTTTTTTTAATATTTTTTATATTTAATGATGGAGGGCCTGAAGTCATCAGACTTCAGGCCTTCCTTGGGCATGAAGTCAGATGACTTCAGGCCCAAGGGTATTGAAAATTTTTTAATTTTAAAAATAATTTTTATATTTAATTATTATTTATTAAATTAATTATTTATAGGATCTGAAGTTATTTGACTTCAGACCCTCCTGGGATGACTTCAAGTCTTGCGTATGAATCTGAAATTAAGTGTTTTGATAGGTTTTTTATATATTAATGTATTTTTAAAATAGAAAAAAATTTCAGTCCACGTCGGGCCTGAATCAAAAGATTTCAAGCCCAACGTGAGCCTGAAATAAAAAATTTCAGGCCCACGCTGGGCCTGAAATAAAAATATTTCAGGCCCACGGTCAGTTTTTTTCAAAATTTTTTTTATACATTAATATATTTATTAAATATTATTTAATATATTAATTTCTATTAATCAAATATAAAAATCATTTATTTATATTAAATATATTAATTTCTATTAATCAAATATAAAAATCATTTATTTATATTTGTCTATCACGTTGGATGAGAAATTTTTTTAGTAAAATATTTTTTCAATTTTTATCTTACGTTTTTTAATTTAGTGCCGATTCCATAATATATTATTTTAAAATAAAAGTCAGTAATTAAGTCACGTTGCATGTGCAGACGTCTCGGAATTTGTGATTGAGAGAGAAAGAGAAAGACAGTACATAGCAGGAGAGGTATAAGAGGAAGTTCACTAAAATGAGTGCGCCCTTTGGTGAAAATGAAACCATGATACACCTTTTGATAAATACTAATTCTTAGGTACGCCTTTTGATAAATTGCCGAAGATCTAAACTTAAACCTACATAATTGAGAATATAACAATTATTCATTTAACTTATGAAAGTGGTAAGAATATGATAATGTCGAATAAGTTTGAACACTCGTTGAATCGAATCTTGGATTGGATTGGCTGGTTCTAGCTATTGTTAATTTGTGTTTACCAAATCATGCTCTATATTTTAATTTTTCAAAATCAACTTCAGGTGTGATGTTTACGGGAGCAGATTTGCGGATCAAGGGATGATCCATTCCCAATTGTGGCCGGATCGTGATCGTGATCCGGCTACAATTTATTGCAATCTCTTATATGGTTCATCGTGCACCCCAGGTTATAATTTAGGTTTGAACGGATGGCCGGAGGCCACCCGACAGTCTAAATCCTAAATTCTAAACTCTAAATCCTAAATCCCAAATCCTAAATCTTTCATCGTGACCTTCGGGTGGCCTCCGGCTACCCGCCCGAACCCAAACTATAACCTAAGAGGCACGGTAAATCCTAGAAGGGATTGTAATAAATTACAGCCGAATCGCGATCACTATCCGGCCACAATTGAGAGTGGACCGTCCCCTGATCCGTAAAAATACAAATCAAAGTATCTGAGCTGGATGTTTACTAGGAATCTCCGTTTGTTACTTTTATGAAAAATATTTTTTTTTAAAAAAATAATTAGGGCAAAATGAACTTTTTTTTCGCATTGGTCAATAAATTTCAAAAGACTAATCTGACTGAATAAGTTAAAATGCGGGAGGCCTTTAAATTTTTAATAGGTTTGATTGGTTAGATTAGTCTTTCGAAATAAAATTTGTCGTCTATTAATAGGTTTGATTGGGAGGCCTTCATCAGCTAAAATTGTTGTGTCGAGCCGCACAAATTCCATATTTGAAATCACTGCTTGAGCAAGCACGATGTGCCATAGCAACACCATCCCTAGTTGCTATATATGAGAGAATTAGTCGGCTAATAATTTTCATAATTTATTTTTTTCTATTAATTTTAAAATAAATTAGCGGAGATACTGAGACGAACGAATTACTTTTTTATCACCTACAAGGGAATTAGTCGTTGAATGATATATGTGCCTAGCCCTACTGGAGGCAAACAATGTCAACACCTTACAAATAAAGTGGATAATCTATTGGGTTTCTAATGTATCTACACCATGACAATACGACTCACCATTATCCTAAGAAGTCGAGAGATCAATTGCAACATTGTGACCAAGCAAAAATATATTTGATTCGTCATCGTAACAATACACGTTCAGTCTCTCTCAGTCATGCCAGCTGCATGGCCAATTATGTTATGAGAATGCCTTCTTTCCTAGCTAGATGTAACTTTAACTGTCGCATATACTATAAAAGAAGAAGGGAAAAAGAGATCGTGCGAAATAATAAGACAAAGACGAATAAAGAAAAAGAAAAAAAATAATTAATGAGGTTTTTCTAACCTCGGGCGACTGGGCCATCCCCACAGAAGTTTCTCACCGACCGCCGGGGAAATCAAGAAGCGTTCGCAGTGGGCGGTCTGGAAGCCCAGCGTCTCAGGATTTGCGCCCCATTTGGAGAAAAAATTCTTACAAATACGCCGTAATTGGGGATCAAACCTTGAATGCCTGAGATAGCGACTAGTCGCCCTACCACTGCACCATAGCCCCGGGGGCGAATAAAGAAAAAGAGAAACATAAGAAAGAAGAAGAGGAGAGAGAAGAAGAAGAAGAAGAATAGTGACCGTGATTTAGCGGGGTACCTATTCCAAAAAAGACTGAGATTTATTATAATTTTCTATAAATGAGAGAATACACATTATTCTTTTGATCATAATGATTATGATTCAATAAATTTATAATGATTCCTATAAATAATGCCTATACTCAAACTCGATAAAATCGTAAAAGATTTTTTTAAGAAAAAATCTTAACAGATTTTTTCTGCCATAACATTTCTTATTTAGATATGAGTGATCCGTCAACAATCTTCACTTTGACGAATATTCACCCGTTCGAAGAACATGGTTATCTGAGCAAAACTCCACTTGGAACTCTCGATTTGAACTTCCTTCCTCTAGCATCTAGAGACATGGATAAAGTTCAAGCAATGCTTGAATTTTTTGCGGTCATTAGCTTCATCAACATGTTTGCAAAATTATCTACAATGTGAACCTTCTCAAATTGAATTTTTCCAGAAGCAATCAACTCTCTGATTTTGTGAAACTTCACATCAATGCGTTTGGTTCTCGCATGATATACTTGATTCTTTGCCAAATAGATAACACTCTAACTATCACATAATAGCTTGATTCCACCTTACTGAATACCCAATTCTATGACCAACACTGTAAGCAATAAAACTTCCTTTTTCTTGAACATTCACTTGCATCCTATAGCTCGTTTTCTCTAAGAAAATTCCTCTAGATCCCACGTTTGATGCTTATGCAGCGACTCCATCTCCTCCGTTATAACATCCATCCACTTGTCCTTCTCAGAGCTATATACTGTGTCATGCCCTCGGGGGACCCGCATGTCTAATGACAAATGAACAACATCTCCTCTGTACGATGGATAAAATGAATCTTTGTACATACAACATATGGCTTTCATGGCCTCCACAAACATATCACGACAAACACGCTGGCAACAGAAATATAAAGAAAAATAAACATCACACCAAGCCTATAGGGGCACACAAAAGAACAATCCAAGGAAACACATACCGCAAATACAAAACCACGGGCCCAACATAATACAGAGTATCTTCAGATATATCATACTAAGTAATGAAAGGAAAACAGAAAACCAAAATCAGAGTCATCGATGAGAAGAGATTAGACGCCGGGCTCTCCTGTCGACTCCAAGTACATCAGCCTAGAAAATAAAAAAATGCAAACGGTGGGGAGTCAAGGCTGACTCTGTAGGTATAGAGAAAGATATGTATGACAATAGTACAACTATACAAGTTATAAGAAGTCAATAGGATACAGTTACATAGGAGTATAAGAATATGCATAACTGAAATACTGAATGAATGAATATACCAGAATCAGCCTATCCTGCAGGGTGGAAATATTAAAACTTGGCAAACCTGAACCCTCACGGGTAAGCCCGTATACACGAGTGATGCCTGATCATAAGGGCTCGTACACACAAGAGATGCAAAGTCACAGAACCCAAATGTAAAATACCTCCTATATGTGCATGTCAAACATATGCAGTAATCAAGTGCAGCAAACGCAAACAAATACTATTGGGCTCTCCCGGCACCAAAACACAAAAACACAGCGGAAACAAGAACCCTCGAGTGATCCATGTGAAAAAAAAACTTGTACAAAGTTGATCTACATCTACTTCTAAAGAAGATATACCTTTGATGCGTGCCTTTTCGTTTATCCCGCTCGTCCAAGATGCGCCGGATCTCTTGCACGTTCAAGTGTCCGTGCCTCTATCCGTATCCACACAGACACTATTTCTCAACTCCGGGAAGAACTACCTTAGTTGTACTAGCAACTTGAGGTAGTTTGCAGAACACCAAAAACCCCAAAGGGGTTCTGGCCAAAAGGGAGAAGAGGAAGAAGAGAGGAAGGGAAGAAGGGAAGGCTCACACCCCTCATTCAAAATGACTAGACTAGCTTTTATATTCATTCCATGAATATGAAGAGTCTTTTGACTCTTTGACTTCCCTTCATTAAAGCCAATAAAGAGCATATCTTTTCATGTGACTCTTCACCTTTTCTTCATCCAATGAAGAGAGACTTTTCTCTTACCTTCATTAAATACTTTAATGAATTTTCCCATGCAATTCCGACCGGGCCTCTCGGGCTTCCGACCAGGTCTCCCGACCAAGTCTGCCGAGCAAGTCGGTGAGCTCCAGTCTACCGAGTGCCGACCCAGTCTGCCGTGTTCCGACCCAGTCTATCGAGTTCCGACCCAGTCTGCCGAGCGCCGACTCGGGCTCCCGACCTAGTCTCCCGAGTTCCCAACTCGAGCTCCCGACCAAGTCCTTGAGCTCCTGACCCAGTTTGCCGACCCGAGTCTCCCGAGCTCCTTTCCCGAACTCCCGAGCACCCGAACTAGTCTCCCGAGCTCCGACCCATTCTGCCGAGCTCCGAGCTCAGTCTACCGAGTGCCGAGCTCCCGACACATATCTCCCGAGTTTCCAACTCGGGCTCTGATCTCCCGATTAGATTTCCCGAAGCATCGTGTCCTTAGTGTGTGATCCAATAGGTTCTCGTGACGTTGGCAATGCGCCTAAACACCTTAGACACATAAGCAATGAGCGGCATCTAGCAATGCAGCATTGCTACCCAAGTAATAAGAAAAGTCGAGATCCGACTAAACCTTCATGACTATGATAATGTATGACCTTGTCCTTCTATCCTTGATATCTAGATTGACCAATGAGGCATAGACCGTGTCATCCTCAATCAATCTTGTGTTTCTTGATCCCCGAGTAGACTTACTCAAACAAATGAGCTCAATATCTCATATTGACTCATTTGAGCATGGTCATGCGTTTCAGTAGTCCTACTCGATCAAGGGGCCCACAGATATCACTCCCGTCATATGGGAGGGATAGATCCCATCTACATCACTCACATCCCTCCGTATAATTCATTACATACCCAGTGATTGCCTTTATAGTCCACCCTGTTACGGGTGACGTTTGACGATACTAAAGTACATAACTCCTTATGTAGGGAACTGTAGTGACTTCAGGTCTAAGGACTATTCATACCAATAGTCACATGAGAAAGTTTATGACACTCATATGACAATCTATGAAACTTTCTCATGGCGGGTCAATTCAGTACACATTCTCTAATGTATACCCATGTGTCAATTTGATATCACATATCCATGACTTGTGAGCTCAAGTCATCAATTGACCTACATGCTAGTCTCCATGCATTAATATTGTCCCTGAATATTAATGCTTGATTAGGAATAATTTAGTATAGTGTTCTCTACATTATCTCACTATTGATTCAACCAATCGATATAATGTAGATAAGAACCTACTACACAAGGACATTATTATACTTAGTTATTTGGCACAAAAATATAGTAAGTATAATAACGATGCCTTCAATAATGATAGAATATGATACAAAAAGTCCCTAGTCAATCATCACATAATTGACCCTATGGCTCCTACTAACAAATACATGATACATCATATGTATATGATGCAATGACATGTATCACTCCTGACACCAGTTAAGCCACCGTCACTTCTCATATGCAAACGACCGAGTGGGTAGGTGTTGGGTATGACTTGGCGGGTTTCCTAATGGAATACTCGATCGATCCGAGAGACCTCTCCATGTCTACGGATTAAAAAATTAATCTGAATGGAGACCCGTCTCCCTACGACCGTCTCGTGACGTATCGAACGATCCAAATCACAACTCGGCCAATTACCAAAATCGGCCTTGGGATTTGCTTAACCGTTCGACCGCAGAAAAGACGACGAATTGATCGCCAGCTTTTGTGTTTATGGTCGGGGTCCAGTTAAATAATTATTGACTATGATTCACAATCAAAATAATTAAATAACAAACATGAAATGACGAGACGAATGAATAAGGCATATAAACAACATAAGGATAATCAAAGGAGCATGGAAAGAGTTATACCTTTCCGATCACCTCGCGGTCTTCTACCTTATGTCCCTCCCTTCGCAGACGTCGTGTGGGCGATGATCTACCGTGAACCGAGATCACCAAGACCACCAACCAAGCTCTTTTTCTCACCTTGGCCAAAATAGGAAACCCTAGTTCCTAGGGTTTCCCTTGCGCCAGCGCCTTCTTCCTCTTCCTTTGCGTCGCCGACCGCCGGAGCTGCACCAGGGCCTCCAGACTGACTGCAGTCCTTGAGAGGAAGGAGAAGAAGAAGAAGATACCCAAACAGCCCGCTAATCAACCCCTCCCTCAACCTTGCGGCGGTGCCGCAAGCTGTGGTTGTGCCGCCTCCCACCGGCTGTCGGCGCCTTCTTCCCCTTCGGTGAGCACCACACAAGGTAGAGGACTCCTCTGCCTTGTCTCTGTGAGCCACAGCCGAAGTATGGAGGAAGGAGAAAGAAGAACTGAGGAGAAGATCTCCTCTTCTTCTTGGAGCCGGCCGAACCCTAGGAGAGATAGAAGAGAGAGAGGAGAGAAGGGAGGCCTAGGGTGATAACTCTTGGATCAAGCCTTGGTTTCATGATCTCCATGGGTATATATAGGGCTAAGGTAGGGACCAAGAGGAGGAGTTGGATCTTGGCCCACCAATGGATCTAAACCCGATTCATTAATTAAGATCCATTCCACTAAAGAATTTTAATTGAACTTCCTCACCGACCCCCATATTTTCATATGGGCTCCACATATTACGAGTCGTCCATCCCCCCATGTTTAAGATCTCGAATGCCCGTTAATTAATTTAAATTACTGACAATTCAAATTAATTAACCTTTGAGTCCTTGACTAGTACCACTCGACCTTATCATCATGCCAGATCAAATCTACCTGCAAGGTTTAGCATGATGAACCTTTCAAGCTCATTAAGGGAGCATCATCAACCTGACTCACTAGGACACAGATTCCGTCAATAATCAACAGCACATCATATTATTAATATTATCTCCCAACTTACCGGGCCTACCGATCTAACAGAATATATCTCGTCCATTGGTAAATCAAAGAAATAATAGTTAATAATATATGCCCGTTATTATATCGGGATTAAGGGATCGTACTCCATAATTTAGTCTGAGGTCCTATCCAATTATCGAGTCAATACAAATTTGATAACCTCTGGTTTTGGTCTTGCTCAATGTACTCAAAGCACAGTACTAGTGTAATTCTATGGTCAAGACCAACCACACCTAATTACACTACAACCATCCCGATAGGTTGTCCAATTCCATCTCGGTTGTGAGCCTCTATTTATATTAAGCAAGGAACTGATAACATGATCTTCCATGTGACACCACACACCATGTTATCTACAATGCAAAGTAATTGGACTTCATGCATGTACTAATGTAAACAGGCACCTAGTGTAGTTGTGATTCTCTTTTCAAAACAAAGATGTTCATATAAAGAAATTCATGTCTTTCAGTATACACATCTTACAGTAGGGCCGTGACAACTGTACGCACCCTGACATCATTGCTCCGAAGTGACCGAGTGGACAGGATGCTAGCAGAGGACACTCTCCTACCCTAAGTAATGGGGGAGAGTCGCTTGCATCTTCTCATGTCATCAGAAACCACTAACCCATGAGCGACTGAGCGGAGCAGCATAGGGCAACTGCACACATACCATCTGATAACCACTAACCCCTGAGTGGCTGTGTGTACAGATCCTAAAATGATTATGTAGGGATCTATAAGCATAAACATTTAAAAATCGCAATGGAAATAATAGATCCCATGAGTGATCCATGCGAAATAAAAACTCATACAAAGTTGATCTACAAATTCCTATCTTATAGGTATACCTTTGGCGTGTGCCCTTCGCTTATCCCGCTTGTCCGAGGTATATGTCGGATCTCTTGCACGTTCAAGTATCCGTGCCTCTATGCGTATCTACACGAACACGATCTCTCAAGCTTCGGAGAAGAATCACCTTTGTGGTTCTATCCACAAGAGGAGATTCACAAAGCAAGAAGGAGAGGGAGAAGAAGGGATTTCGGCCAAATGAAGGAAGGGAAGAAAAATGATAAGTTGTTCATCCAAATGACAAGAAAAAACTCTTTTATACTCATCCCATGAATATGAAGAATTTTTGTCCCTTTAGCTTCCCTCCATTAAAGCCAATAAAAACCCAATTAGAGCACATGTTTCTCATGTAGCTCTTCAACTTCTCTTCATCTAATGAAGAGAAACTTTTCATCTTCCTCTATTATTAATTCATTAAACATTTTAATGAATTAACATCTCATTCAAATGTGGTTGAGTCTAATCTAAATGAGTCTAACTCAAATTAGATCTCAATCCCATAATCTAATTGAATTTACTTGAGTCTAACTCAATTAATCCAATTCAGATCAAATCTTAGTCAAACTAAAATCAATTAATCTCCGAAGCATTGTGTCCTTAGTGTGTGACCCAATATGTTCTCGTAACGTTGGCAATGTGTCTAAACCGCTTTAGACACATAAACAATGAGCGATATCTAACAATGCATCATTGTTACCCAAGTGACGAGAAAGTCGAGATCTGATTTAACCTCCTTGACTATGATAATGTATGACCTTGTCCTTCTATCTTCGATATCTAGATTGACCAATGAGGCATATACCGTGTCATCCTCGATCAATCTTTGTGTTTCTCGATCTCCGAGTAGACTCACTCAAACAAATGAGTTTAATATCTCATATTGACTCATTTGAGCATGACCATGCGTTTTAGTAGTCCTACTCGATCAGGAGGCTCACAGATATCACTCCCGTCATATGAGAGAGATAGATCCCATCTACAACACTCACATCCCTTCGCATAATTTATTACATACTTAGTGATCGTCTTTATAGTCCACCTTGTTATGGGTGATGTTTGACGATACCAAAGTACATAACTCCTTATGTAGGGAACCATAGTGACTTTAGGTCTAAGGACTATTCATACTAATAGTCACATGAGAAAGTTTATGACACTCATATGACAATCTATGAAACTTTCTCATAGCGGGTTAATTCAGTACTCATTCTCTAATGTATACTCATGTGTCAACTTCATATCACATATCCATGACTTGTGAGCTCAAGTTATTAATTGACCTACATGCTAGTTTCCATGCATTAATATTGTCCTTGAATATTAATGCTTAACTAGGAATGGTTTAGTGTAGTGTTCTCTACATTATCTCACTATTGATTCAACCAATCGATATGATGTAGATAAGAACCTACTACCCAAGGATATTTTTATACTTAGTTATTTGACACAAATATAAAGTAAGTATAATAACCAAACTTGTCTTTATTAATAATAGAATATGATACAACAGTCCCTAGTCAATCATCATATAATTGGTTCTAGGACTCCCACTAATAGATTGGTGATAGGCTCAGACAACAAGGGAGTCGATGATCATCAACATGTAGTTATACAAGGATGGTGCATCATTCTAATACATGCAACACTCACCAGATCCTCATCTATGCCTCATCATAACATTCACAGGTCTGGACATGTTTCATGACCTAATGCTTATATATCTAGGTACACATGTAAGGTATATATAATAATTATCCGATGCTATGTATAACTAACCATGACTCCTATATACACACACTTGCGTGTGTACTCTACAGAGCAAGAGTATCAAGCGAGACTGTATTGGCAAGAAAGAAACCTACTGCAATCATAAACAGCCATGCATAAGGTAAAACAACACAACATAAATAAGCAAGAAGTATCCGCCTCCAAGTAGGTGTTTGCAGCGATAAGAATTCCCGTCCAACTATATCCACAACGAATTAATTAAGGTCCTATATCAAAGGACAATGCTTAGCTATTTATACAAATGGTAGGTAACTTATCAAATTTCCTAAATCATATTATGATTAATCATAATAGCGAAATCATTTAATTAATTCTAATTAAATGAGTAATTCCTATTTGAGCTTTAGGTCCGACCAAGCTTTAGTCTAAACCTAACCTAAGCTCCAACTGGTCACCCAATTTGATTAGCTCTCAGTATAAGCTAAACCCTAAACAATGAAACTTACATTAGCAAGAGACTCATGGCAAGGGGATGTGTACCCATCAACTAAATGCCACATGACACATAGTTTCAAGAGAAGCTATCGATAGCAAAAAAAAGGATCAAAGAACACACTCATGCCACCCCAACCGACTCCTTATAGTAGAGGGTAGCAAGACAAAAGAGCTCACAACTGTAACAAAAATAAAGCAAGAACAGAATTAAATTCTTCTCACTGTTCTAAACCAAATCGAGCAATAAGAATTTCTAACACAATTCTAATTCCCATACTTCACAAATCCAAGAAAACCAAAACTAAACCTATCCAATATCAAATCCATAAAAGCCTCAGATCAAGTCCCTAAAGAAACAACTCACAACAAAACCTCAAGATCACAACTCGGTAGTGATCTAACAGTGAACTACAGTAGGGAAGAAGAGAAACTTGATTCATGATTTCATCCAACTAACTCTATAGCAAATCTAATCCAGAACACAGATTTGAGCTAATGAAACCAAATCAAGGCCCAAGAATCCTAACATACAATAGGAGAATCTGAAAGGATTTAACATATCCTCAACACCAAAAAAACTAAATAGCAACGCCATGATCGAAATCCCTCGAACTAATCAAATAAAAAATGCTTATAACAAATCTTCATCTTAGATTACAGATGAAACCAAACCTTACCTCGATCTTGCACCTCAAAATCAAATAGATCCAGCCTAATCCACCTCTTCAGGTCCTCTCCTGGCATGAGTAGCCAATCTCCACTAGAAAATCAGATCTATGGTTCTGGATTGGAAGCAAACCATGAAGGAGATCACTCATAAGGGAACATGGGACAACTAAAAGAAGAAATCAAGAACCAAGAGAGAGAGAGATCCGCGACTTACCAGGGAGGAGGAATGACTGACGATGGGCAACTCTGATAGTCGGGCGGCATAGTGCTCAGAAGGAGAGGAAGAAGAAGAAGGAGAGAATTTGGAGGATACGGGGAAGATGGTCATGTGGCTTTGGTGAAGAGAAGAAGCAAAAGAAGAGAGGAGGAACAGATTTAAGGTAAAGTCATCTTGCAAAAAGGCCCTTTGATTCATGTCATTCCAATATGCACCCTTTATCTGAAACCCTTTTAGCTTATCCCCTCAAACTTTAGCTATCTCGATCCCAGTACTCATATTTAGGGGTTTTCTTTCATGTAAGCCCCTGATAAGTTTCGGGTGTTTAAATACACTCCTTAAACTTCCTCCGTAGGCCCGGAAACCCTAGAACCTATCCGATAAAAGATGAAAAATTTCTTGGACCAGGTTTTGAGTCGTCGTATTTAACATACCGCCTCTTAAAAATATGTAGGGTCTCCGCTACTGATGATGAGTGCATAAAACACTAAGTCCTCAAATCCATATCTGGTGGGTGGTTTTATGACTCGTCTCGTTCTGCCACCAGCTATCGTGCAATGCTCCGTGTGCTATGAGCTAGAATCATCAGAGTCATGAGTCTCTAACTCTACCTACATAACATCTTTCTCCTTGTTGCTTTGTGGTGTTTTCTTTCCTTCTTCTTGAGTATGTTGTAACATGGCATTCTCGTTAAACACCACATCTCTGTTGATCACTACTTTGTTTAACTTAGAATCCTAAAGCTTGAAATCTTTAACACCTTTGTGATATCCTAGAAAAATACACTATTTTGATTCACATCTAATTTTGATCTTTCCTTACTAGATATGTGCATATAACCTGGACATCCAAAAATTCAAAGATAAGAGTAATCCATTGGATTCTCTGTCCATACTGCTTCTGATACATTACCTTCTAGTATTGTCCTTAGTGATCTATTAATGAGATAAGATGCCATGTTTACCGCTTCTACCCAGAAATTCTTTACTAGCCCTACATTCAACATGAGACATCTTGCCTTCTCAATGATTGCCCTGATCAATCATTCCGCCATACCATTCTGTTGAGGTATCATGCGAACCAAAAAATGCCTCATTATTCCATGTTGCACACAAAATTCTTGAAACTTTGAATTTGTGTACTCAGTCTCATTGTCTGACCTAAGACATTTGATCTTCCTTCCTGTCTGATTCTCCACTTTAGATTTTCGTAGTTTAAATTTTGCAAAAGTTTTCGACTTATGAGACATGAAGTATACCTATACCTTTTGTAAGTAATCATTAATAAAACTCACAAAATACAGGTATCCTCCATGTGATGCTACACAGGTTGGCCCCCAAAGATCTATATGTACATAGTCCAAAATCTCTTCCTTCTTGTGTATTGTCATCTTGAATTATACTTTACTTTGTTTGCCAAAGACACAAAATTTACAAAATTTGTAGGTCTCGACTGGCGGATAGAAGGGGGGGGGGGTGAATAACCTTGCAAATTAAGACTTAATTTTTTGCTTTTGAACTCGACAAAGATAGATAGATTAGTTCAAACAATAATAACTAACCTCAACAACTAAAAAGAAAAGAGGCTTCGAAGTTTTATTTGATTTCAACCAGGTATGTTGCTAATCCAAAGCGTTAACAAGCTCTACTAAAAATTGCTCCTTTGTTAAAGGCGGAGAAGCCTCTTAGACTTTGAAAGTATACAGAAAGAGTAGGAAGATAAATAGTAGTTATTCTGCCTTAATCCTAGCTTTAGGGGTTATTTATAGCCCAACGATCAAAGTAACCATTTGCTGATGTAGCAAGTAGGGAACCTTAGATGTGATTAAGGGCATCTCCAGTGGATAGGTTTTATCCGTGCAACCAATAGTGGCTTTAACGACTACTGTTCAATTTACAATGCCCTGATTCAAATCGAGGGCACCTTAGTTCCAACCTTGGGTGCCCTCAGTCTAAATTGAGGAGCCCTCTCGCCTTTTCATGGCAGCTCCACTTTCTGCATCTGAGGCACCCTCAATCATAAGTAGGGCACCTCAAGTCTTCAAGGTCAGCCTCCGAGTTGACCTTCTTGGACTCTACTTGCTTGGGTGATTTGCCGGTCGTCCAGAATTGAGCTCACCTAAACCCAACTTCGACCTTCTCCTCGAATAAGCTTTCTCCCCAAGTTCTCGTCTCTCAGACGTTGCACATGCTCTTCTCGTCCAATGGTGTACTCTTCCGCAACCTTTGCATCCCTTGATGCATCGAACCCATCGACTCTCTTCCCCGTGGTATCCTTCTCATCTACTGCATTTTCCGCTCGACTTCATATGCTTCTAAGCTCTTGCACACTTAGACACTAGGATCAAACTATACATGACCTAACTTGACTTAGTTGATCACATCAAAATTAACTCGGGATACTTACATTCTCCCCTTTTTGATGTGCGTCAACCCAAGTTAAGTTAGGGAGAGAATGTAACATTAACTGCAATAGATTTTGCAATTTAGACCTCTCCCTTAACTTAATCCTCATAACACTCCCCTTTGATCACATCACAAATACTGGGTATTTGTGAAAATACCACAAAATTTTGAAAAAAATATCTAAAATACTTCTCCCACTTTAAAGAAATTTAAGTTCAACATATAAGTCCCCAAAAAAAATTTAAACTTGTCAAATGGATTTTTCAAGTAACTTTGAAATTCTAATAGTAATTTATTCATTCCTAACTACTAAGCATACATAAAAAATTATCTAATAGTTTAAAACAGATTTGGAAATCCAATATAAATCTTTACCTATCGGATTTATCAAAAATTTGGGCGGAAAGTAATTTTTGGGCACTTTTGCAATTTGACTCCTATGGTTCCTTAAATACCAATTAAGCCTCCCATAATATTTAACTCTCAATTTTTGAGAGACTTTTGAATTTGATCATGTATGAGTACTTTCCATTTTTGCTATCTATTCTTTCAAATTATCATTTTCAATTTTTAGTTGATCATACAAATCTAGTGAACTTGCAGTGGCTAATTTCTTCTTCAAATCAACATACTTTGTTTTTAATTTACAAAAAGATCTAATCATGCATTTTATATTGTTATAAAGCTTATCGGGAGGAAGCTTACATATCTAATTTAACATTTCCTCGTGTTCGAAATTGGATGCTTCACCTTCATAGCTGCTTCTTTCGGAAATATCTCCCCCTTCATTGATGCTCATCTCGGAGGTTATTTCGTCCTCTTGGTGACTTGCCATTAGTGCAAGTCCAGTATAGGCTTCGATCTTGGACTCAGATGATGACATATCATCCCACATTTCCTTCAAGTTTTTGTGCTTTGATCATCATAGTACTTTGTCTCTTTCTTTATTAGTTAGTTTTAAGTAGTTATCTTTTATATGCCCTTCTTCTTAGCAAATGTAGCATCTGATTTTTTTCCCTTTCTTAGCCTGCATCTTGAAATTTATTATATTTAAAAATCTTATTTAACTTCCATTCCATGAAGGTCGTTTCTTCTTCATCGGTTGAAGATTCTTCTTCCAGTTCGATTTTCGTTGTATTCAGGGAGATATTGTCCAACTTTTCTTTTCTAGATCCTGTACATCGAGACTCATGTAATTCTAATATAGAGAATAAATATTCTAAACTATTTTTCTCCAAGTCTTTAGATATGTAATAGGCATCTATTATTGATGTTTATTCTTGGGTTCTAGAGAAAGCATTGAGTGCATCCTGAATCGAGTCTCGATTCATTACCAATTTGCCGAGGTTGGTGAACTCGATGATCAATTCCTTGATATTTGCATGAAGTTGGTCCACCGTTTCTCTTTTCTTCATTCAGAGGTTTGTCAGTAGTGTTAGGATCGAAGAGATTTTAGATATCTTTATAAAGGTATGATATTGTCTACTTTAGGCCTAAACCCTCATGATTTTGCTCTTGGACTCATCCCAAAAGGTCTCATACCAATAGAGATATCTTTCTCAATAAGCCCATACTTTTTTCATGTATTTACAACCTTGCAACCCCAACAATCTCCTCTCAAACAAGGACCACAAGCCCCCTCAAGTGGAAAGTCTTTCCGTTTGATGTCTAATCCTCGACCCACTAGGACTTTCTGCCTCACGATCTATCCTACCTACTAGGACTTCATTATCTAACCGCAACTAAGACTTATCTGTCCGGTATTTGGTCCTCTTGATCAAGACATAGGAGCTCATACTTTCTTTGTTCAAGGCTTAACTCACATGGTTCAATAGACCACAGCTCTTGTGCACAATCGGTGGTTAGACCTTCTGGTAGTTCGGACTCTGATATCAATTGTAGGATCGTAGTGAGCAATAGAGGGGGGATGAATATCACTATCGAAAATTTTGATTTCATACTTTTGAAAAATAGCGAGTACACAGCGGAAATAAACACAAGTAAAATGAAACACGGCTAACGCAGGTTTATTTTTACTTGCTTCAGAGTCTGTGACATCTCCTACTCCAAGGCCCATGGTCCTTGACCATTTACTTTGGGCAATTCTATAAATTCGGAAGATAAGTACAAAATTTTTAAGTACAATGCAAGGCAAATAATGAAAGTAACAATTACACCAACAACTAAGGATCAAGGAACTTGACGTGTTATTGTGGGAGCAACTTTTCAGCATCATCGGTAGATCATTCGCATAGCACACTGGACCAAGAATTATAGGAGAGTTGATTTTCAGGGCTATGGTGGAAGAACCCTTATATAGTGATAGATCGAAGATGTTGCTAGAGGGGGGGGGTTGAATAACACATTTTCGTTGAATTCTCTACACAGAAGTTAGCGCAATACAAAGAATAATATGCAAAGAAAGAGAAAGAGCAATGCTAACACCGGAATTTACTTGGTATCCACCCAAATGGGTGACTAATCCAAGGATCCACGCGCGTACTCTATCTCCACTATGAAAAGTCTCCATCAGGTGGAGAAACCTTTACAAAGGTGTTGTCTTCCTCTTTACAGAATACAATGATTAGAGAGAGAGGAAGATGAGAAGACTCTAAGCACGAACAACACCTCGTTACAGTACGAAACCGTACCGTTCACGTGCGAAAAGTCCTCTTTCTATAAGAGAACAAGTTAGCCTCGTAGGCTGTCCAGCCCCACACCAATCGACTGCCCCTGGGGCAGTCGACTGGCCTAGCATTAATTGCTAGCCAACGGCTAGTTTTGGGGGGTCACCAGTCGACTACCTCTGGGCCAGTCGACTGGTAGATGGCTGAAAACCTTCTGTGAGCTTTGGCAGTCGACTGCCCTGTGGCCAGTCGACTGCCCACTCACTTACAACCATTCTTCACATTCTCCTTCACGTGTGCCTTCTGGTTCACTCCCTTGGCTCGTCCCTTGAAGTCATCTTCCTCTGGCTCTCGTCCCTCGGATGTGCACACAAGCCTTCCCTTGGCTTGCCTCCATGCCACCCTTCACGTGTACCCTTGAAGTCCACTTCCCGGCTTGCTCTTGGAGTTCTCCTCCCTCGGCTCTCATCCCTCAGATATGTTCTCCATGTGTGATTCTCCAAGTTCTGCAAACTCAATCACACATATATCAAATACAACATAACATCCTAACCTTAAACTAATTGGCACACACATCAAAATCATGATCTTCCCGATCATTCTTGGGTCGATTGTCTCAACAATCTCCCCCTTTTTGATGTGTGGCAATATGTTTAAGTTTAGGGATAAAAATACCAGTTCAACAAGGTAAATAACAGTAGCAATTGAAAAACATAATGTTGGTGCAGGAAGCACCATATCAAACCTTGTTTTGATATTGGCAAAGGATTCAAAGTTAAGTTCATTTGTGATCTAATAAAGTTACATGAGTGTGCAGAAAGAAGTCCTAGCGAAGGGCTGCTAGACACCTGGCGAAGGACTGCCAAGAAACAAAGTCCTAGCGAAGGACTGCTAGGCATCAGAATCTAAGACCCAGCGAAGGGCTGTTGGGCACCTAGCGAAGGGCTGTTAGGAGTCGAAGACCTAGTGAAGGACTGCTAGGCACCTGGCGAAGGACTACCAGGATACAAAGCCCTAGCGAAGGACTGCTAGGCACCTGGCGAAGGAATGCCAGGATATGAAGACCTGGCGAAGGACAGCTAGGCACCTGGCGAATGACTGCTGGGCAAAAGTCGAACCAGAGGAGCCGGTTGGCATCAGGTAAATTCTCCTGAGAGGAGTAGGTGAGGATGCGCTCCCCGTCGAGGGAACAGTAGGCGTCGGTTTGACCTAGGGTTCCATTTTGGAGACCCAAAGTCAGAACCAAGACAGCTAAAGCTGTATAAAACTAATACTTGATTGCTCTATGTTGTTTTGGACTAACCCTGGATGCAGGACCGAAGGAATGAGTGTCTGCAGTTGAGAACTCCTCAAAGGAGAGAGGCAGCAGCTGAGTAGGGCGCCCCCAGTGTCCCGGGCGCCCCCAAGGTCAAGGCAAAACAAGTTAAGCAAGAGTTCGCTTCGGAAGCTTGCTGGGCGGGGCGCCCCCATGCTCCTGGGCGCCCCGTGCTCCCGGGCGCCCCGAGTTCAAGCCAACGAAGTGGATAAAGGTTATCCAACCGAGAAGCCCGCTGAAAGAGTCAACTAGGGCACCCCCTGCGTCCCGGGCGCCCCCACAGTCAACTCTCAGCCCTATTCGAGTGGGATAAGGGCTGACCGAGAGTTGCTCGGATCGGGTGACACGTGGGGGGGGGGGGCGCCCCGGGAGGCTATAAAAAGCCCCTCGACCCCAAGGCTTTGTACATCAACTTCTTCCAACGCAAACACGCTCTTCTACTCAAGCGCTTCGCTCCAGAAACCTCTCAACTCGAGATACAAGCGCCGACGACGTCCCTCTGCTCCGAGATACATTCCACACCGGACGTCGGTAACGAAGAGCTGTCTTTTCTTTGTCTACTATACTGCAATTGTAATATCTATTTGTAAACCGTTTTGCGCACATATAGAATTGCCCGCAGTAAACGGTCAACGACCGTGGGCCTTGGAGTAGGAGTCGGCCACGACTCCGAACCAAGTAAAATCTTGGTGTTTGCGTATTGTTCAGTTTTAATTTTTCCGCTGCGTATTCTCTTTTTCAATCCGAAATGACTTACGATATTCACCCCCCTCTATCGTCTTCTCTCGATCCAACACATAAGACATATCAGAAACCTAAGAGGTAACCTCCCCCTTAATCCATGTGTTATCCCATTTTCAATTCTACTCATAATCCAAGTTAAGTTCCCAACTTAACAACAAGCAACAACAATTAAGAGTATAAATCATAGTAAAACCTAAGAGGTACCCTCTCCCTTAACCTATGCCTTTATCCATTTCAATTTTCAATCATACTCCAAAATTTAAGTTAAACAACTAACTTAAACCACCCATTTTAAGTAAAAAATCTAACTTAAACCATCTATTCTCCCCCTTTGACACCATCAAAATGATTGTCTTAAGCAACCCTAACCCAAGGCATCAAATGAGAGGAAACTCAATTTCTGAAAAATTGTTCAGCAACTGAAATCAGACGTGCTAGTCGACTGCCCAGAGGGCAGTCGACTGATACGCTTTCAGTCAGATTTTTCAGCTTTTCTGTCGAATTTCAGAAACCCTCTAGAAATTCCAAAAAATTCTAAAAATTTTAAAAATTTGCAGACATGTTTGAAATAGTATACTTTATCAAGGAAAAATATCAATCTATATAAAATTTCATGCATGCATGACTTTTGACAAAACCTCAAAATCCTTGAAAACCACTAAGTTTTGTATCAAAATCACAACTCAATTTGGCAATCATATATCTTTTAAAAGTATGGTAAAGCATATAACACATAAAATGGTTTTCAAAGGTTTAAAATGTCCAACTATGATCTTTGGGCAAGGTGTCCATTGATTAAACACTTGCCTTCCCCATAGTTGATCTATTTTTGATATTTTGATACTTTTAATAATTCAACAATATGCCACAAGCATAAGTAAATCAATTGTATCACCTTAATGGATCAAGCACACTTTTCCCAATCTATTACCCCAAGGTTCATCCTATACTTCTACAAAACACATTCCAAGGCCTTTTCTTAGGGATGTAAATTCCGATTCGGGAAGAGGCTTGGTAAAAATGTCGGCAAGGTTTGACTTGGACTCAACATAGTGTAATTCTATGTCTCCCCTTGCCACATGGTCTCTAATGAAGTGATGCTTCACTTCAATGTGTTTTGTTCTAGAGTGGTGAACCAGATTTTTGGTCAAATTAATTGTACTTACATTATCACACAAGACTTTGACCTTGGAATAATGTAACTCATAATCTTCTAAGGTGTGCATGATCCAAATGAGTTGGGAAACACACCCACCCATTGTCACATATTCCGCCTCTGTTGTTGATAGGGCAACGCATGTTTGTTTCCTACTACTCCAACTAACTAAGGAAGACCCAAGAAATTGACACCCTCCACTAGTACTCTTCCTATCTAGCATGCATCCCGTATAGTCCGAGTCGGTGTATCCAATAAGATCAACATTAGGGGTTCTAGGATACCAAAGCCCGACATTGATGGTACCTTTAACATACCTTAGGATCCTCTTAACTACAACCAAATGGGACTCTTTGGCACAAGATTGGTACCTTGCACACATACCTACCGCAAAATGTATATCGGGTCTACTAGCGGTTAGGTATAGTAAGCTACCAATCATGCTCCTATATTGCTTAGAGTTTACCATTTTCCCTTCAAGGTCACTATCCATTTTCACATTTGTTCCTATGGGGGTAGATGCTACCTTATCATTTTCTAGGCCAAATTTCTTTAGAATTTCATTAGCATACTTAGTTTGAAAAACATATGTTCCTTTATTAGTTTGCTTAACTTGAAGTCCTAAAAAGAAGATTAACTCTCTTACAAGACTCATTTCAAATTCATCTTCCATACATTTGATGAATTCTTGTAGAAAGTCATTATTTGTTGACCCAAAAATGATATCATCTACATACACTTGGGCAACAAATATGTCCTTATCCTTAGATTTTAGGAACAAAGTAAGGTCAATTGTTCCTCTCCTAAACCCCTTAGACACTAGAAATGAAGAGAGCCTTTCATACCAAGCCCGGGGAGCTTGTTTCAATCCATATAAGACTTTTCTCAATTTGTAAATGTGTCTTGGATAATTGGGGTCCTCAAACCCGGGGGGTTGTTCTACATAGACCTCTTCCTTAAATATCCCATTAAGAAATGCCAACTTCACATCCATTTGGTGAAGTGTGAAACCCATGTGAGCGACATAGGCTAGTAGAATTCTAATGGACTCTAATCTAGCTATGAGGGCATAAGTCTCATCATAGTCTAATCCCTCAATTTGGTTAAACCCCTAGCTACCAATCTAGCCTTGTTCCTAGTGATTTTGCCTTGGTCATCTAGTTTGTTCCTAAAGACCCATATTGTGGTTACAATGGTGCAATCATTGGGCCTAGGAACCAACTCCTAAACCTCACTTCTCTCAAATTGATTTAGCTCTTCTTGCATAGCTAAGACCCAATCTACATCTCCCAATGCTTCATCAATAGACTTAGGTTCTAATTGAGAGATAAAGGCGATTTGACTAGTTTGGTCTCTAAAATAGGACCTGGTCCTTACTCCTTGAGTGACATCACCCACTATTTGGTCAATAGGGTGATCTTGGTGATGTCTCAAGGGCCTAGAGGTTGTGGGTTCATTGACTACTTCTTCCTCGTCCTCTAGGGAACTTCTTACTCCCCCTTGATCATTGCCTTCCAAATGTAGGTCTTGGATTCTTTGGGCAAGGGGTTGGACTTCTTCCATATCCTTGTTAATTGAGGCTTTTCTAGGGTAGGTATTTGTTGATTCATCAAAGTCAACATTGGAGGACTCCTCAATCACCTTTGTCCTTTTGTTGTAAACTCTGTATCGCCTAATAGTGGATGAATAACCAACTAGGATTCCTTCATCGGCTTTTGACTCAAACTTCCTTAGGTCATCTTTGGTATTTAGAATATAGACCTTACATTCAAAGACCCTAAAGTAGTGGACTTGTGGAATTCTCCCATTCCACAACTCAAAGGGTGTCTTGCCTAAGAACCTATGTACCAAAACTCGGTTTTGAATGTAACAAGCTGTATTAACCGCTTCGGCCCAAAAGTAGCTAGGAAGGGAATATGCATTAAGCATAGTCCTAGTAGCTTCTTGTAAGGCTCTGTTTCTCCTCTCAACTACCCCATTTTGTTGAGGAGTACTTGGGCATGAAAATTCATGCTTATATCCATTTTCTACACAAAATTGTGAGAAACTTAAATTTTGGAACTCCTCACCGTGGTCACTCCTAATTCGGTTAATTTTGAGGTGTTTTTCATTTTCTACTCTTTTACTGAACCCTATAAAATTTTCTAAAGTATCGTCCTTATGTTTCATAAAGAAAACCCATGTGAACCTAGAAAAATCATCTACTATAACTAAATAATATTTACTCCCTACTAGTGAGGGAGTACTATGGCAATCAAACAAGTCAATGTGAAAGAGTTCTAATAGTAAAGTAGTAGTGGTTAGAGTTTTACCTTTGTGTGATGATTTTGATTGCTTACCCTCTTGGCATGCATCACACAATTTTGTCTTCTCATACTTGATCATAGGTAACCCCTTCACCAACTCTTCCTTGGCCACTCTTGCAATGCTTCTCATGTTGACATGTCCAAGCCTCCGGTGCCACAACCACCCTTCTTCTTCTTTAGACATGAAACACTTAGCCA
>JAGFNQ010000323.1:201997-225196 GCA_024364735.1 Boesenbergia rotunda | reverse complement strand
CTTGGCATTTAACTGCACCCTCTTCATAACCTCCTTCGACCATGATCTCATAGGTGTCGGCTCTCCTCTTTCGTCGACGGGTGCATCGAATTCATCTACAATACTAATCTAGTTTTCAATATCATTTATAAGATAGTACTGCATTCTACCTTTCCAGTATGCGAAGTCGTTCCCGTCGAAGAAGGGTGGCCGTGCAGTGCTGTATCCCTCTTGAAACGCCATTTAACTTTGCTCCGGTCGACAGTGAGTTCTTCCGAAATGAACCGGCTCTGATACCAATTGATAGATCGAAGACGTTGCTAGAGGGGCGGAGGGAGGGTGAATAGCACTTTTTCGTTGAATTCTCTACACAGAAGTTAGTGCAATACAAAGAATAATATGCAAAGAAAGAGAGAGAGCAATGCTAATACCGGAATTTACTTGGTATCCACCCAAATGGGTGACTAATCCAAGGATCCATGCGCATACTCCACCTCCACTATGAAAAGTCTCGTTTAGGTGGAGAAACCTTTACAAAGGTGTTGTCTTCCTCTTTACAGAATACAATGATTAGAGAGAGAGGAAGATGAGAAGACTCTAAGCACGAACAACACCTCGTTATAGTACGAAACCGTACCATTTACGTGCGAAAAAGTCCTATTTTTATAAGAGAACAGGTCAGCCTCGCACCAGTCGACTGCCCCTGGGGTAGTCGACTGGCCTAGCATTAATTGCTAGCCAACGGCTAGTTTTGGGGGGTCACCAGTCGACTGGTAGAAGGCTGAAAACCTTCTGTGAGGTTTGGCAGTCGACTGCCCTCTGGCCAGTCGACTGCCCACTCACTTACAACCATTCTTCACATTCTCCTTCACGTGTGCCTTCTGGTTCACTCCCTTGGCTCGCCCCTTGAGGTCATCTTCCTTTGGCTCTCGTCCCTCGGATGCGCACACAAGCCTTCCCTTGGCTTGCCTCCATGTCACCCTTCACGTGTGCCCTTGAAGTCCACTTCCCGGCTTGCCCTTGGAGTCCTCCTCCCTCGGCTCTCATCCCTCGGATATGTTCTCCATGTGTGATTCTCCAAGTCCTGCAAACTCAATCACACATATATCAAATACAACATAACACTCTAACCTTAAACTTATTGGCACACACATCAAAACCATGATCTTCCTGATCATTCTTGGGCCGATTGCCTCATCATATAGGGTCACTCGAGCACCCGTATAGCCATCACGAGCACTCGTGTTACTGCGGTCCAACCGCTACATCATCCATGATCAGTCCAAGCTTTATTCATACTCGCGCGCCTGACTGCACTCGGGCGCCTGTGTTACTGATGTGGAACCTCCACTTAGCGTGCGCCAGCTTAACCAAGCCATGGCTGAGTCGAAGCCTCTTGGGCGATCGAGTCCATATTGGGCGCTTGTGTTCTCAAGCGCCTGACAGTTATTTAGGTGCTTGAGTCCCAGCAGTCCACCCTTTTGCTTAGCTGCAACACATGATTAGTATAACAGAAGTAAAGTAAATATGCAGGTATTTGATAACCCATGCTGTTTGATCCTGACTTTCAGATTTCGACCAAAATCTTAGGTTGGGCCAACGCCTACTGTTCCCTCTTTTGGGGAACGTGTTCTCACCTACTCTACTTAGGAGAAGTTACCTGTCACCAACCGGAACATCCGGTTGGACTTTTGCTTAGCCTCCAACTATTACGAAACTTGTGACGTCCGTACCTCGACCCATCCTGACTCCTATCCATTGTTCTCGCTCGGCTAAGTTTTCTGTCCAGTCCTCGACCAAGACTTCGATTTTCAACCCTCGGTCAGGTCTTTGTACGTAGCTGCACTTACCAGGTTTTCGGTGCCTAGTCCTCGACCAGGGCTCCATGCCGAACCCTACAGATCAAGACTTCATGCCTAGTTACACTCAGTGATACACATTAGATCACAAAATAGATTTAACATTGAACCCTTTGCCAATATTAAAACAAGAGTTAATTTGGTACTTCTAGCACCAACAATCTCTCCCATTTTGATTTATGACAACCTAGTTCAAAGTCAAGTAAAATCAACAGATTTCATAGTAGTGACAGGAATTTGCAATACAGTTCATCAGATAAAGATTTGCAACATAGGCCAAAAGAAAGTAATTTTTTGTTTTAAATATTTTAAGTAAAACGAATTTTAAAGTGCTAAAGACTTGCAAAAACTTGTTAAGTTTCAAAGATGAGAGTATATTTGATATGTTTTTATGCTAGTATTAACGCTCATTCACTTAGTCTTCTTACTTCAAATCTACATGATTGTACTCTCTTTATCATTTTATCAGCATATTTCCTTCTTTGAGTTAGAAGGCCTACTTTTCTCTTGTATTCACTTTCAGGGAGTGTTTTAGAGCAAAAGAGACACAAAAAGGAGCGAAACGGAGACAATGACCCCTACAGCTTCCACGGCGTGGTCGTGCCTCTTGGTATGACCCGTGCAGTTCACCTAGACTTGGCCATGCCCTATGGAACAGTTGTGCAAAAGACTACGATTGGTTCATGCCCCCAGGCATGGCTCGTGCCTCACTCTCTAGCCACGGTCATGGTAGGGGTCGTGCCCCATGGCACGACCTGTGCTTAGGTAGTGTGACTCTTGATGAGAGGCGCATGGTCGGGCCATGCCTCATGGCACAGACCCATGCTTTGGCTATGCCAAACTCGCTGAGAAGTGCATGACACAGTCATGCCTCCCTTGGCATGGTCGTGCCTTGTTCCCGTGGCGTGGATGTAACGCCCTCCCCTTACCATTAAGGCGGCACGTTACCTTTATCTTACTACTCCAACTTAACTTAATTTACGCATATTATTGCATATGAATCTAAAGCATTGCAGCGGAAATAAAACATAAATAGTAGCATCTATGTCTTAAATGAACTTCAATAGAGATAACAAGTAACAAGTATAAGGTATAACACATGCTTTCTTATAAAAGTAAGTGCTAAGTCAATAAATGGCACAAAAATGGATCGATCAGCCAAGTCACCACCACACACATTAGCCCTTCCTGCAGCTTCCCTTTCTCTAGTAATTTCTATGTTGATCTGCAACATAAGCAAACAAACTATAAGTATGAAACTTAGTAAGCTCTTTCCTACTCACGAAATTCATACGTCACATGCATTTGAGAGACATATAACATCTTATGCATAGCATAAAAATATATAAACATATGAAGGCATATAAACATAGAATATATGCATTGCATAGACAATTAGGATGCTTTTTAGAAAACATAATAAGTAATACTTTAACATAAGCATACATCATCTTTCTTGGGGTCCCCGGCTTATACCCATTCTTTCTTTTGTGCGCAAACCCCTATGTAGGATGCGAGGTAGCAAATCCCGACCTACAGGAGTCTACATTCTAGGCTTACTATCTTTCAGCCTAGGGACAGCTTCGGTAGTCCAGAACCGTGGATCTTTATCAAGATCCGGTACAAGCCATAATTTAAAGTAAAATACATACATGCATCCTTTCCTTTTCTTTCTTTCTTTCATATAGAACATGCATTCTTTTCTTTCTTTCTTTCATATTGCATGTACTATAGACATTCAATCATTCATAATCATAAGCATACTTTCATATATAGAACATGCATTCTTTCTTTTTCTTTCTTTCTTTCATATTGCATGTACTATAGGCATTCAATCATTCATAAACATAGGCATACTTTCATGGCATAATCATTAGCACAAATAGCAAGACATGGAAGGACCTTTCTTTTAACACATGTAAGTGAAGCAACCATCATGCTAGTTTCATCAATACATCATACATATAACATGCTTATCTTAATCAAGACAATATGTTAGTTTAATCTTTCTTTTCTCATCTTAATACATGCTGGCCGAAACTTCATACCAAGGATATCATAGCATAAAACCCACATAGCATTGGAATAAAGGCATACATTACATAAGAGGTCATTTACAAGTACACTGGTACTCTAGACTTCACCAAACACTAGTTTAGGTGCATGAATTGTACTTGAACTTATTCTTAACCTTTATTCTAGTAATTGGCCAAAATTCACAGCATGGATAACATAGTATAAAAGTCATATAATCATGGAAATAAAAACATACGTTACACATGGAATCATATACAAGCATAAAGGTAGTCTAGGCTTCATTAAACACTAGTTTAGGGGCATGCTTTATACTCGAACCTATTCTTAACCCTTATTCTTGTAATTTGTCGAAACTCACAGTAGGGATTTCATAGCATAATCATTCACATAGCATGAGAATAAAATCATATTTTTCATAAGAATTCATTCACAAGTGCAAAAGTAGTTTGCACTTCCCCAAACACTAGTTTAGGTGTATGATCTAGAGTTCTACTTGGATTATCATGCATATGGGTACATGTAACATTTTTCTAAACATCAATACATAGAATGGAGCATGAGTTTAGGCTCAAACAACTTAGATAAGGTACTGACCCTAAGGTATAAATTATTTCCATCATGAAATAAAACACCCAATCTCATGCATATCACTTGATTTAACTATAACTTCATGAAGGTCTATAAAAATCTGTTTTAAGGCATAATTTAAGGTCCCTTGGCCTAATGTTACAAGGGTCCCTTAGCATAGATTCCACAAAATTTCTTGGCCTAAAACATTTATATAGCAAGGAAACAATCATTAGAACAATAGCCTACTTCATGCATCAACATTTATCCATTTCATGACTTGGCCGAATTCTTCCAAGTCCTTTACATCATGGAGGCATTCAAACACCATGTATCCATCATATATTCATTACAAAAAGGTAGTAACAATTTTATGAACTCTTCCTTTAAGCTTTTGGACATAGAAAATGGGGGGTACCCCTTTATGGCCGAAACTTCCCTCAAGGTTTTCTTCCATTCTCTTTCACCCAACATCACAAGTAAACATAGAAATCATAAAAACACATAAAAAGCCATTATCTTGCAGGTGAGGGAGTCTTACCTCTTGCGATAAAAATATTCAAAAGGTGTTCTAGACTTTGGAGAAGAAAGGGGCTCTTAGGCTTGGTACTCCTCTTGTTCTTCTCCTTTTCTTCTTTCGGTTTCTCTAGGGTTGTGATTCGGTTTTGGGGCAGCAAGGAGACCCTAGTCTCGGTGAGGGAGAGGAGGAAGAGGGGAAACAAACTTGGTGAGAAGAGAGTGGAGGCTTGTGGCCGAAAAATGCCTTGGGCATTTCTTCTCCTCTTGTTTTTTATAGGGAGTGAAAAAGCAACCACCTTTCCAATGGTGCCTCTTCATTTTGCATGTGTCTCTTCACTTATTTTCTACTCATCTACAATTTCCCATCTCCTCCTAATAGCACTCCCCTGCTGGGTGAATTGGTTACTTATGAATTCTTAAGGATTGACTTTTCTTTGAGGTCCAAGATTCAATCCTTGACACCTTCTTTTCTTTTTGCTTTCACTTCCTTTTATTATTATTTTTTTCCAAGCCCGCATAACCAATGCCCACATAGAGAATGCTACTTATTTAATTCATACACATGCATATGCATATCATTATTCATTCATACATGTGTAGGATACTTAAGCATAACATTAATTATCATACCTAAGCATAATTATCACACATCCACTACGTGTCAAGATAATGCCTAACATTTCTTTATTCACAACTTTCCCCCTAAATTCATAATATTATTCTTGACCACATGTTCCATTATTACTACGCTAGAGTGAAAAATTTGGGGCGTTACAATCCACCCTCCCTTCTGAAATGTTCGTCCTCGAACTTAAAATAACTCGGGTGATGTCGTCGATAAAAGTCCGTTTGGTCAGTTAACACATACGTTTCTTTTACAAATATATGCATAGAAAGAAGCACACAAATACATTTCTTTTACAATTAATTATTTTATGATTCTACTCTTCATTGCTTTATATTCTATATTTATTTAAAGTCTTCTCACTATAATACTAAATCTCTTTCTTGATGTTCTTACACTTTTTAGATTATGTAGTCTTCTTGCTCTGCTGTTTAAACATTTTACCATCATTATGCTTATTATTTATATGGACATCTGAAGTGACTTTACCAATTACACATGTTACTCTGTCTTCTAGCCATGCTGTTTTCATGAAATAACACATAGGCTAGTATAAGGTTACTGTCATTTCTATTCATATACATGCATCTTAAATCATTTCATCATAAGGTATGACAAGGTATCTTCCTAGTTTTATCCAAGGTAAAATCATGCTTCCATTATATATATCATGGATCATACTTGCATAATTGAACTATCAACTTAAACATAAAATAAGGCAAGTATAGAATTTCTTACTTGGAAGCGGCAGGAGGCAGGCTTGATGTGTGTGTAGTGAGATGGTAAACTGCTCTGATACCATACTGTAACGCCCGCCCCTTACCGTTAAGGCGGCGCGTTACCTTTATCTTACTACTCCTACTTAACTTAATTTATGATAATTATTACATATGAATCTAAAGCATTGCAGCGGAAATAAAACATAAATAGTAGCATCCATGTCTTAAATGAACTTCAATAGAGATAACAAGTAACAAGTATAAGGTATAACACATGCTTTCTTATAAAAGTAAGTGCTAAGTCTATAAATGGCACAAAAATGGATCGATTAGCCAAGTCACCACCACACACATTAGCCCTTCCTGTAGCTTCCCTTTCTTTAGTAATTTCTATGTTGATCTGCAACATAAACAAACAAACTATAAGTATGAAACTTAGTAAGCTCTTTCCTACTCACGAAATCTATACGTCACATGCATTTGAGAGACATATAACATCTTATGCATAGCATAAAAATACATAAACATATGAAGGCATATAAACATAGAACATATGCATTGCATAGACAATTAGGATGCTTTTTAGAAAACATAATAAGTAATACTTTAACATAAGCATACATCATCTTTCTTGGGGTTCCCGGCTTGTACCCATTTTTTCTTTTACGCGCATACCCCTATATAGGATGCGAGGTAGCAAATCCCGACCTACAGGGGTCTACATTTTAGGCTTACTATCTTTCAGCCTAGGGACAGCTTCGGTAGTCCAGAACCGTGGATCTTTTTCAAGATCCGGTACAAACCATACTTTAAAGTAAAATACATACATGAATCCATTCCTTTTCTTTTTTTCTTTCATATAGAACATGCTTTCCTTTCTTTCTTTCTTTCTTTCTTTCATATTGCATGTACTATAGACATTCAATCATTCATAATCATACGCATACTTTCATATATAGAACATGCATTCTTTCTTTTTCTTTCTTTCTTTCATATTGCATGTACTATAGGCATTCAATCATTCATAAACATATGCATACTTTCATGGCATAATCATTAGCACAAATAGCAAGACATGGAAGGACCTTTCTTTTAACACATGTAAGTAAAGCAACCATCATGCTAGTTTCATCAATACATTATACATATAACATTCTTATCTTAATCAAGGCAATATGTTAGTTTAATCTTTCTTTTCTCATCTTAATACATGCTGGCCGAAGCTTCATACCAAGGATATCATAGCATAAAACCCACATAGTATTGGAATAAAGACATACATTACATAAGAGGTCATTTACAAGTACACTGGTAGTCTAGACTTCACTAAACACTAGTTTAGGTGCATGAATTGTACTTGAACTTATTCTTAACCTTTATTCTAGTAATTGGCCAAAATTCACAGCATGGATAACATAGTATAAAAGTCATATAATCATGGAAATAAAAACATACGTTACACATGGAATCATATACAAGCATAAAGGTAGTCTAGGCTTTATTAAATACTAGTTTAGGGGCATGCTTTATACTCGAACCTATTCTTAACCTTTATTCTTGTAATTTGTCGAAACTCATAGTAGGGATTTCATAGCATAATCATTCACATAGCATGGGAATAAAACCATATTTTTCATAAGAATTCATTCACAAGTGCAAAAGTAGTTTGTACTTCACCAAACACTAGTTTAGGTGTATGATCTAGAGTTCTACTTGGATTATCATGCATATGGGTACATGTAACATTTTTCTAAACATCAATACATAGAATGGAGCATGAGTTTAGGCTCAGACAACTTAGATAAGGTACTGACCCTAAGGTATAAATTATTTCCATCATGAAATAAAACACCCAATCTCATGCATATCACTTGATTTAACTATAACTTCATGAAGGTCTATAAAAATCTGTTTTCAGTCATAATTTAAGGCCCCTTGTCCGAATGTTACAGGGGCCCCTTAGCATAGATTCCACAAAATTTCTTGGCCTAAAACATTTATATAGCAAGGAAACAATCATTAGAACAATAGCCTACTTCATGCATCAACATTTATCCATTTCATGCCTTGACCGAATTCTTCCAAGTCCTTTACATCATGGAGGCATTCAAACACCATGTATCCATCATATATTCATTACAAAAAGGTAGTAACAATTTTATGAACTCTTCCTTTTAGTTTTTGGACATAGAAAAGGGGGGTGCCCCTTTATGGCCGAAACTTCCCTCAAGGTTTTCTTCCATTCTCTTTCACCCAACATCACAAGCAAACATAGAAATCATAAAAACAAATAAAAAGCCATTATGTTGCAGGTGAGGGAGTCTTACCTCTTGCGATAAAAATATTCAAAAGGTGTTCTAGACTTTGGAGAAGAAAGGGGCTCTTAGGCTTGGTACTCCTCTTGTTCTTCTCCTTTTCTTCTTTCGGTTTCTCTAGGGTTGTGATTCGGTTTTGGGGCAGCAAGGAGACCCTAGTCTCGGTGAGGGAGAGGAGGAAGAGGGGAAACAAACTTGGTGAGAAGAGAGTGGAGGCTTGTGGCCGAAAAATGCCTTGGGCATTTCTTCTCCTCTTGTTTTTTATAGGGAGTGAAAAAGCAACCACCTTTCCAATGGTGCCTCTTCATTTTTCATGTGTCTCTTCACTTATTTTCTACTCATCTACAATTTCTCATCTCCTCCTAATAGCACTCCCCTGCTGGGTGAATTGGTTACTTATGAATTCTTAAGGCTTGGCTTTTTTTTGAGGTCCAAGGTTTAATCCTTGGCACCTCCTCTTCTTTTTGCTTTCTCTTCCTTTTATTATTATTTTTTTTCCAAGCCCGCATAACTAAAGCCCACCGAGAGAATGCTAATCATTTAATTCATACACATGCATATGCATATCATTATTCATTCATACATGTGTAGGATACTTAAGCATAACATTAATTATCATACCTAAGCATAATTATCACACATCCACTACGTGTCAAGATAATGCCTAACATTTCTTTATTCACAACTTTCCCCCTAAATTCATAATATTATTCTTGGCCACATGTTCCATTATTACTACGCTAGTGTGGAAAATTTGGGGCGTTACAGTGGATGCGGGTCCGTGGCACTTCAAGTGCTTAACGCAGAATTGCTCCGATTTACCCGTGTTCCATGGACAAAATGGAGGTCTAAATGATATCAAAATGAAGCCAAATTTCATCCACATGACCAAGGTAAGCTAAGAAATACATCCATATTTATTTCCCATTATTTACAGGAAGTTTCACGGCATGGCCAGTCGAATCCCATACAACTCTGTAGAGCCAAATTAAAATGGCCATAACTCTTTGCTCGATTGGAATTTGGTGTTGTTCTTTACATCAAATTGAAGAAGACCTCATGATCTACAACTTTGATGAAGACATAAACTTGAGAAAATGGCTTCTTGATATTAGATTTTGGCCGAATGTCACACTGTCCGGCTGTGCTGATTCGTGCGGCCATGTTGAATTTCAGGCAGCTCTATAGGGCAATAGTAAAACTGCCATAACTTTCTGGTCGGTTGGAGTTTGGGGCTATTCTTTATATCAGAATGTAGATAATTTCAAGGGCAACAACTTTTCTTCGAAGTGAAATGAGAAAAATCAGATCTAGGGGGTGAAAAATCTATTTTACCGATGCTATATACAGGGGCAAATCTGGAAATGTTTGGGAGTGGTATAAAACCAGCCAGGAGAACACAAGTTTTGACATCTTGGCTTTGGGGCTCCACTCCTTAGCTTGGTGAATGGGTTTTCCCCCTTGGGAAAACCCTAGAGTGGCCACCTTCATCTTCTCCGATGATCCGAGGCCATCTCCATCATCCATCTACCTCCGAGGCAAGGGATTGGTTCTACGTTCTAAGGATAAGCTTTTCTTCTTCCCCTTCTCTTGTATTGGATGTAGATTGCTTTCCTTTGTATCTTTGGTTATCTCTCCCCATTCCTAGAGAGTAGAATCTCCATGTTCTAAGGTCTAGGAAGTATTTGTGATATGTATTTGATGATATTCTATAGATTGGCATGTACCTTATGTTGATGATATGTTTTGGCACATTTTTTTTGATGAAATGCTTCTATGAATGTTTTGTGCTTAGATCACTTAAGTACTTGTATGATCGTTGTGTTTAGTTGAATGGATTATGTAGATCAATCTCCATTAGGGGGAGATGCTCAAGGTTGTATTACTGGGGAGCCCTCTGTGACAAGGGTATCCTTTCAACTAGACAACCTTAAGCATTCCCTTAACTTGGTGACCATATCCACATAAGGATAGATCTAATCCCTATTCAATGGGTCTTTCCTAATCTCGTGTTAGGAGATGACTAGTATAATTTGGAATCATATGACCGGGGAACCCTAGTGACAAGGGAAATCCTTTAATCGGGCATTCTAAGTTATCCCATCTATCTAATGACATTGGATAGTAAATAGGGGAGACACTCCGGTATGAATTTACAACCCACACCGGTAATCTAGTTAGACTACCCATTATGCCTTGACATAGAGACTAAGGTACTAGCTACTCATAGGACACTAAAGACCGTCATAATGAAACCGAGATCCTAGAATATTTCTCCTAGACTACCTTCCTCACTCTTCTTCTCTAGCTCACTCTCTCTCCCTCTCTCTCTCTAGCACTTTTAACTCTCTTCTCTAAGCTTGCAATCGGTCACACTCTTGACCAGTGTAGATAATTCGCTTTGCAAACTTGCTAGTGCTTGTCTCATTAGTCCTTGTGGATACGTTATCTTTTTATTATTTAATGACATTCTGTGCACTTATGGATTACACATCAAGATTTTGGCACCGTTGTCGGGGACTAAGCAAAGCAACATTAGTTGACTAGCAATTGAATTAGCCTAGACATTTCTTTTCTTTTTATGTGAATATTTTTTGCTTGCTTTTTCTTCGTCTCTTTCTTTTCTCTTTGCATGTCCTTCACCACCGAATGTCTATCCTGGTTTGACTGTTAATTTTTTTTAAAGATGGACATATTTTTTCTGAATGCTAAAGTGAATGTTTTAATTCAAAGGGTTGATAATATAACTACTATAAAGGCTACTAATATTTGTTGTGAGATTTGTCGCACAATAGGTCACGTTAGAGATAACTGTCTCCAAGGCTATTTGACCATTTACATGGGTAGTGGGGTGCCCTCCTCAACTATAGTTAGTGGCCAGATGGGAGTTATTGTGAGGTTTGTCATGCATGGGGACATACAGTCAAAGATTGCATCAAGTTGCACAAGTTAGAAACATCCATTGAGAACCTCAATAGAAAACTCGATGTATGGGCCTCATCACAATTGCACAAAAATAGCCTCGGTTGGAAGAATCCCCAAAACCTTTATTACCATAGTTAAGAAGAGGATATCCATGAGCCACCATCTCAGTTAGATAGAATAGAGAAGTTGGCGGAAGAAATGTTGACCACTCAAGCTAAGATGTGCACAGATATCAAGCTTATGAAGATAAGTGCGATGAAATGGTCTCATCATGCCTCAGAATATCAACTCATCTCTCAACTTGGGAGGAGTATAGAATGATTGGAGATGAAGAAGATTAGCTTGAGGAAGTTGAGAATGAGGTTCCAACAATGGAGTGCTCTACTTTAACTCTAATACCTCCTAACCTCAAGGATTCAAAAGAGCTTCCCACTCCTTGAGCTGAGATTGAAATCAAAGTCACTCTCCCTTCGGTGGTTGATGAAGAGTATTCATAGTGGATGCACAAGGAAAAATCACATAGAAGGTTTCACGACAACCTTTTGAAGGAGAGCATATTTTTTGAGAGACATAGAACCCTTAGTAAGAGTCGAGCTAATGACCTTAAACAAGCGCTTCTTGGGAGGTAACCCAAGTTCTTTCTTATTTTTGTTTAAGTCCTTTTCTTCTTTCCTTTTTCCTAAAGCCTAACACCCACTTGGTTTTCTTGTCTAATTTTCTTTATGCAAAATTTAAAACCAAGGAAGAGTGTGGATACAAGGTAGAAGGGTGATAAGAAAGGATATAAGCAGATTCTCACGTATACTACTTGGTAACATACTTAACCTTTTTTTTTTTTTGGTAACATCCTTTTCCTTGAAATTTCCTCTACTCTCATATTTTATTTTTCATTGGGACAATGAATGGATTAAGTCTTGGGGGGGGGGGGGGGTGTATATATAATGGGCAATAGTTTAGTTTATGTTTTATTTCTGTTTGCATAATAAAATTTTCCCTAGTGTCATCATTATGTACATTACTGCTGAATTATTTTGTGTTCAAGTGGATACTCTTACATTTCATTTCTTCACTTATGTTATCAGTGTTTATGTTAGTATGTCAAGTAAATGACTTTCTTCTATCTTCATTAGCATGAAATGAGCATTATCTTATTTAGATATTTAAGCTTAGCCTAGTTTTAGGATCTCTCTCTACTTTGCCTATTTTTAAAAAGTTGATAACTTGATAAATAGTCATGATTCATAAAATTTGCTAGTACTTGTGTTCCATGGTGATTTTCAAACTGTATTTTGGTTACTGGATGTGGCTTGGATCATTAAAGCTCACTCGGAAAAATCAAATCCCATCTTTGATTGTATAGTTAGAGCAAGAAATGCTATACTAGTGTTACACTCTTGGAGTATTAAAAAAAATAATTTGAATTCAATAAGAGATTAAAAAATAGTTTCGTGAGTGGAAACTAGCAATTTATCACTTTGAGACCGAGTTAGGTTACTGGGGAAATGAATGTTAGGCTTCCCTTGATCCGAGTACGCCTTTGACACCACGAGCAGTTTGAAAGAAATAAACAAAGTGTGTGGCAGGTAAGTGTCTATCGCCGGGATCATAAGGAAACCAGTTAGATGACAACTTGACTAGGCATTATAATTGATATTTGATAAAATATGGTCACTCATCGTACCAAGCACGAAGAACTTCTACTTAGGCTATGCACAAATTAATTTTGATACCATGCTCATCAATGAAAGTGTTTGATAGAGTTAAGTTATATCACTAGGGATTATAATGCAGAGCAACTAATACATAAGTATGTGCGGAGTGTTTGCTTGAGGTCAAGAAAAAGTTCAAGTTTGGGGGCATGATGAGAGCAGATTTGATATGTTTTTATGCTAGTATTATATACAATATACATGAGCAATCAATAGTAGGACATGCCCTTATGTCAACTTAGAAACCTCCGTAGGTTTTTCTAGTTGGATTAGCATCTAAGGTTGTCCCATCAGGACATGACCTCACAACACTCACCTCCAGGAGCTTACTTCACTCACCTGCCTAATATCGGGTCTTCCAAACCTACTTGGACACCACTGCTTGGCATTGGATCGGCCTGCCAGGCCTTCCACTTGTTCGATATCGGGTCCTCCAGACCTATCGAGAGTTCCTACCAGATGTCAACCCATCTAAACTTCCTGCTTGGTTTCCACGATCTCAAAAACTTCAGCCTAACTACAACTTTAGCAAAACTGACATAATCTTCCTGCATATTAGATCAATCCATCATATAACAATAAAACTTAACTGTGAACCTTTGCTAACATCAAAACACAAGATCAACGGTAGTGTATCCTGCACAATCTCTCTTTTTTTGATGTTTGACAACCTGATTCACAATTAATTTAAAATATATATATATACACACACACACACACACAAATTTTTAGATTTAAGTTTTAACAGAAAGCTTAAGTTTTTGTTTAAAAGTTAATTTATGTTTAAAGATTAAGTTAAGAATTAGTTTAAGTTTTAAAATTAAAATTTTATTAGATTAAGATGGAACTTAAGAAAAGTATTTTTTTAATTTAAGTTTAAATTTGTTTAAGTTAAATTAAGTTTTATGTTTTAGTTTTGCAAACTAGTATAAGTTTTAAAAACAAAAATTAGTTTTAACATTTTTAAATATTTAGTTTAAGAAATTTGTTTAAAATTTTAAAAGTTAGTTTAGGAACTATGTTTAAGTTTTAAAATTTTAATTAATAATTTTAAAAAATTTGTTTAAGATTTTAAAAGGGTTTTAAAAATAAGTTTATGTTTTAAAATTAAAAATTTGTAAAAATTTGTATAAAGATTTAAGTGTAAGTTTGAAAACTAAGTTTTAAGGTTTTTCGAATTTTGTTTAATGTTTTTGTTAAAGAAATTTGCTTAAAATTATAAAATTGATTTAAGTTGACAAAGTTTAAGTTAAATATAAGTTTAAAAACTTGTTAAAATTTTTAAAAGAAATAAAATTAAGTTTTGTTTTAAAAATTTGTTCAAGTTTAATTTTTAAAATTAAATTTTAATTTGTAAAAATTTAAGTTACATTTAAAATTTATTTGAAAGTATATTAAATTTATAAGTTAGATGCTCCACCTTAAGTTAACATTTTCCATTTTTTCTAAGAAAAAAATTGAAAAACTAATTTTTATAAGTTAAAATAATTTTTATAATCTTTTAGAAAATAATTTTTAAAAGTAATTTTTATAGGATTGAAAAATAATTTTTATACGTTTGAAAAAATAATTTTTATAACTTTAGAAAATAGTTTTTATATGTCTAAATATAATTTTTATAAAAAATAATTTTTATATGCTGAATTTTTTTTTTATACGTTTGAATAAATAATTTTTATAAGTTTAAAAAATAATTTTTATGAGTTTGAAAAAAAATTATGAGTTCGAGAAAATAATTTTTATAAAAGAAAAATAAATTTGAAAAATGTTTTTTATAAGTTAAAAATAATTTTGAAAAATAGTTTTTATAAGTTTGAAAATAATTTTTATAACTTAAAAATAATTTTGAAAAATAATTTTTATAAGTTTGAATAGATAATATTTATTTATTTAATTATAATTTTAAGTTTGAAAATAAATTTTGTAATTTTTGGATTTGGTTTAATTATTTTTGGTTTGGTTTAAGTTGGTTTGATTTGAGTTTGAATTTGGTTTGGTTTAGTTTCATTTGATTTGATTTGGCTAGGTTTGAGTTTGGTTTGGTTTAAATTCTTTAAGTTTGGTATGGTTTAAGTTGATTTGATTCAGGTTTGAGTTTAGTTTGATTTATGTTGGTTTGATTCAAGTTTGAGTTTAGTTTAGTTTAAGTTGGTTTGATTTAGGTTTGAGTTTAGTTTAGTTTAAGTTGGTAAGGTTTTGATTTTTTTTATTTTCAAATTTTGTTTATTTTTTAATTTGGTTTCGAATTTAGTTTGGTTATGATTGATTTGGTTTGAGTGTGAGTTGGTTTATGTTGGCTTGATTCAGGTTTGAGTTTCGTTTGGTTTAAGTTGGTTTTGAGTTATTTTTATCTCACTCGGGTGTTTTCAAACAAGATAATCCTATAATTTTTGTGAGATGAATTATTGTTTAATTATTAGGAGTAGTTTTAATTTGTGTTTAGTTTAACTGTACTTTTGGGTCCCCCAATCAAGCTTCCTTGAGGAAGCTCCTAGGTTATGATGAGTCACTTAGACATCATTACGGCAACCACAATCTTAGACAGAGCTTCCCGGTTGTTCTTACCCAGATGACTTAGTACTGAACTTAAACCCTTAACAAGTTAGGTTTAACCCTAATTTAACTAATCCTAAGTACCGATGTGGGTGGATTGAGTTATTGAGGTGACAACTAGTTTGCTGCCTCCTATTTGAAATTTGAGTTTAGTATTAAGAAAGCAGATTTGATCCTTAGGTACAATGTATTGGTTTGGTCCTACTTGCTTTGTTAGGGAAGCTTTTGGAACCCATACTTGGACATGGTTACTAAGGTTTTGACTAACCAATGAATGATTGGATTTGTTGGTTGTCTTGGGTTTATATCTAAGCCTGAATTTATTATACACAACCCATTGAGACCCCAAGCATCATGTTTAGATACTTGGTGCCTTAGTTGAACTTGTCCAACGTTTTTTTGAGTCCCTCAACTTGTTTTTTCAAGGAAGAATTTTCTTCCTCAAGTTTTGCAACTTGAGTTGAAGTTCCTTCTTGAACTTGATCAGTTGAGGGGTTCAAGTTAGCTTGCTCCTTAAGGTGACCAACTTCCTCAAGGAGTGAGATAATCTGATCCTCGGACTTAGTCAACTTTCTAACTAAATATTTAACTAATTTGCGTACTTGAAATTTCGAAAGTAGATATACCTCTTGTTCTTCGTATTCAGACTTAAACTCGAGTTCGAACTCGAGTTCAGATCTTGTCATTAGTGCTAGGTGGCTTGAATGCTTTGGTTGTTCCAGATCTGACTCGTCTCAGGATGACTTGTCCCAAGACATTTTGAAATCCTTTCTTCTTCTTGACTTGGGCTTCTCCTCCTTCAAGTTTGGGCACTCATGCTTGGAGTGACCCTTTTTCTTGCAACCAAAGCATGTGATATCCGATTTGGGTACGTTCGATGTATTTGGAAACTTCTTTGGGTTCTTCTTGGTTCTCCTTTTAGAAAACATTCTTCGGACCATGTTTAATAGTTCGTCTTTAGTGGTTGAGTCAGAATCTGACTCAGTTTTAGACTCAGCCTTTGGTTTCGCTTTGGTTTCCTTGCTTTTGCTTTGTCCTGCATACAAAACAATACCTTTCTCAACCAGCCCAAGAATAGTTTGTTCATGTAACTCAAACTCACAAAAAGGTTTATCAAGTTTAATAATTGAAAGGTCCTTCAAAACCTTATAAGCATCAACCATTGATGCTCATAAAGGTGTTGGGTATGGCTTGGCGGGTTTCCTTAGTGAATACCTGGTCGATCCGAGAGACCTCTCCACGTCTACGGATTAAAAATTAATCTGAGTGCAGACCCGTCTCCCATCGACCGTCTTGTGTCGTTTTGAACGATCCAAATTACAACTTAGCCAATTACCAAAATTGGCCTTGTAATCTGCTCGACCGTTAGACCGTGGAAAAGACGACGAGTTGATCGCCGGCTTTTGTGTTTATGGTCGGGGTCCATTTAAGAATTTATTCATCATATTTCAGGATCAAAATAATAAATTGTCAAACATAAAATAATGAGACATATGACCATAGCACAAAATCGACATAAGGAAATACAAAGGAGCATAGGAAAAGATATACCTTTCTGAACACCTCGCGGTCTTATACCTTATGTCCCTCCCTTCGCGGATGTCGTGTGGGCAACGATCTACCACGATCTGAGATCACCAAGAGCTCCAAACAGTCCTATCTTCTAGCCGACCAAAACCCTAGTCCCAAGGGTTTGCGCCACCGGCCTCCTTCCCTCTCCCTTTGCACCGCCGACCGTCGGAGACGACTCCAAGCCCTCCGGACCAGCAGCCCACCTCGAGAGGAAGGTGAAGAAGAAGAAGAAGGAAATAGAGAACCTTCTTCCTTACCCAAACTGGCCGAAACTCTCCTCCTTCCTCTCCCTTACGGCGTCGCCGCAACCTTCACTTGCGCCGCCCCTCCACCGCCCTCCGGCCACTCCTCTCTCGCCGCTAATCACCACAAAAGGGAGAGGACACCTCTCCCTTGTCCTTGCAGCTGCTGGCCGAGAGTTGGTGGTGGGAGGAGGAAGAAAAGAAGAGGAGAAGTCTCCTCTTCCTTGCGCCGGCCACAAGCCCTAGGAGAGAGAGAGAAGAGAGATGCCTAGGGTGTCAACTATTGGATTCAGCCTTGGTTTCTTGATCTCATAGGGTATTTATAGGGCTAAGGTATGGACCAAGAGGAGGAGTTGGTTCTTGGCCCACTAATGAATCTAAACCCGATCCATTAATTAAGATCCATTCCACTAAAGGATCTTAATTGAACTTCCTCACCAACCCCCATATTTTCATATGGGCTCCACATATTATGAGTCATTCATCCCCTTGTATTTAAGATCTCGTATGCTCGTTAATTAATTAAATTACTGACAATTTAAATTAATTAACTTCTGGATCATTGATTAGTACCACTCAACCTTATCATCGTGCCAGATCAAATCCACCTGCAGGGTTTAGCACGATGAACCTGAAGGATCGATTTAGGCGTGCAGAGGGGGGGGGGTGAATGCACTTTTTCCGGATTGTTCCGATCTCTACAGAGTTGTTAGCGCAGTGGAAATAATATGTAAAAGAAATAGACAATGCTAACACTTATCGGTTACTTGGTATCCACCCAGATGGGTGACTAGTCCAAGGATCCACGCCGCGAGCACCACTTTTCACTATCGAAAAGTCTCCTTGAGGTAGAGAAACCTTTACAGCAAGATCTTCCTCTTTACAAATGCAGAAATATGATGGAGGAAGCAAAAATCACTCTACAGTTGGGTAGCACTTCGTTACTGTACGAAACCTTGGGTGCACATGTAACGAGGAGCTCCTTTTATAGGTGAAAAGGACAGACTCGCAGTCTATCCAGCCCCGCACCAGTCGACTGCCCCGATGGCAGTCGACTGGCCCGGCATTAAATGCCGTCCAACGGCTAGCTAACGGCTAGCAAACAGCTAGCCAACGGCTAGTTTCGGGGTATACCAGTCGACTGCCCCAAGGCCAGTCGACTGGTCCAAAGCTGCGAACTTTCTGTGGGTTTTGGCAGTCGACTGCCTCTGGGCCAGTCGACTGCCCTGCCTCCCAGCTCAGCTCCAGCCACTCCGGACCTTCTCCTTTGCGTATGCCTTCAGGTCTGCTCCCTTGGTTCGCCCTTTAAAGTCCTCTCCCTCTGGCTATCGTCCCTCGGATGCGCACGCAAGCCTTCCCTTGGCTTGCCTCCATGCCACCCGTCACGTGTGCCCTTGAAGTCCACTTCCCGACTTGCCCTTGGAGCTCTCCTCCCTCGGCTCTCGTCCCTCGGATAGGTCCACCAAGTGTGATTCTCCAAGTCCTACAAACTCAATCACACAAATCAAATACAACATAACACTCTAACTTTAAACCTATTCACCCACACATCAATACCATGATCTTCTAATCATTTAAGGGTCGATTGCCTCAACAATCTCCCCCTTTTTGATGTGTGACAATATGTTTAAGTTAGAGATAAATAACAGCAATAGCAATAGCAAAAGATAGCAATTGAAACATTATGAGACATAGTAACCCTAAGAGGTAACCTCCCCCTTAACCTATGTCTTTTCCCAATTTTCAATTCTAATCACATTCCAAGTTAAGTTTCCACTTAACAACAGCAATATATATAAGAATGTAAAACATATCAGAACTTAAGAGGTACCTCCCCCTTAATCTATGTCTTCTTCTCCAAATTTTAACCTTTCAAGGTCTAAATTAGACAAAATACCTAAAATCATCCATTTTAAGTTAAAATTCTAACATAAATTCTAACTTAACCCACCCATTCTCCCCCTTTGACACCATCAAAATGATTGCCTCAAGCAACCAAGCTCTATGGTATCAAATGTGAGAATAATTAATTTCTGAAATTTCTCACAGTGGCTGAAAAGTAGGCGTGCCAGTCGACTGCCCATACGCTATCAGTCTGATTTTTCAGGTTTTCTGTCGAATTTCAGAAACTCCCAGAAAATTCTAGAAAATTTCAAAAATTGTAAAATTTTGCATACATGTTTGAAATGTTGGAAAATATTAAACCATATAAAATTTCAAACATGCATGACTTTTGATAAAAATCCAAAAGTTTTGAAAAACACTATATTTTGTATCAAACTTTGAAATCAAATTTGCAGTCATATGACTTTGAAAAACATGGCAAAGTATGTAAAACATAAAATAGTTTTCAAAGGTTTAAAATGTCCAACTATGATCATTGGCAAAGTGTCCATTGATTAAACACTTGCCTCCCTCATAGTTAGTCTAGTTTTGATATTTTGATACTTTAATGGTTCAACAATGTGCCACAAGCACAAGTGAGCCAAATGTATCACCCTAATGGATCAAGCACCCCTTTTCAAAGCTAATGTGTCCAAGTTCATTTTATACTTCCACAAAACACATTCTAATGCCTCTTCTTAAGGATGTAAACTCCGATTCGGGAAGAGGCTTGGTAAAGATGTCGGCTAGGTTCAACTTTGATTCAACATAGTGTAGTTCTATGTCTCCCCTTGCCACATGCTCTCTAATGAAGTGATGTTTCACTTCAATGTGTTTTGTCCTAGAATGATGAACCGGATTTTTAGTTAAATTGATTGTGCTTACATTATCACACAAGACTTTGACCTTGGTGTAATGTAGCTTATAGTCCTCTAGGGTGTGCATGATCCAAAGGAGTTGGGAAACACATCCACCCATTGCCACATATTCTGCCTCCGTTGTTGATAGGGCAACGCATGGTTGTTTCCTTCTACTCCAACTAACTAAAGAAGACCCAAGGAATTGACACCCTCCACTTGTACTTTTCCTATCTAACTTACAACCTGTATAGTCTGTTAGTGAGAGCCCTAGAGCCAATCATATGATGATTACTTTTTGGACTCATTGTATCATATTCTTGTATATATATTTCTTATATATAAAGGCATTTCTTATGGTTATTGTACTTATGTGTATTGGTGCCAAATAACTTAGTATAATAAAGTCCTTGAGTAGAAGGTTCTTATCTATATCAATCGATTAGTTGAATCGATAGTGAGATGATATAGAGAACACTACTTTTAATTATTCCTAGTCAAGTATTAACATTCAAGGACAATGTTAATGCATAAAGACTAGCATGTAGGTCAACATGATGACTTGATCTCACAAGTCATGGATATGAGATATCAAGTTGGCACATGGGTATACATTAGGGAATGTATACTGAATGGCCCGCCATGAGAAAGTATCATGGATCGTTATATGAGTGTCATATACTTTCTCATGTGACTATTAGTATGACTATTAGTCCTTAGACCTGAAGTCACCATAGTTCCCTACATAAGGAGTTATGTACTTTGGTTTCGTCAAACGTCACCCGTAACTGGGTGGACTATAAAGGCGATTACTGGGTATGTAACAAATTATGCGGAGGGATGTGAGTGATGTAGATGGGATCTATCCCTCCTATATGACGGGAGAGATATCATAGTCTTGATAGAGTGAGATCACTAAGTGCATGGCCATGCCCAAATAAGGCAATATGAGATATTGAGCTTATTTGATTATAGTGAGTCTACTTGGAGTTCAAGACACATAGATTGATTGGAGGATGACACGGTCTATGCTTCATAGAAGATCAATCTAGATATCGAGGATAGAAGGACGTTGTCACATATTGTGATGGTCACAATTATTAGTCACAATGGTGATGTTGGATCTCGACATTCTTGTAACTTGGGTAGCAATGATGTGTTGCTAGATACCTCTCATTGCTTATGTCCTTAAATAGGTTTAAGGGCATTGCCAACGTTACAAGAACCTATAGGGTCACACACATAGAGCAATAGATGGAGAATAAGTCCATATGATGGACCGAGAGTAATGAAGTCAAAGTTTGACTTTGGCTAAATATGGAAAGTCCATAAAAGGCAAGTTTGACTTTACTCAAATTAGACAACTTGAGTTGGACTCGAGTTTGATCCAAGTGTTGGATGAATCTAATCATGGGAGAATAATGAAGTCAAAGTTTGACTTTGGCTAAATATGGAAAGTCCATAAAAGGCAAGTTTGACTTGACTCAAATTAGACAACTTGAGTTGGACTCGAGTTTGATCCAAGTGTTGGATGAATCTAATCATGGGAGAATAATGAAGTCAAAGTTTGACTTTGGCTAAATATGGAAAGTCCATAAGAGGCAAGTTTGACTTGACTCAAGCCACATCACCTTGACTTGACCTAGTGATGACTTGGCATCATCATCAAGGCTAAGTAACCTCCCCATTTGAATTTTGAATTCAAATAAGGGGGTTATGGAAGGTGGTGGCCGGCCACTTAATGGCCATTAAGTGGCCTGCCACTTATACACACAAAATGAGTTTTTCTTGTGTGTGATTGATTCTTCTCCTAATGAGGTTTTTGGTTTTGGCTCTCCCTCTCCTCTCATCTTGCCGAGACCCAATCAAGTGCTAGCACACTTTTGGGCTCTCCTCTCCACTCTCTTGCTTGTGTGGATACTTCTAGAGGGTTGCTACTTTGCATCCTTGAGATCCGACACCAACCGAGGAGCGAGCGGGAATTGCGGGGCACGCATCGAAGGTAGTTTTTCTCTTCTCTAATAGATCTAGGTCGTAGATCGGTTTTGAAGCATGTAAACGAGCACTCGTAAATTTTTGAAATGGTTTTCTTCGCTCGGATCCTTTCTATTGGGGCTTTCGGGGTTTTCGCGACGCGAAAAAGCGGTTTTCGAGGCCCGTAAAACCCTACATAGTCCGAGTCGGTGTATCCAATTAGATCAACACTATGGGTTCTAGGATACCAAAGTCGGACATTTAGGGTCCCCTTCATATACCTTAGGATCCTCTTGACTACAACCAAATGGGATTCTTTGGCACATGATTGGTACCTTGCACACATACCTACCGCAAAAAGTATGTCGGGTCTACTTGCGGTTAGGTATAGGAGGCTACCAATCATGCTCCTATATTATTTGGAGTCTACCATTTTCCCTTCAATATCACTATCCATTTTCACATTGGTTCCTATGGGTGTAGATGCTTCCTTAGCATGTTCTAAACTAAATTTCTTTAGCATTTCTTTAGCATATTTGGTTTGAAATACATGTGTACCTTCATTATTTTGCTTAACTTGAAGGCCTAAGAAAAATGTTAACTCTCCTACAAGACTCATCTCAAATTCATCTTCCATACATTTGATGAATTCTTGTAGGAAGTCATTATTTGTTGACCCAAAAATAATATCATCTACATAGACTTGGGCAACAAATATGTCCTTATCCTTAGATTTTAGGAACAATGTAGGGTCAATTGTTCCTCTTCTAAACCCCTTAGACACTAAAAAGGAAGAAAGCCTCTCATACCAAGCCCGGGGAGCTTGTTTTCAATCCATATAAGGCTTTCCTTAATTTGAATAC